>OZ018398.1:293502-638883 GCA_963969525.1 Ontholestes murinus
CCTTCTTTTGAGTAAATCTTCATTTTGTACCAAAAAAATACAACAGCGATGTTCAAGCAATAACGATTACTAACGATCTAACACAAAAATGCAAAATAAGACAACTATAACAAAAGACAGGCTTTTTAAACTAAAATGACAGACTAAATTAATTATCTGACGTTTTTAAATACCATAGAAAACTAGATTCATAAAAAATTTTACTTAAAAAGTACTAAGACTTAACACTTAAGATTTAAATACCATTCGAAAGTTAATTAAAACGTGCGTTTGCTGATAAATTAATAAATATAGCGTTCCATTTAAATAAATAAAGTTATAGCCATTTAAAGTTCTCATTTGTTTAATTCCAATTTTTTTACACCCGGCATAAGATGTCAAGTTTATTATACTTGGAAAATAAAATATGATCTATTGTTACATTTTAGTGTAAATTTGGTATGCATAACCTAATTAATTTTTAAGTATTTGAAACATGAAAATTAGGTTACATTTTTACAAAATTCAAATTATTTCAAAAACCTTAAGGTTTATGTAATAAAAACCTTATTAAAACACACACTTATTTTGATCGAAGGATCCAAAAATATAATAAAATACAGGGTGTTTCATTAAAAAAAACACAACTTTGAAACTTTTAGGGTTTTTGGGACATCCTGTATATTATGAAAGTAATTTTAAAAAGTAGCCCTAATAGACCCCCATATATCCCCAAAGTGAAACTTTTTGAAAGTCACGTATTTTAGCCACAATATTCCGTGCCGTATAGCGTGAATAACCCTGTATATATATATATATATATATATATATATACATACATATATATATATATATATATATATATATATATATATATATATATATATAATTAATGTTTCTCGCAAAACGAGTAAAAATACGGTTTTAGTGACCAATAATTAATATTTGTTTTTTTTTGCTTGTGGTTTGTGTACAATTATATATTTATTTATGAATGCATGTTAGATAAAGGTTAAATACAATACAAGGTCCTGCAACAGTGCGTCGGGCTTTCGTAGCGCCTTTCTCGTGAGAGATAGAAAAAAATACTGCTCGGAAGAGACCAGATATAAAAATTTGTCCTTACTCCGAATGCAATTCTAAGGTTCAACCGAAAGGACATATTTACTCCTTAACCAGTGCTTTTACGATTGTTTATGCTATTTGTTTGGTAATGGGTGTCCGTCGATCCATATGATGAATAGTTCATTACCACGACGATAAAGTTATTTTCTTTGTTTCTTTGGGAATCAATAGCGATTTGAGACGATTGAGCTGAAAACATTTCTTCCGAGAGGTGCTTTCCTCCGCGGAGCTCCGTCCCCATGGACCGTTAGTTGCCGCACAGGCAACACATTCCTTGTACCACTGTTTTACTTCCACGTCTACACTTCGTTTTTTCAAGTTTTTTAAAACGCAAATGTCAACTTGTAGATACATAAAAAAATCTCTTCCATGATTGCTCTCCTGACATATTACTTTTGAGAATGAGGTTTCAAAAATACGTCTTATCAGTCCCATGCTGAAAACAAGAGAAGTCGACTGATCCCAGTATATTATAAGTTTTAGAGAACATTTTGTTCTGTTACTTTTTCATTTTATGGGGAGTTTTAGAATTCAATAACTGTCTTTGTACTATATAATCTCCTCTGCACTTGTTCGCTGTACTTGACTTTCTGCCTATTCTGTGTTGTTAATACGCTTATAGTTTTCTGACAATTGTCTCCAAGATAAAAGATATGCGTTCCTGTTAACCGATCTAGCTTAGTTTTTAGTATTAACGCCAAATTCCTTTTTAGCCAACTGCAATTTGATCTCTCTAATTCTTGAACTGCAGGTGTCACTAAAGATTAATTTAGTGGGTTTTTAATAGGAATTTCCTTACACATAAACACTTAATAAAATTATTACACTGGCTAAAGTCAGTTACTGCAAGTAACTCTTTCCAAGTAGCTAATTACCATCCTTTCAGGTTTTATGGTAAGACAGCTCGGATTTCAACGTTACACCTTCATTCAAATCTATATCCTGGATATTACCTACATCGTACACATATTCCAAAAAAGTTCTTTAATGCCGCATCATATAAACCAAATGACAAAGCTTTAAATTTCAAAAATCTTATTACTACTGTAACAGCTGTTTTCTTTCGGTTGTTGGGAGTTAGTTTTATAAGCTAATATTCGGATTTAAGGTCAAACCTGAAAAAATTGTAAAATCAGTTAATGTATCCATTTCGGACAATCAGTACATAACGAATGGCCTTGTTGTATTCAACTTAATCGATATCAGCCGTCAGCTAATAATGAATGGAAAAATTCAATTATTATTGATATATAAAGCACGCTTAGTAGTATTGTTATGTACAATTTGTCTGAGTAAAATGCACAGTGTAGAGCGGAAACAACGATCCATTTGGAGAAGACCTTGACTCATTTAAGGAATGACCTAAACAGTGGCGCATGGTGATTAATGCTGTTATACATATTTTAATGCAACAGCAAGCCTAGAGCCCGAGTGATAGACTGATTTAATTATTAATGACCTCCCTCTGAAATTTTATTTTTGAAATACAAAGTCTATGTTAATAAACACCGTACACCATTATTGTTTTAATTGACACAAAATTGGTTTCTACGCTTCCTGGAGACACTTTAATCTGATTGATGGCCCTGCTCCGATTCAAAATTTATCCGTTTTTCAATTAAGTATTGTATTTTAACGAATTTCGACATCTATGGTTGCATATTTTCATTTTTTACAGTATTCACTCTATCATCCTTTGATAATGGTTGTAATTAACCGAAACACGAGTCAGGAAACAATATATTAATATGGAAAATAACAAGTGTTTTAATTCAAATGTTTCTATTATACTTTTCCATCAAGTGTGAGCAGAGAAAGTGTGAACCTTTTCATTTTTCATTTGTGCCAAAGACAATAAAACCTGAATATCTTCAAGTTGTAATTTTTAAATATTTATTTTTATTAATTTTATATTTTGTTCTATTTATTTTAGTTAATTAAGTAATTCTCATAATCCACTTGCTGTAAACAATTTATTTTAAAACATAAGAAAATAAGAAACATGATTTCGTACATTCCTGTACGTTGCAAGCATCCACATAAAAGGGTTTTAATGGCATTTCCTGGCAACTTCCGCGTCTATTTCCGTGTTCACTGACCCGCGTTTTCATGCGACGTGTGCCCCTTCTCAGACCATATATCATGCTATTCCACGTATGAAAAAATAATATTACCACCGATATTATTTGTCAATGTCATACCTTGCGACTTTTGCTGCGTGATAAATATTTCCGGTATCGGCTAATTCTTTTCATGAATAATAGACTACATTAATTTTATACCCAACAGGTAAATAAGGTTTTATATATACATATATAGTTAAATTTATATATAAATAAAGATACATTTAATATTTATGTTATAAATTATCAAATTGTCTCTTATAATAAATAATTAATAATTAAGATCAGTTAAGGTAGTGCATTGCTTCAATATGAATATTGAATTAAAGAGCTAGAAGATGCTCGTCTTGTTCCTTAATTATAAGGAGGTTAGAATCATTTCTAATAATTTCTAATAATGATAAAAAAATACGGAAACAATTCGCTAATCTACAACAATGCGTTTAATAAGTGAAGTAAGGAATTTTATTTTCGTTACATCATAATATATAACACTTCACATTACTCAACCCGAAATTTAATGCGTCTTACTAAGCCTACAAAATAAATCACTTATTGAAACAACTACTTCTCTGGCTAATTCCTTGACATATATCGAATGATACAAAAGTAATTTGCTTGTTACAAATAGCACAATAGCACTAGTTTGAATGTATTTATTTATGTTAAATAAACTAATAAATATATAAATGATTGTAAATACCTTGTTTATTATAACATGCTATTTTTAAACTTTATTTGCGAGGATAGTTTCGACACCTTTCGCCTGTCATTTTCAAACTATACTTCAATTTTTTTACAAACAACATTTATAAACAATTTTACAAACAAATTTTAGATGGTGTTGAACAAAGGAGTATATAAATATTAGGTCAGTTTGGTCGCTTATGAATAGAATTTCAGGATTACGTTTAATTTTATAGATTTCAAGAGATTCGAGTAAATCCATTTTTAAGATTTTTTTAGCGAAATGAGTTATCTCAAGTACATCTGAGTCGTCAAAATTGTGATTATTATTTAGCAAATGATTAGCAAAAGTTGATTTTTCATTTTTGTTATTGTATAAATATTAAAATTGCGACCTGACTAACCAATATAAGAATGTATAGGTTCATACAATAATCATTTGCTAAATTTGTACTGTTGATGATTGTGTGCCGTGTCAAAAGCCAAAAGTTAATTCTATTATTAATTTATTTTAGAAATTGCTTATGTCGCACATTTAGTTATAAAACTAGGCAATGTAATTATTTTCTGTTTATATTTATAAATTTATTGTATTTTGGATATTAATTATAATTTATATGTGTTCTTTCAATTCAAATGTAAATCTTAGTTTTCCTTGTTATTAGAGATGTATATTTTCTGTTGGAAATAAATTATAATTATTATATATGTGTGTACATTTTTACATTATATACATTATATACCTTTCAAAATAGCGATCACTGTCAGATGATGATTATCAAACTTTTGAAACTATTTCACAATTTGTGAAATAAACCAAGTGTAATTTAATTTAAACCTTCCTCCATAATATTATCAGACTTTATTTAAAATTATAAGCTCTGTCTAATATATACCTTTCTGGCTACAAATTTTTGCATCAGCGATTTTGTTCCATGCCTTCTTGCGTCCATGTGCACTATAGTTTTTGAAGCCATTAAAACCTGAAAAAAAGGAGCACAACGGCATAATCCGGGACTAGAACCCTCTTCGAATTTATCAAGATTTAAAGAGGCCTATTCCACTTGCCGGTTTAACTTTTTGCACCCAGTACGAAATTAGCCTTAATTAATTTGCGAAAGGGATAAGTAGCGAATGTTTTCTAAAAAAAGCCATTGAACCTTACTTTTACGGAGGGAGTCGTATAATTTTGTATAAATCAATAATACTTTAATAATGGAATAAAACATAGTATATATTTTAATTAAATCATAAGTAATGAATTTGAGTATTAAACAAGTGTTTAATAAAAATACTTTCACTTAGTTAATATCACACTGTTTATTTATTACTGACTTCAGTTTTGATCACACGGTGATCATTATCAAAATATCATAATCCACAAAGAAGAAACGTGTTTCTTCGACTTTCTTTAACACGCTATAAATAAGACTTTCCTTTTACATTACTTATAGTTTGATAATGGTCACTGTATCATCAGTGTGATATTAACTATATTAATAAGTAATTAGCTAAATTATATATTTTTATTTAATTAAAATTTATCACGAAGTAAGTGCCTCTAACTTCAATCAGTTTTGTATGTGTTATTATAAATATAAAGTGTTTGACATTGTATGATAAATTGAAAATTTAAAGCTCCTAATTAATAAATAAAAATTTATTCATAATGAAGGAAAAACCATTCTACGTTTTTCCTTGAGTACCGAACTAACGATTTCAAAAATTGGAATATCCGGTTGGATGGGAAACCGGTAAGATTTTTCATTAGATCTAATTAAAGACAGTATTGTTATCGCAGGGACTCGAATTGTTAACGTTTATTCGCCAATTGTTATGGTTTGGCATGTGGCAAAAAAATGAATAACGTTTGGCCGCCGCTTGTTAATCACGTTAATAACAGGCAAGCAAAAAACTCCTAACCAGACAATAAATAGGAAAATTAAATTAATTGACTTACTCGATCTGATGCTCTTCGTAGTCGTCGATGTTGCATGTTTTTTACTTTCCCTATATAGTATATATAGGGGAAGTATTGTTTTCGTGCGAGAAAATGTCTGTGGGCGCTGTATCTCAAAAACGAATGATCCGATTGAGATGAAACTTTAAACTTAAGGTTTTATCATTAAAAACTGGAACTGAAAAGCTTTTGGTGAATATTCAAAAACCGGAAGTGGATGTTTACTCGAGGCCGTTTTTTGTTTTTACTTGATATTTTTCTAAATATGAAAAATTTTAAAAAACAGTTCAAACAAAAGTTAAAGGGAATGAAAAACTGAATAAATTTTATTCGAATATATTTTTATAAAATTCTTAAATAAAAATTGAAAATTTTGAGATTTGTTGCCAATTGCTATTAAACTATTGGAGCTACATGAAATTTATATAACAAATAATTGTAGATAATTCAAAATTAAATAAATTACAAAGAAAAGCCTTTTTGCGTAAACCTCATAGTTTTCGAGAAAAATACAGGGAAAGTACTATGATGGCCACATCACCATTTTTACTTTCCCTATATAGTATATATAGGGGAAGTATTGTTTTCGTGCGAGAAAATGTCTGTGGGCGCTGTATCTCAAAAACGAATAATCCGATTGAGATGAAACTTTAAACTTAAGGTTTCATCGTTAAAAACTGGAACTGAAAAGCTTTTGGTAAACATTCATAAACCGGAAGTGGGTGTTTACTCAAGGCGTTTTTTTGTTTTTTTGCCATAATTTTTTTAATATGAAAAATATTACAAAATTTTTCAAATAAAAGTTAAAGGGAATGAGAAACTGAACAAGTTTTGTTAAAACATATTTTTCATAAAATTCTTAAGTTTCGAGAAAAAAAATAAAATTAAATTTTTAACTTTTTTGCCAATTGCTATTAAATTATTGGAGCTACATTTATTTATTTATGTATTTATTTATTTATTTATTTATTTAACGCTACAGCATTTACATGGTAACCTAAAAATACTACAATACGTTACAAAATATATACATAAATACACACGTATATACAATTTAAAATATAAAATAAAATTTTGCAAGGATGAACCTGCGTAAGCGTTACGGTGCGTTTCTACATTGCGATTTGAATTGAGAGTAAGAAACTCCTACAAAATCGATAGATAGTGCAAAATTGTTTACATTTTTTATAATACGTGAAATGGGACTGTGCATGCCATACGTAGTTCTATGATGATACACGTATAAAAATTCTACTAATCGTAAAGTTCTAGAAGGTACGTTAATGCTAATAAGGTTTAGTAATTGCTCTGAATTGATGATTCCGTTTAACAACTTAAACAAAAAGGACAAATCCATTTCTTTCCTACGAATATCAAGTGACTTCAGACCTGCATAAATACATGATTGCTCGGGCGTCAAACAGATTCCTAAGCAATGTAATTTATAGGACAATACTTTAGCAAATTTATTTTGCACAGACTCTAATCTGACTATATGTATCCTATACAGAGGTGACCAAATAAGGCAGCAATATTCAAGATGGGATCTGACTAAGGTATTGTATGTGTGTGTCCCTGAACTCAGTTGTGCACCGCTTTATGAACCCTAGCATTTTATTCGCCTTGTTAATTATGTGATCGATATGCAATTTATATGATAGCTTAGAATCTAATAACACACCCAAATCTCGAATCGTATGTACCTTGCATAGCGGGATATTATTCAGACTATAAATTAAATTAATTGGGTTTTGACATCGCGAAAATGACATGAATTTGCACTTTTCTATGTTCAGTACCATATCATTGGATAAACACCACTCATTAATTAAAGTCAAATTACGTTGAATCTTGATACAATCAATAACATCTTTCACTTCTAAAAATATTTTTAGGTCGTCTGCAAATAATAAGTGTGAACATATCGAAAATAACAGAGGACCCAAGTGAGACCCCTGAGGAACCCCGGAGGTTACGTGAAATGAGCTGGAGACATAACCATTGATCTTAACAGATTGAACTCTACCAGTTAAATAAGACTCGAGCCACCTTAGCAAAGGATCGTGTATACCGCAGGCTCTCAATTTCTGTATTAGTATCGAATGGTTTACACGATCGAAAGCCTTGCTCGTGAATGTCTGTAGACTCTGTATCTCAAAAACGAATGATCTGTTTGAGATGAAACTTTAAACTTAATGTTTTATCATTAAAAACTGGAACAGAAAAGCTTTTGATGAACATTCATAAACCGGAAGTGGATGTTTACTCGAGGCGTTTTTTTTTTGCTTTTTCTCAATATTTAAAATCTAAATTTAAAAAATATTACATAACTTTTCAAACAAAAGTTAAAGGAAATGAGAAATTGAACAAGTTTTATAAAGACCTGGTTTTTGTAAAATTCTTAATTTGTGAGAGAAATATTTAGAATAGAATATTTCAGAATTTTTTTTATATATTTCTTTAAAAAATTCTTGAAATTTAAGTAATTTCTCCTCCATACTATTAGTTTTTATTGCAACTTCCTTTCCAAAGAATTTTCATCGAGAATTCAAAACATTTTTATAGGTTTAGCAAAGATTTTATTCAAGAGTTTCAAAAAGTCATTATTTATATTTATTTATAAAAATTTCTTCATGGTTTCTATACAGGATTTTGTTCAACTTTTTTTCTATTAGAAAATTTTCTTCTAAATGTCTATAATTTTCTCAGATGATCCATACTTTAAGTTTTTCTTTTACATTGAGGTTTTTCACAAGATTTCATTTTAGGTTTATAAAACTTCTTTTGAATTTGATTCTAAAAGTATACAGTAATTTCTTTTTCTTATTTAATAAATAAATATATATTTCCAGAATTTTTAGCAAAGATTTTATTCGAGAGTCCTAGATTTTTCAGAAAGTTCTTTCAAGATTTTGTTTAGCTTTTCTAAAACTTACTTAGAGGCTTCTAAAAGATTCAGGAATTTCTTTTTTGCATCTTCCTTTCCAAAAAATTTTGATCAAGGATTCTAGTTTTCCTTGTAGATTTCTAGAACTTATTTCGAGGATTCTAGAAGTTAACAGTAATTTCTTCTTCATATTTCCAGAATTTTTAGCAAAGGTGTTATTCGGGAGTTTTAGATTTTTTAGTTTCAGTTTCAATATTTTTAGAATTCATTAATTTATCTTCCAGATTTTAATATTGTCTTATAAATTGCAGATTATCTTCAGGGCTCAAAAATTAAAAAAAAATCTTTTCCAGAATTTTACACTTTTTTTCGAGAGTTCAGAAATTTCCAATAACTCATATTCAGATTTGGAGACTATAGAGAGAGAACAACATCTTTATTCGAACAATTATATACAATTTATGGAAACATACAAGTAAATAACAATGTGGTTAGTCTGTCCGTTGGGCTATCGACCATCGGTCTTTCTGCCCTGTCTTGACTCTAAGTTATGTCTAAAAATATTAAATAGTCTTGCTAGCTAGCTTAACAGTCTGGGTGATTCGAACTAATGAATTGATGAATGGTGATTGATGGGTGTTTATGTTTGGGGGGGATATTGGGGTTTCGGGGGGTACAGAATTTATTGAGGAGGGTTACATTAAAGGGATTTTTGGCGAATTTTAAACTAAGGCTAGGAGACTATAGATTTTTCTAGAAAATCTGTTCTAGAAATCTAGATTTTTTTCAGTCATTTCTCCTCCAGATATCAAGATTGTTTTTTCAAGCTATTTTTTAAATTGCAAAGTTTTTAAAATTTTCAAGATTTTTTTTTTCTATATATTTAGATTTTTTAAAGGTTTCTAGAAATTTCCAACAATTTCTTTTTTATAGTTCTAGAAATTCCTCCAAGGAGTCTACTATTTTTTTTTCTTAAATGTTATTATTGGTTGTATATTTAGGTTATAGCATTTCATTAATGATTTTAGAATTTGCTATAAATATGTTTCAAAAATATTAGTATCTTCCGTTAATTATTTAGATTTATTTCCTTATTTTGTTGTTTTTTTTTTCTCAAAAAGGTCTGTAAATTCTAGTATTTTGAGCAATTTGTTTTGGATATAACAAAGCATTTTTTCGAGAGTTGTTTTTTAGAATGTTTTTGGAAATTTAGAAAATTTCTTGTATCGTTATATCGAAATTTTGGAAATTTCTTATCTAAATTGCGAAAAAAATAAAAATCAAGATTTTTAGTCCGTCAACTTGTATTTGATATTAGGAATCATTTCGTAAAAAAAAATTTTTAAATCGTCCTTGCTATGAAAAGTTATTGTAAACATACTGAAAAACAATTGAAAATCTAAATTCTAATTTTTAGCGTTTTTACTTCTTTCTGTTCTGGTAATTTATTAGTGAAAGAATTTTTGTAATTTCATTATTATTTAAAGAACTGTAGATAAAATAGTAAAAAAATTAAGAATAAATTTTTAATTTTTATTCTATCAATTTGAATTTGATGTGTAAAATTTAGGAAATGTCTAGTAAATTGCGAAGTTTTAAATAAAGACTTTTTAGGAAATTTGTTTTTAAAAATTCTAGATTTTTTTATAAAGTTTAGAGTTTAGAAAATGGCCAATAACTTCTTCCCCAAATTAATTTTTTTTTCAACTTTTCTTATAAATTGCGAAGATATTCTTTTAGCCTCTAAATGTTTTTTTTTTAATTCCTCCTCTTTTCGAGAATTCAGATGAATTTCAGTAATTGCTTCTCTAGAATTCAAAATTTTGTTTCAACTACAGACTATAAAATTATTTAGAAAGTTCTAAATTTCGGAATTTTTCTTGGAGGGTCTAGAATTTTTTAGAAAATTTTCCCCTACAAATCTTTTTTTATTTTCGAGAAAGTTTAAGGAATTTTCCGTAATTTCTCTTCCCTATTCCAAGATATTTTTTCAACTGGTCTTCTAAATTTCTAGGAGGCTCTAGAATTATTTAGAAAATTTCCAGAAATTTCTCCGCCAGATTTCAAGGTAATCTTCTTATCTTATAAAATGCAAAGATTTTCTTGGAGGCTCTAGAACTTATTAAAAAATTTGTTTGTAGAAATCTATATTTTTCTTGAGGCCCTAGATTGTTTAGAATTTTTTTAAATCTAAAATCTAGACTTACTTTTTCAAGAATTCAAGAAATTTTCACTAATTTCTTCTCCAGGTTTCACGATTTTTTAATTCAACCCACTTTCTAAATTGTGAAGATTTTATTGGAAGCACTAAAATTTTAATAATTTGTATGGATTACCACGTAGTAACGGTCGTAACCATTTTTTTAATCAAAAATTTTACTTCTGACAATTTTCCTTTAATCAAATTTTGTAATTAAAGTTATTGCAAACCGCAATGCGATCAGTAATTAAAGTTAATATGTATATGTAGGGTGGGTGGGTGGCCTCTAACCCACCCTCCAATCAGTAAAACATAAACGAGGGTTTTAATTAAAAGTTAAAACCTAAATAAACATTTTTGCAAAATTTAATAGATTTATTTAAACAAATTTTGAAATTTAAGAAATTTTGAAAAATAAGACATAACTTTTCAAACAAAAGTTAAAACGAATGAAAAAGTGAAAAAGTTACATTGAAACATTTTTTTTTTGTAAAGTTCTTGATTTAAAATGTTTTACAATTTTTTGCTTATTGCTAATAAACTATAGGAGCTAAATGAAATTTATATAACAAGTAATTGTGAAGAATTCAAAATTGAGCAAATTATTAAGAATAACCTCATGGTCTTCGAGAAAAATATAGGGAAAGTACTATGATGGCCACATCACCATTTTGGGTAGTAATGTTTTCGTGAATGTCTGTCGTTGGGCGCTGTATCTCAAAAACTAATGATCCGATTGAGATGAAACTTCAAACTTAAGGTTTTATCGTTAGAAACTGGAGCTGAAAAGCTTTTGGTAAAGATTCATAAACCGGAAGTGGATGTTTACTCGAGGCGTTTTTTCGTTTTTTGGTGATATTTTTCTAAATATGAAAAAAAATTGAAAACGTTTCAAACAAAAGTTAAAGGAAATGAAAAACTGAACAAGTTTGATTAAAATTTATTTTTTATAAAATTCTTAATTTTCGAGAAAAAAAATTAAAATTGAAAATTTTGCCATTTTTGCCAATTGCTAATAAGCTATTGGAGTTACGTAAAATTTATATAGCAAATAATTGTAGATAATTAAAAAATGAACAAATTATTACGAATAACATTTTTGCGTAAACCTCATAGTTTTTGAGAAAAATATAGGGAAAGTACTATGATGGCCACATCACCATTTGAATAGTAATGTTTTCTGATTGAGAATGGCTGTGGGCGCTATATCTTAAATATGTATGATCAGTTTGAGATGAAACTTTATGCTTAAGGTTTTATCGTTAAAGACTGGCACTGAAAAGCTTTTGGCGAACATTCAAAAATCGAAAATGGCTTTTTACGCGCCCCCGTTTTTTTATATTTTTCCGATATTTTTTTTATTATAAAATATATTACAAAACTTTTCAAACAAAACTTAAAGAAAATGAGAAACTGAACAAGTTTTATTTAAACATATTTTTCACAAAATTCTTAACTCTCAAGAGAAAAAATTGAAAATTTTGACATTTATTGCCAATTGCTAATAAACTATTATAGTTACATGAAACTTGTATTACAGATAATTGTAAAGAATTCAAAACTGAACAAATTATTAAGAATAGCCTTTTTGCGTAAACCTCATACTTTTTGAGTAAAATATAGGGAAAGTACTATGATGGCCACATCACCATTTTTTTACTAAGGGCCTTTTATTGTTACGAATAAAAAAAAAATTATAAAAATGAAATTAATTGCATTTGATTGCGGGGATGTTTCTCTTACACAATTTAATTAAACAAACAAAAAATGTCCAATTTATAGAAACCAAAGGAGTAAGATGAAAGAAAATAATAAGGAACTTTATGTAAATAAATAACTTAATATTGTCACGGTTACGGTACAAAGTGGAAGTTGTGTGGTGCGGTGTGTTCTGGTGTGATGTAATTGCAGCGTTGGAACTTGGTGACTGCTCCGCTCTAGCTCGTATTGATGATTGTTTCCACTAACTACTCACTTTATTTCGATGTAACGGGAACTGACCTATTTTGAATTGATGAAACAGTGATTTTCGAACTGCCTTTTCGAACTGTCACTTCAAACTGCCCATTTTTGGGGGATGAACTTGTAATTAATTTCATCATTTCTTCTAGTGACCAGAGTTGTGGAAGTTTTTGAGAGATGAACTTGTAATTAATTTCATAATTTCCTCTAGTGGCTAGAGTTGTGGTTTGGTCCCTGTAGTTTCTCTTTCTGCACTGGGAGCGCGCTAGGAGTACGGTTTGTGTATTCGCCGAAACTGATTAATCAATTTTATTTACTGTTTTCCTGTTTGCTTAAAAAAACTCCTCTAAATTACTGGAAATATTTCGCCAATTTATTTTCGGCTTCGTCAGGGCTAATTTGTGAGTTTTTGAAATTGAAATTTTCAAAAAATGTTAAGGAATGAGATTTGTGTATTTTTCTCTATTGCCATTGTAAATTGGATTATGGGATGCATGCTGTTAAGATGTAGGAATTCCGTAAGTCGTTTTTCGCCATATGGCCAGATTACGAACGTGTACCGTAGCCATAAAGATGGTTTCAATAGTGCTGAGTTTATTGCTCGCGTTTCGAAATCTTCCATGAATATGTTAGCAAGGGGTGGCTATAATGGAGATCCCATAGGTGCTCATTTCATTTGTCGATATTTTGAGTTTTTATACTTAAAATAACTGTTTGATGTACAATATCAAGTATTGAGACCAAGTTTGCAGTCTGGAACTTTATATTTTGTTTTAAGGATGGATGTGTTCCCTCAAAAGTTCCATTGAAATTCTCGTTGTGTGTGCCGTGGCTCGGTCCTGCTAGAACCATACGTCCCCAAGATCCATTTCAAGTTTTGGGAGAGGAAATGCCTCAACCATTTCTCTGTAGCGAACTACATTCACAGTAATAGTGTGTTCTTCCTACAGAAAAAGTAAGGCCCAATTATCTCAACTCTCGATAATGCACACCACACAGTAAGACGTTCGCAATGAAGTGGTTTCTCATGAAGTTCATGGGGATTGGCACCACTCCAAACTAAGTGAAAGTATATATTTTTATTTAACACTTATTTAATACTAAAATTCATTATTTATAATTTAATTAAAATAGATACTAATTTTTATTCCATTCATAAAGTATTATTGATTTATACAAAATTATACGACTCCCTCCACAAAAGTAAAGTTCAATGACATTTTTTCCCAGAAAACTTTCGCTAATTATCCCTTTCGCCAATTAATTAAGGCTAATTTCGTACTGGGTGCAAAAAGTTAAACCGGCAAGTGGAAGAGGCCTCTTTAAATCTTGATAAATTCGAAGAGGATCCTAGTCCCGGATTATGCCGTTGTGTTCCGTTATTCAGGTTTTAATGGCTTCAATAATTATACCGCACATGGATGCAAGAA
Organism: Ontholestes murinus; assembly: GCA_963969525.1. NCBI lineage: Eukaryota > Metazoa > Arthropoda > Insecta > Coleoptera > Staphylinidae > Ontholestes > Ontholestes murinus. The sequence goes on from OZ018398.1 coordinate 307,856, forward strand.
GGCATGGAACAAAATAAATTCAATTTAAGATAAAGTTTGATACTATTGTTGATGAAGGTTTAAATTAAATTACACTTGGTTTGTTTCACAAATTGTGAAATAGTTTAAAAAGTTTGTACATATATGAACAATAGTATTAATATAATATTTACACTTTTATTGTTGGAAAAAGTAATTAATTACTTAGATATGACAAAATATAACTAATTTCATGTTTTAGAAGACCAAGTATTTACGAATATTTTTAAAATATAAACTTCATTAGTTCATTGTTTTAATGTCCATGGTGACAATAAGATAATATAAACACACATTAGGTATTGTTTAGTTGGTACATAATATTAGAGTAACTAATAAGTATAATTATTGAAAACTTTCACTTTATGAAATCAATAGTGATTTATTAATTATTATTTAATTTTGACAGGGAACTATTTAATGCCAGAGACATACAAAGTTATCAAATAAAAGGCATTTTTACGTGTCTATCGTTTTAGCCGTTATACTACCAAATTTATTGTACTATCTCGTTGATTGTTGAGGCACTTATATTTTGAAAATCCATTATCACTTAATATAATAATAATAGTAAACTATTGATGATTTTCAACTTTTTATTTTACTCACTACAATTGTTTCGCTACACTGTAGCTTCTTCAGGTGAAGAAATATATATCATTATATTTCTTCACCTGAAGAAGCTACAGTGTAGCGAAACAATTGAAGTGAGTAATAAGACAAGAAAATGTCAGAAAATCCACCAATTACCTTGCTTCGGGTAATGAAATTAGTCATGATCTGTAAGAACCATTTTTCATACCGAGAAAATGAATCTATACAAAGTTAATGTTGTCCAAGAACTCTATGACGTTGACTATGATCGAAGAAAACCATATTGGTTTTTCAGATGAAGGGACGTTTAGACTGCACAAATATCTGGGTCTTTTGTGGGACATGTAATTGGACTCTTTTTATCAAAGAAAATTTTGACCGGTAAACGATATGTCCAACTCCATCGGCAAGAAATAATTCCAGCTATAAACAATTTAACTTAAAATGTATAAGAGAAATGGAGCTCATATGGGTTTTCCTCGGGAAGTTAAAGAAGTAAAGTGTTTTGGTGTTACGTTACCAAACAGATTGATAGGAAGAAGAGGGTCCCTCGAATAGCCTTCACGTTATTCCGATCTTTCGCTTTCAGATTTCTTTTATTGCGGTTATTTGAAAAATAATGTTTATCGTAACAAATTTGAAAGAACTAAGAATTAAAATTTAAATCAAAGTGAGAAATTAACAAGGGAACCTAACAAATTTTATGCGACAATTTATAACATTGTCAATAAACTAATGAATTTAGGTGTAACCTATGGTTAATAAAATGTTCAATTTCCTTGTTTGTTTAATTTTGACAGAACTTGATTTTCAGATTATTTTCCACGGCCATACCTAATTTGTGTTGATAAGGTAACTACCATTACGTTATAATAACGCATTGTTAATCATTATTATTTGATATGTCGATGTCTAGGAAATTAATGAATTTAAGTACATGTATGGTTAATAAAAATGTTCAAATTGACAGGACTATCAAAATAGATAGTAATATATGGTGTGTTCTATTTAAAAATAGTAACCTTAATTCACCACATTTCAATTTATTACAGATAAGTAAATTTTTTAAAGCCTTACAACTTTTATATAAGACATGTTTTGCTAATGCCTGTATCTTTTGAAATAATCGACCATTTTAGTAATTTTTTCTAATCTTGTATACAAAATAATGGGAAGTAACGACGTAAAATTTGAAATCAAAATTGTTATTCTGGATAAAGTAACATGGCAATGGGATTTATTAAAATAAAACTCTTGATTTAAGTTCCAATATTTCACCTGCTCCGCTAGGCTTCATTAGGAAATTCACTGTAATATTTAATTGATTATAAACTCTGTCGAGGTATTAGTCAGAGAAGTAGTTGTTTCAATAAGTAATTTGTTTTGTAGTCTTAGTAAGTAAATTGGTTGCTTGAAGCACTAATAACCTTTCTTCACAATTTTATTTGAATAACCAAATGTACATTTCGGACACAAAGTGACCATTATCAATGGATTAGCACTAGTTATTAGTGCTTCATTTGTCAAAGTCTTAGTAAGACTAATTGTTGTAGATTAAACAAGGTAAAAAATTACGAAAAATAAGAAAATAAATTACAATAAAAATAAAAATATAATGCATCCACACCGTGGAAACCTAATTGAGCAAAGAATGAGATTGTCTTAACTTTTGACCACAACATTGCTATGACATTATCTGCTAGAGCATTTTAAGCCTGTCCACCTCGCAGTTTGGAAGGACTTTAATCTTTGCCTATAATGAAATTGTAACTAAAGATTTTACTAAAATAAAAGACAAGTCATCTACGGATAAAACCTGTCAATGAGTGGAGTGTTTAATGATAAGTCAAGTATGTATGTAATTAATATAAATGTTCGCTGGTATGTATGCAAACGGTCTAGTAGTAGTAGTAGTAGTAGTGTTAGGCTATCGACCACGTGGTCCTTCCGCCATGTGTCATTTGTGTATTTGTGTGTGTGTAAATGAGCTTGTTACTTTAAAGGATCGCCCCCGTCACTCTAAAGCATCATTAATTGTATCCCAATGGTGAATGGTACCGGTCACCCATCCGACTACTGACCCGAATCAACGTTGCTGCACGTAACGTCAGTTCGGGGCCGTAACAGATGCGCCACCACCGGCGTGTACAAACGGTCGAATATCTCCTAAAGTCAGATATATAGCGAAAAATGTTAAAAATCAAAAATTTTAGGTTTCTTTTTTTAAACTATCACCAATTAAGTATACAGGATCAGTCAAAAAGTCAGAAAACATTAGACTTGCGCCGAATTACAATAATACTCGTAGTTGGACATTCTCAAATTTATCGCAGACGACCATAGTCACTACACTACCATCCGATAAAAATGTTCTAACAATATTGTAAAAAAAAAGACTGCGATCGAACATTATCCGGAAAACGCTCAGCGTATAAGACAACAGCCTCGTCAATATTTCTCTTACACTCGCCATAAATCAGAATCATTTCAATTTTTTAAATAAATACTACCCAAATATTTTTTTTGTCAGAGATGCGCTTGTGAGTCCCCATGTATTCGATTAACTGACGATGAATGTCAATAGGTGAAATCCGTTTTGCACTTAAAAGACGCACCACAGCGCGAATTTCGGATCTGGCGGTAACAGCGATAGGGAGCTCCATCTTCGAAGGCTGCTAGGCCGGCATTGAGCGATGTAGCGCGGCGAAAGAGGTGGGATTAGGGAGAGGGAGATTTGACAGTGTAAGACAGTGTTTTACATTTCTCCCAACACCTCGCATTATATCTCATCAGCATAGGAAACCTTATTTTATGAACCCGAAATTTTCAGATAAAACACTCTTGTTTTTCCCGTAGTATTCAAATCCGTACAAAAACGGGGATTCCTATTTAACTTTTTTATTTCTCACCCCCTGCCCCATAGGGGGTTGAGTGTAGTGAGTCGAGTTTTATATCATTAGATGTCCGCCTCCGAGGCGAACGAATTTTAATTATAATTTTTATATTCTATGTGTAGTTTTCTAGATATTTCAATGTCTTCACTTAAATTGAACACCCTATATATACAGGGTGTACTTAAACTAAAGAATACATTCGATTAAAATTCATTACATTTTCTTTGAGAAAAATGCTTGAACTCGTGTCTTATTTTTTTAACGCGCATTTTTTGAGAAAATGTTCAAATTACAGGGTGTAATTGAGATACAACCCCTAAGTTGAAATTTTCAAATATCAATCCCTATTTTTTATTGCATTTGTGGATTCTTAGTAAAATTCTGAGTATTTTTCATGTAGCATACCCCATGTCGATATTCATGTTTTTTGAAGAAATAAAAAAAAAAATCTTTATTTACTCGTATATGCGAGAAAAGCCAAATGGAATAAATTCATTATTTCGGATACTATACATATTTATAGAAAACCCCGTAACACGTCAAATTGAAATTATAAATTGACATTATTCAACGTAAACATGTGATCTCTACCTTCAACCCTCTTCGTGTGACAGGTACAACACCCGTTTTTTAAATGGGAAGTATAGGCTTATGATATATCGTTTGAAACGTCACTGCGTTCTCTATTTAAAAGTATTATAATTTTTCAAATTTACTGCAAAAAATAACATTAAAAAATTAAAATTAAAAAGTACATTGGATAGGGGAGCGAGGATTAATTTTTGCAAAAAAACTAAAACAATAGCATTTTTAATAGAGAAGGAAGAGACCTTTAAAATGATATATCATAAGCCTATACTTCCCATAAAAAAACGGGAATTGTAAATACAGGTATTTTTTTATTTTACGAAGAATCCATAAATGTAATAAAAATTAGGTGTTCACATTTGAAAATTTCAACTTAGGGGTCGTATCTTAATTTTGGGACACCCTGTATATTTGAATTTTAGCTCAAAAATGCGCGCTAAAAAAATAAGACACAGGAGCATTTTTCTGAAAGAAAATGACCTGAATTTTAATCGAAATTATTCCTTACTTTATGTACACCCTTTATATACAGGGTGTCCCGTTAATGCGGGGAAATGGCTAGACCATAGATTCCTGGAGTCAAAATATGACGATTTAACGCAACTTATCTATATCCAAAAATTTACGGTTAAGCCGGAATTTGGCTTCAAAGTTTCAAATTTTTTTATTTCTTTTGTTTATAACAATTGAACGCTTTATTTGATTTGAATGAAACTTATTATTAATAAGTACCATAATATCATACATCATTTCAGTAATTGTTGGCATTCGTGATTGACAGGAAGTATAAAAAACAGTAGTACCACCACTTAAAAACTAAAATATTTTTTTATTGGTGCATCCAATAAAATCCACAAAAATCTACTTAAAAGGGCATTAGATTTAAAAACTTTTTTGACTCTTAGCAGTTTTTGATATCTTGTACGGTTTTTGAATAAAAAAATAAAATATGAATATAGTATACTCATTATGCACTCATTAATAAGTAAATAAACTTACTCTATTGAATAAAAATTAAATAATATCAATTAATAAAATAAATTAAAACAACATCTAACACTTTTCAAACAATTTTCTTTCCAAAATCCTAATACAAACAAGATATCTGTTTGTTCCAAATATGAATATTTATGAACTATAATAAAGTTAAAAATTAATTGTTAAAAGACACTAAATAATTATTATTATACATAATTTACATTTTTTAAACAAAGACGGCCAAGAAAAACATTTTTTTTCGATTCGATGAAAAACTTGATTTTGTTTTTACTAGATACAAAATATATATTTTATTTTTTTGTGGGAAAACCGTAAAAGATATCAAATATTATTAAGAGATAAAAAAGTTTTTAAATTAAATTGTCTTTCAAGTAGTATTTTTTTAGTTTTTATTAGATCTACCAATAAAAAAATATTTTAGTTTTTATGTGGCTGTACTACTGTTTCTTATACTTCTTGTTAACCAATAATAGTCATAATAACTGAAATGATGTATTATATTATGGTAGTTATTAAAAATAAATTTCATTGAAATCAAATAAAGCGTTCAATTGTTATAAACAAAAGAAATAAAAAATTTTGAAATTTTGAAGCCAAATTCCGGCTTAACCGTAAATTTTTGGATATAGATAAGTTGCGTTAAATCGTCATATTTTGACCTCAGGAATCTATGGTCTAGCCATTTCCCCGCATTAACGGGACACCCTGTATATATATATATATACAGGGTGAGTTTTTTTCGATGTTCTCTATGGGGATCTCGGAAACTATAAGAGATAGAGAAACGGTTAAATAGGGAAAGAAGTGTAGATTTACGAGACGAATAAAATTCCACTTTCAAAGTTTTCAAAAAAGTCAAGGGTAACTAGATATTTTGAAAAAAGTAAAAAGTGTCAATTTTTTCAAATCAATATATCTCGGTTATTATAACAGATAGAAAAAAACTGTAAAGGACAAAATTTTATATAATTTTATGCACATTAATAAAAAATAATCAGAAAATTTTCATCGCCATTATTTTACGAGATATGATGCAAACTTACATTTTTTTAAATGGAAACCATAGTTGGCTATGGCCTCATTCAAAAGGTGATTTTTTTCTCTTTAATCCAATATGACATACGACATAGTTATTTCTAAAAATAAGTGAGTTATAGTAATTTTAAATTTTATTATAAATAAAAAATGGGTAGCCATGAAAAAGATGAAAGTAAAACAATTGCGGTTGTTTATAATAATAGCAATATTGTAATTATTAGTTCTACAAAGTTAAATAAAAATGAAAAACCAGCATAAGAATAATAATTTTGTAATTATCAAATGGCCTTCTGCATGTGGTATAAACCCATTTGTCAAGAGGATAATACGTTTCTTACAAAAATATTATGAACAGATGAATCGCGATTCACTAATTGTGGTATTTTTAATCGCCATAATGAACATAGATGAACTTAAGAGAATCCACGAGAAGTTTACAGAGAAAACTACAAATTAAATTTGGGTTTAATCCATGGTGTGTTTGGATTAATAATTTTCGTTCCATATATTTTTGAAAGCTCACTAAGTGAAACTGATTACTTTCATTTTCTTCAGAAAACATTTGAAGATATGCTCGATTGTTTAAATTTATCATTAGAAGCAAGGTTAAAATGGTTCCAATATGACGGTGTTCCACCTCATAACATGTTGGCTTTACAAATTATTTCAATGATGCTTTTCCTAACTCATAAGTGGGAAGAAATAAACCAATCTCAGGGCCACCTAGATCTCCCGATTTGCGCGTTTTAGAATTTTTTCTGTGGGGTTATATAAAAAACAAAGTATATGAAAAATCATATCAATCTGTGGATGATCATAAACTAGTTGTTATTGAAACATTTAATTCAATTTACATGAGAATAGTCAAAAAGACATAAATTCAATTTTAAAAATATATAATTTATGTCATAATAGTATTAAGAGTGGACTCTTTGACCACATTTTTTTTTAAATCAAAATTTCTCTCCCATTGATATATTGATAATTACAGAATTACTTTATGCAGTTGTTTCATTTTTGTTTATCTCTGTAAAGCTAATAATTACAATATTGCTAATATTATAAACAACTGCAATTGTTTTACTTTCACCTTTTTCATGGCTACCCATTTTTTATTTATAATAAAATTTAAAATGACTATAACTCACTCATTTTTAGAAATAACTATGTCATATGCCATATTGGATCAAAGAGAAAAAAATTACCTTTTGAATGAGATCACAGCCAACTATGGTTTCCATTTAAAAAAAATGTAAGTTTGCGTCATATCTCGGAAAATAATGGCGATAAAAATTTTCTGATTATTTTTTATTAATGTGCATAAAATTATCTAAAACTTTGTCCTTTACAGTTTTTTTCTGTCTGTTATAATAACCGAGATATATTGATTTGAAAAAATTGACACTTTTTACTTTTTTCAAAATATCTAGTTACCCTTGACTTTTTTGAAAACTTTGAAAGTGGAATTTTATTCGTCTCGTAAATCTACACTTCTTTCCCGATTTAACCGTTTCTCTATCTCTTATAGTTTCCGAGATCCTCATAGAGAACATCGAAAAAAACTCACCCTGTATATTTCCGGTTGGTGCGTCGACAAACGCATTTTAGCAAAAAACGCAAGACAATATACGTTTAAATCACCTATTTATAGTACATTATAATTATTTTAAAGTGAAATATTTAAAATATAAAAATATAATTTAAAATGCATAGCCATGGAATATATTGATAACATTACAAAATTACGTTGATTTTTTTATTTTCATTAAATTTTGTATTCGGTTAATGAGAAAATAGAACTTATAGACTGGTTTTATGGCGGAAATATTAATTATTTTATTTATATTATTAAATTTTTTATATCTACAAATTGCTCTGTTGGATTTTTCATTTTATCAAAGGACCTGGAGAAAAAAATATTGTACGTTTATAAAAATACACTGAATTTCCTAAGGTGCATCTGTCGGCGCACCTTATATATACATATATACGCACCACCCGGTATATACACAAGGTATGAAGCCATAAGTTGTATCCCAAAAGTTAAAATATTTTTTTATTAATCATAAATGGTTGGTTCGTACAAACTAAATACTTTTCTGGTTACGATTAGAATAAAATTTATTTCAGTTCAATTTATTTATGTCTAAATGTTATAGATACACTTACTTTTATTTATTTTAATTAAAGAACTGGATCTTTTAGTAAACATATAACTCTACTCTACGTTACACTTAATGGTGAAAGTAATGCGATTACATTAATGACGTTCTATTAAAATTATGCAACTATTTGATGCTGTAGTCACTTCTATTTTTTATTCGTGTTATCGTAAAATTACTGATGTGGAGTAAGGTGCGTCACTAGTTGATGTGTAATTAAAACTTGAAACGATTAATTAAAAGCAGATTCCATCATAAGTGGATGCGATTAAAGGATTTTTAGCTTTGATCTTATCCCCAGTGTCTCCGTAATTAGAGTAAAGGCTCAACCAATTCGAAAGTAAGTCGTGAAGGCGTGCGTTTTTTGTTCATTAAAGTCGGGAGGAAGATACGGTTACTTGATTCGGCAATCAATCATTGACAACGGCTCCATTCCATGGAAAAGTTATTAAATGACAATTCCTTGTCACTTAATCAGTCACTGGTTGTCTCTAAGTTGATACTATTTTCACGGAAACATAGGTTTCCAATTTAATTAAACCCTAAAATCACAATTTATCCTTCCACCTGATTTACATATGTAATAACTATATTATTGTAAGTAATGTAAATAGAAAATATCACTTTATATTATGAACAATATTCCTAAATACGACTTTATACAAATAATTTTAAAAAATATCTTAATATAAATATCACACAGTAATGTTTACAAATAATTTATTAGTTCAGAAATCGTAAAATACTATTAATTGATATTTTAATTAATTTTTAATTGTATACAGAAATTTTAATTTATACCATTAAAATTTATAAATAATAATTAAGAGAGCAATAAAACAAATTCAGTGTGACATATAAACATAACAAAAGTTATCTTTTACTTATCAATAGAATTATTTACTTAAAAGTATTATTTAAATAAAATATAAGTTCTAATAGATATGTGTTTTATTATTATCAGCCTTGGTAGTAGCCTTAATTAACCTTACACTAACACAGCTTTCTCTTTGTCTACTGCTTGTTGAATCTTAGTTTGATACATTCCCTATAACCTATACCCTATACCCTATGAGATTGTTGGAGTGCACCAACAAAAAAGTAGCAGAACAACACACCTAAATAGCAATTTTGAATCAGATTCATGGCCCTTTCAAATTACGGACTATTTCAGGGTAATTATACATATAAGAAAACCGTCCGAACATATCATACGCGTTTTTATATTAACATCCTTTATGCACTTTGAACTTTACAAACACTAAAAATTAAAATTAAATTTTCAGAGAAAATTTAATTTTACACTTAGAAGTCTTGCCGTTATTAATATTCATTATTTAGTTATTTTAACGTAATTCGACCGTAGCTGCCCGTCGGTACTTGCAGGGAACACATAGCATTGGAAATAGTGCGCAGCTGTGATATGCTATACGCATAAGCCGTGACTATCAGGTTAGAAATTGTGGTGTGTTGATTGTACCACGTGTGTGAATTTCAGGTAAGTTGAATCTATTTTAAACTTTTATTTACACATATATAAACAATATAAATAAATTTTATGTTTGATAATGAACAGTGAATGTTCGAAACTATAGTCACAGCAATAAATATTTTTGTGGTAAAACAAAGTTAAATTGTTTTAATTAAGAAATGCATTGTCACATTGTTGTGATAATGAATAAAAGCCATTAGTCAATCTGAGTTTTTGGATCTCAATGTAATTATTAGATCATCAACATCAAGAAGCGAAGAATTTCCACAGCGGGATAATGATGTTCAACCATGCCCTGTAGCAAATACTGAATCACCCAATCGAAAATGGAAAAAAATAGAAAAAAATACTGAATATAACCGACATGTGGGCCCAGTTGACGAATTTTTTGAAGATTGCAGAACAACTAGTGACATCTACCTAAAGTTATTGGGAAAATCAATAAAAGATATTGTTTATAAATCCAATTTATATGCAACTCAGCTTAATAAAACTTTAAAGCTAACAAAAAATGAATTATTATCATTCATTGGCATAAACTTTTTCATGTCTTACTACCAGTTGCCAACATGGAAGCAATATTGGAACTCCGCTATGACTTAGGAATACCACTGGTTACAAATTGTATGACACGGAATCGATTCAAAGAAATCTTACGTTATTTGCACTGTAATGATAATCATATAATTCCCAAAAACAACAAAGATAAATTGTACAAAGTAAGACCTTTATCGAATACGTTGATAAAAAACTTTGGACGCATGTAAAGCTCTACAAGAAACATGAGTATTGACGAAAGCATGATCAGATTCAAAGGTGGGAGTTGTCTGAAGCAATATAACCCACAGAAACCTATCAAACGTGGATACAAGCTTTGGTGTATCGGTGATCAAAATGGGTTTATTACTTGCTTTGAAGAGGAAAACATGAAGAATTGCAAAAGGAATTTAAAAATTTTGGACTAGGTGAACGAGTGGCATTTTCTCCAAGTCAACCATATTGGAATACAAATAAAATTATATATTTTGATAATTATTTCACTTCAAGCAATCTCCTGGAACAATTAAAACTAAACGAGACGTTAACCTGTGGAACAATTCGTAGCAACTGTAAAGGATTTCCGGTGAACCTAAAAGAGGACAAAAATCTAAAAAGAGGAGAATATGATTATTGTTTTCCAACACAAACAAATCAGTGTTCACATGATAATCAAGTGGTACATTTTGCTTCAAACTATCGTGGATCAAAGGAAGTCAGCATACAAATAACGCAGAAAGATGGTTCCAGTATGCACGTATCATGTCCATTAGTCAACAAAGACTATAATATCAACATGGGTGGTATTGATAAGGAGGATCAACTGCGAGGAACCTACGGGATGAATCGTCCTTCGCGGAAATGATTTGAAAAAAACTTCAACGTTTCGACGGTCCATTACTCTTGAATTCATGGGAATGAAGGAGTGCAAGGATCGTAGAAAAAAATCTACCCCTCTAAAACCCATTGCAAAACGCAGAAATAGTTATTTGAACAACAAGTGTGGAAATGTTACGCTTTTCCGCACGAGAGTAGGGTGTTGGTGTACGAGCAAGCGAAGCGAGCGAGTTCATCAAGTTCCTACTCCTACATACTGCATATAACATCAATTATAAAGGTGTTTGCGATTTCATTTTTGACACTGACATATAAAAATTAGGTTATAATTACCGATAGTACTTGTGTTGTATACACGTTGTCCCCTGAAATTTTGAATACGGGCATTTAAATGCGTTACTTGTTACTTAGTTACCACGCTCGTGACGTATTTTAATGGACTGACCAACGGGAAATAATCAGTAATTTCTAATTTGTAATAAAATAGGGAATTAAAATGAAACATATTTACACATTTCTGACGTAACGAATAACAAATAACTACAATATATATCTTATTCAATCTTCGAAAACATCTCTTTACTGAGCCAAACAATATTCCAGACGAACATAAAATTCCTGTTAATATTTGAAGCTATGTAAGTCAAATTGACATGCATATTGCAGCAACAACCATGGCAACCAATAATAATAATGGTGATCAATACAAACACATTACATTACTCATATTCAAAATTTCAGGGGACAACGTGTATATTACTCCATGTATGTAACTGATACTGACATTATATCTTGAATTTTGGAGGCGTTCACTTCGTAGTACATTTTTAATGAATAACAGAAAAACGTTTTAACTTTTTTATACTACTTTTTATTTTTATTTTTATACAACACTTTGTGACTAGTTTCGAATTACACAGTAATCATTATCAAACTAAGTACTTAAAATCTAAATAACAGGTGTATATATAATAAATCTAAAATGCTTCGAAGAGAGGGGTGTACATCAGGTCAAGCTGGTCGTTAAGGATGGAAATTCCCGGATTAATTTTGGCTTTGTGTATTTCGATGGCCTCTAGTAATTCCATTTTTCTACCTTTTTCGGCCAGGTGGATTACCGAGAGTACATCCTTGTCAAAATTATGGTTTGATTCTAATAGGTGATTAGCAAAGGTTGAACTATTGTTTTTTAAATTATATGATCTAAAATGTTCTTTTAATCTTGTTTGAAAATTACGACCTGATTGCCCGATGTATATGGATTAATTAAAGTTCATAAACCGGAAGATCCCATTCGTCCTGTAGTATCCTATATAAACTCTCCTGCCCACAAAATACCAGTTGAACTTATTTCAATTTTTAATTCCATAACCAACTTCAAAGATCCACACTCCATTAAAAACTCAGTAGAATTAGCTAACAACCTAAAGAATCTATCCATCCCTAACAGTTGCAAGTTAGTATCCTTCGATGTATCGAACATGTTTGCGAAAATCCCTCCTAATGAATGCCTCTAACTAATAATTGAACATCTAGATAATAATAATGCGAACCCAATAGTCAAAGCAGATTTCATTAATTTAATTGACCCTATTCTAAAACATAATCATTTTTCTTTTAATAATAAATTTTATACTCAGAAAGAAGGTCTAGCAATGGGTTCCCCCCTGAGCCCATTGTTAGCCGAACTATTTATGAACAACCTCACTAACAAAATACTCAACTCACCCCTAGGCAAAAAACATATAAAATGGTGGCACAGATATGTAGACGACATCCTAGCATGCTTCGAAGGTACAGACCGACATATTAACCAGTTTCTAACGTTCCTCAATTCCATTCATCCATCTATTAAGTTCACAGCCGAAACAGAATGCGATTCCAAAATAAACTTTTTAGATTTAACAATAACCAAAACAAATAATAAACTTACCTTTGACATTTACCGAAAACCCACTTTTACAGATACTACCATCCCAAATATTTCCCGTCATCCATATAAACACAAAATAGCTAGCTTTTATTCCATGATAACTCGTGCATTTAAAATACCCCTGACTCCTGAATCCCGTAAAAATGAAATTAACATTATTAAACAAATTTCTAAAAATAACGGCTATCCTAATTCACTTGTCCCCAAATTAATTAATAAATTCCAAACAAAACAAATTCAAAATTATTTATATGCTATCCCAACTACAAAAAATAATATATATAAGACATTAACATTCTTTGGAGAAATAAGTTTAAAAATTAAAAATATCTTTAAAAAACGTGACGTCGACATAATTTTTAAATCTAGTAGTAATCTGTCAAATTTAATTTTTAATGCAAAAACGCCAATTAATTACATGTACAAATCAGGAATTTACAGCTTAAGATGTCCAGATTGTGGAGGGTTGTACATCGGGCAATCAGGTCGTAATTTTCAAACAAGATTAAAAGAACATTTTAGATCATATAATTTAAAAAACAATAGTTCAACCTTTGCTAATCACCTATTAGAATCAAACCATAATTTTGACAAGGATGTACTCTCGGTAATCCACCTGGCCGAAAAAGGTAGAAAAATGGATTTACTAGAGGCCATCGAAATACACAAAGCCAAAATTAATCCGGGAATTTCCATCCTTAACGACCAGCTTGACCTGATGTAGACCCCTCTCTTCGAAGCATTTTAGATTTATTATATATACACCTGTTATTTAGATTTTAAGTACTTAGTTTGATAATGATTACTGTGTAATTCGAAACTAGTCACAAAGTGTTGTATAAAAATAAAAATAAAAAGTAGTATAAAAAAGTTAAAACGTTTTTCTGATACTGACATTGATTAATAGTAAATAAAAGTAGTGCGAAAAATTGTATCCATGCGGAAAAGTATTGCAATGCAGAAAAGTGTAACTAGACGGAAAAGTGTTACTTTTCTCAACGATTTTGGATGCGGAAATGTAAGGTATTTCTATTCAGTATCTGAAAAATATAATTATAGCGTGTCCTATGACGTACGATTAGGTAACCTTGGACAGCATTGGGCCACATATGACGACGAAAAGAGAGGCGGGTGCGAATTGTGTAGTGTTAATAAGTAACATTTTTAAAACCACCCAAAAATAAAACATAAAATAAGTTTTTTGCGTTACTTTTTTTAAATTTATTAAAATGTATTTTTTTAGTTGAATACAGTTTTGGGCACTAAAGGGTTAATCGAAAAATTCTGTAAATCCTCTTCGAAAAAGTAAAATGCAATTTTTATCGTGATAAAATAATAAATCACTGAAACATTAATAGAAATTTAAAATGGAAAATGTTGAATTTTCGGCTATAACTTGAAAACAAAAGACTATAGCACATTCCTATATTGAGCATTTGGTTTGTCTCAAAAAGAGCTCGAGGTTGCGCCATCGATTTTTTCTATCTCTTTTAATAACCGAGATTTTCTATAATAACATCCAATTTGGGACACCCTGTACATCGAGTAAGTACAAATATTAATCAAGTTATACAAACTGATGGCTCTCACTTCTGAAAAAGTATCATTTAGAAAACCATAATATGATTCTAGAATTTTTTTAGAAAATTAAAACAAAATTTTGAATAGATAAATTCCAGAAATTCCAGAAAAGATGCCTCGTTATCTTAAATTGTCAAATATATAGGGTGTCCTGTTAATGTGGGGAAATAGCTGGACCATAGATTCTTGGACTCAAAATATAATGATTTAACACAACTTATCTATATCCAAAAATTTACGGTTAAGCCGGAATTTGTCTTCAACGTTTCAAAAAAAATATTTCTTTTGTTTATAACAATTGAACGCTCTATTCAAAAATTTGAAAATGTAGCTATTGCATAAATTGTCTTAAAAAGGTCCAAACAAGAATAAAGTGGAGACTTGTATTTTTTTGTTGATTTTTCGTTATTACTAAGTCATCAACACTTTTTAAAGAAAGTTTAGGGGTGGGGTTTATTAAATCACCAAAATATGAATAGTGTTAAAGGCGATGACTGTAATATCTTCCCAATGTGAGGGACCAATCTGCGTACTTCACTTCAATTGTATTGACAATTAGAGATATGAACACAATCAAATTCACTGCGTCCACTCTATTGAAAATAACTAATCGATTGTAATGCATAAAAGAAATGAGAATTAACTAAGTAATATTAGATTACATAACAAGAGTTATAAAAAGCATATTACGCGCTTTACAACTCGGGTACTGTACTTTATCTACGATCACATATTATTTGCTAAAAATAAAGACAAATTGTAGTTGAACACCAAAACACTTTTATAGCTGCACAGACAAACTTGTCAGAAGTGACATATAAACTTTCAAGGCCCAGCGTGTTTATCAATTCGGATAAATATGATTGGCTAAAAAGTGTGGGGTATAGTATATTGTATAATGAGCATACAATGATACCCATTGCCTACGAGTATAAAATTCATACTATTATATATATTAAAAATATATGTGATATTGATATAGTTATGAAATGTTCTTAGAGATCATGTATATGATGGAACATTTACCGCAGCGTTTAATTTTGTAACAAAACTTCTTTCATTATTACTACTTACCATTATTTTGCGTAAATTTCAACACACTCGCAATTCTATTTTGACGTGTAATTTCACGTCAGAAAAGTCAATTCAAAAAAATGTGTGTTATAAATTTTATAATGTTCGCATAATATTTGCGTGTAAATGAAAAACTTTATTTTTTGAACTTAAGGAAATTCACACGTATTCATTATAAAAATCGTTTAGTCTGATTGATTATTAATATTATTAATGCCATGTTAATGTTATATCGCTCGCCTGTTTAAATATACTAGTGCTACAATAGATATATTGTAGTTGTTATTTCATTATAGGAGTAGAAAAATAATATTACCGAACAGTTTTACTATTACGTTACATTATACGTAAAGTGTCGCATACAACAAATGAAAAGAGTTCGTAATTTATGAATTACATAGTGAGAGTAGGTAAAAAAAATACTTACTTTATTTTTTTTGCTTGTGCGTAATATGCTTTTTACATTTCTTGTTATGTAATCTACTATTACAGGCTGTTTTAAATATAAATAACTATCTAGTTTTACATTATTCTGGCGTATTTGGGGTCCGAATGTTCAATATATTAATGGTAGACTGAATATTCTGACTGACTGACTATCAAAATGAATTGATGTACGTGAAAATAAAACGCAATAATTTAATTCGGTACAATTGCTAACTTGCCAAACATATTACTATTTCAATTGTACCCCAACGTATGGTTTGAAATCGAGTTTAAATTATTATGTATGCTTTCAATGCATAATAATCAAGAGGGGAGATCAAACTAGTATCGCAATAATAGACCACGATTAAATAAGCCGGATAAATATATAATATCTTTAATCCATATATTTACAAATGGTGATCTCTTATTACAATAAATAGGTAGATATAATAGAGGTATTTCCTGTTAAGATAAATTGAAAACTTCACGTCAATTATACTATTTATCATGCATAAAATTACTTCATATTGATTTATGTATACCATTCTTTCAATATGAATACAAGGGCTTTATTGTACTAAGATATTTGCTTTAATACTATTTTTTTATCTTATATTTTCTCGGTATGAAATTAAGAAAAATATTCCGATGGTTCTAGCATTTTTTGAATCATTTTTGTGTGTACGTATGTATTTATAAGTTTATGGCGTTGTATTTTAAAATAGGCCAAGACTTTTTAAATAACTCTAATGAACTTATTTTTTTCTTAATTTTAAAAGGTGTTTCTTAATACAGTGCACGCCGCTTAATGTGATCACAACGGGACTCGGGGTTTTTGATAACAATAACCGATTGATAATAATAGCCGAAAAACAAAACTTTATTTTAAATAAAAATATATAACGTAACAAATTATAATAACGTAACATTTTGAATTCTCTACAATTATTTGTTATATAACTTTCATGTTGCTTCAATAGTTTATTAGCAAAAAATGTCAAAAATTTCAATTTTTATTTTTTTTCTCGAAAGTTAAGAATTTTATGAAAAATATATTTTAACAAAATTTGTTCAGTTTCCCATTTTCTTTAACTTTTGTTCGAAAAGTTTTGTAATATTTTTCATATTAAAAAAAAATATCGGAAAAAACAAAAAACGCCTCGAGCAAACACCCACTTCCGGTTTATGAATGTTTACCAAAAGCTTTTCAGTTCCAGTTTTTAACGATAAAACCTTAAGTTTAAAGTTTCATCTCAATCGGATCAGTCGTTTTTGAGATACAGCACCCACGGACAGACAGACAGACACACACACAGACACAATTTTTTTTTCCAGAAATTAGTTTAATGGACTCGGGGGACCTCAAAACGGATATTTCCGCAAAAAAATCACGATCACAATACTTCCCCTATATATACTTCGTATATAGGGAAAGTAAAAATGATAACATAAACCGAAATCATGATTACTATAAACGAAAATGTTTGTATGTAGTATTACACGTTCGGCCCGTTCTTCGCAAAAGTGATAACAATATCCGATTGATAACATTATCCGTGATTCTAATAAGCGGCGTCTACTGTACCAATAGATATATACCGAAATAGTCGCCAACCTCCGCTAGCAGAGGCACCTACAGAAGAAGAATATATATAAATTGAGTGTCAGTAAATGTTCATGTGTAAGAATTATAATTTAGGAAAGGAGTCTTAATATTTTATCAATATATCCCATTTAAAGTTGGTCAAATAATAAAAGTTTCCGTTTGTATAAAAATATCAACATTAACAAATAGGTTTGTTGAATTTTTAACAGTCAACTTGTGTAATCTGGGAAAATTTGGAATAATATATTCAGTTCGATGAAAAACAACTCGCATAAAGTCAAGGAAAACAATCATTTGAAATAAGGTTATCTAAACGCAGAAGTTTTTATAGCCTTCCGAACAAAATCTTCCCCGAAAACACTTTTACACGCCGATCGCTTAAAGGAAGGGTTAAGTTCTATTTTTACCCCCTGGCGTATTATTTAAGTAGGCTTGTATTGGGTGTTTATTTTAAATAGTGCATTATAAGATCGCATCCTTACAAAGACTTCAATTTTCGGGTTTCGTGGTAGAAAAGTGTGACACGGAGATTTAAAGAAATAAATAAATATTAATAAAGAGAATGGTTGCGACCGTTACTACGTGATAATCCATACTTACACTGAATTGAAAAATTCATTATGTTTTAACCACAAATAATTATTTGAATTTTTCAATTCAGTGTAAATAAATATTAATTTGCACGTATAGTGGGTGCAATATTAAATGTTTAGCTCGTAAAATAAAATTGCCTATAAAAGGAACCATTTTATTATATATTATAATCGAGCGTTCTCTTTTTGGGTGCAGTGTAATAATAAGAAAGTATAAATACGTTGTATTTACACCAGGTGTGTAGAAATATAATCGAAGATTAGGTTTCATTTTTTTAAATATTTTGCACGAATTTCTCTCGCAATTTAATATTAAATTTAGTATATCATAATATTAAACAAATAGCCTTCAATTCACAATCCATTTTTTATACCATATAAACGAAATAAACCCCATTGAAGAACTTTACAATATCTCTCTTTGAAATTAGCAAAAACTTATTTAACCATGAAAACCCCTTGATAATTCTCAATGTAAAATACCTTAGAATTACTATTATTAAATTTACTTAATCTACCCATACTGACATTAGCTATCACAATTTTTTAACAACAGTAGGCAGACAGTTCTGTTGGAAATTAGTGATCTTAACGATTGAAGACAGTTTAATTAAAGCTAATAGACAGCCGGATATAAGCATGCTTGCTGCTTATTGGTAATTTTTAATAAAGATAATCACAACCTTTAACAAAATAAAGTATTTAAACATTGAATCAAACTGTTTTTGATGTGTTTATCAAAGATATTTTTCGAACTTAGGGATTGCTAACGGCAGGTAGCAATAAAAGGGAGTGCAATGCTATGAAAATAAGAAGATATGGACAAGTTAACAGGCGGTCTGGTAAAAATAAATTATGTTTGACAATTAAAATGTCAGTTCAATTTGTTTGGCATATGTAAGAATCGACCTACGTATTTTATTGCGACCCCACTCGGGACTGCAACAATTGTTGGACACCCGTTAATAATGGGACTACCTTAGATTTTGCATGTAACAAAATAAATTTAGTCATTCCAGGCACATCTACTGACTTGAGATAAACACATGGAATGCATCGCAAAATCCGTGAAGTTCGACCCGGGCATAATCACGGAGTATGAATTATTTATCTAATGCAATATCGCTTATATTTCTTTTTATTTAGTGTATATATATAGCAAGAAATGATACCGATGCAGTAACATAAATAATTGAATGAAACGGATAATATTGCACGTTATTGGAGGAGGATTAACTCCAAAAGATCCTCTGCGGTGGTCGATCTTCGAGAGCAACTATTATTTGACGGTATATTTATGTCACGCGTTATTGCATATGTGTCACTACGAAATCTGATTAAAATGATGAAATGAAATTGTGAGACAAAAAGGACATAAATAGTAGATTCATTATTTGAATCAAATTCCGATATTTTGTTAATATTACCTAGAAATTAATACTAACTCATGAATTGCAATTGAAATTAGGATTCGAACCAGCAACAAATAAATAATAATAGTTCGACTGGGGACCTGGATCAAGACGAGTGCAGCACATGTGGAACCTACCATGCTTATCCAATACCGTTGACAATAGTGTTTGCACCATACTACATACAGCATGATTTACAGCTGTCGATGATGATGGCTGGTTTACTTGCAACCTCATTAATACGTTGATCGTCAGTAGTAGTAGTATTAGTAGTAGTAGTAGTAGTGTTTCGCTATCGAACACGTGGTTATTCCGTCGTTTTACTTGTGTATTTGTGCCTCCGTTACTCTAAAGTACCATTAATTGTATCATAATGGTGAATGGTATCTAACTGCTGACCCAAACTAACGCTAACGCTAGTTACGAACGATTTAATTTATTTACCGTAATGTTAATATTTGTTTTAGATTTATTGGATATATTATTGTTGAAACTATTGCCCGCTGAACTATTGCGTACTTCTATATTCAAATAAAATAATAAAAAATAATTTAAATCACTGAATATTGGCATATCATTGGCTGTTAATTGGAATTCCCAATCGCGTCTTGTGGTTATGCCTATATTGGTAATGCTAAGTGGATAAGTCTTAATTAATTTAGGTTTGATCCAAGGTGTTAAAAGTACGTAGATTACTAAAAAATTAAGCTAAGTGTAATATGTGATTAAATCACTATTGATTTGATATGAAAATGCTACGACATGATTATTATTTCCTAACCTTTTATTTTCAAATCGCTCGGAGATTACTTCAAGCAATATCATAATTTTCAGATTTTATTGATAATGATTTAATTGTATTTGCAGTTTCACCACAAATGTATGGTCGTAAGTAATGGAATTTCTTGGAACCTAAGCCCATTCATGATAAGATCCGTCAAATTTTTGATAGATTAAAAGTTGGTAATCTAACTCGTGGTTATTTGAATGAGCATCACTGTTTTCCTCGTGGATTTCTTACATTTTCAACATCATTTCATTCAAACTATCAAATAATGGCAAAATTGCAGGGGTGTAAATCTAATTGACCGATAGTCAATTACAGACTTATCAATTGAATTAAAATAATTGGTAATGCAAGTAATATTTGATTTAATTGCACCACGAAAAATTGAGAAAAGTACAACGAACATGAAAACGAGTCTTACTAATGGTCGATCTGAGTTGAATTCGGCGAACAGGCGATGAAATCTCTGTTCTCTTCAAGGTAATGTGCACCAGGATCTTGCCATCCGTAATAAATTATTGATTGATTTATTCATATTACTTTACATGTCCTCTTAAAAAAATATATTCTATCAATTAATATAAATTTAAAAACGACTTAGCAATTTAGAGCAGGGAACATGTGGGCGATTGGTGTCGCTGGTACTGGGAGTCGGTTGTCGTAGATTTAGTAAGACGTCTTCTTCATCGTAATCGAATTGCAGCTGATTGTAGCCGATAATTAATATGATTGCGTTTTGTCCTTTTCGAAAGACCAAATGTCACGGTTCATAAGCCTTCGTAAGAACTGGTTTTGAGACGTTCGAATGTTTTCATCGATGTGCAAAAATTTACGGCATTTCATATTATAACTGTACAATAAGTTAAGATGTACAGATGAACGAATTCAATTTAATGCTATAATCCTGTCAGATCTTGCATTAAAATTTACAAATTTTGAAGTTCAAGTTTTATTGTATTTAACTTATTTTGAACATTTTTATAAAAGTTTTCTTATTAGTAAACAAAAACTACACCTATATTTAGTTGGCGACTAAAGCAGATAACTCTTTTGACCAAAACAGTCATAATTTTAGATTTTTATAATTAGAACATTTGTAAAGTAAGTCCTATTAGGTTGGCACATAAGCCACATATAAATGTACAAAGGCCTATAACTAAAATAATTACACGAGAAGTGAAGTAATTTTGAATGTCAGGAACTAATTGGTAGAAAGAAGTGACGAGGGTGTTGTAATAGTATGAACTTTTGCAGAGGCCCCTGCATAGAAATCATACGCTGCTGTCGAACAGGAACGCACCAGAAACTAATGAACCATATTTAGGTTTATTTTTGCCATATATTTATGCATATTTTTCACTAATGTGGGAATTATATGTCAAGTTAAGAGTTACGTTAAATTTATATAATAATGTTTAAGTATAATAAACTTATTACTGCAGGGAAATAAGTAGGATGCCACATCGAAATTAATTAATCAAGCGTGCGTATACTAGTATCAGTCAGCACGACTCATACAATAATTATGCAGGAACTAACATCTCATAGTTAAAATCACAATTCCTTAAGCATTGCCAGGCATTGAACTAATAACTGCTGTCGCATGACTTGAAATACAATGTAAAGTTGCGCAGTTGTCGTTTTCCAAACGCATCACAGAAATAATTAAGTAATAGCAATCACCATACAGGTGTTTCCTTGAAGGCAGCTCGACAGCAAAGCTAAGCCATAGTTACGTGAGTCATTTTAAAGCGCGGTTAAAAGTCAAATCAGCACAGATAAAAACCTAAGCTGGCATTTGAATGTGAAAATAAAATAAAATATTGATTTAATTAACACCATAAGAAAACGTTACTTTGTACTTAATGTGATTTAAGTCATGGTACGTGACGGCGACGTGATTAGTTAGGTAATTCAATGTTCTAACTGTTAGCTTTAGCTTTGATTAAAATACTTAGAACCTTTCTTCAATATTTTATTTTTATCCAGATGCACATTTGATACGATATCAAACCATTGATAATGGACACTTTGTGTCCGAAATGTGCATCTGGATAAAAATAAAATATTGAAGAAAGGTTCTAAGTGTTTTAATCAAAGTTATTATTGTCTTCAAGTAACTCAATCAACCAAATTAATGCTAGCTTTAGCTTTAAGATTTAACATTTAGTTTATTTTTTCGGGTATAATTAAATTATTAGTACAGTAGTATAATAACCACATCACCCTTTTTAAAACGTATCTGGATGTGTTTGTCCATGAGAGTTGTATTTCGAGAAACAAGTCAGACACGTTAAAAATTAAATTTAAAAATGTTAATAATATATACAAATTAAAATGCTGTGTATTATGTACATTCGATGTCTGAGAATCTATTTAACGAACATCCATCAATACTATAAAATGCTTTTGCTAATAAATATGATTTGACCGTTTCACGAAATGATTTGTCCGACTTTGATTTAATTTGATCAGACAGAGTTTTGTACAATTTAGGGCCAAAATAACTTATACCGCTTGGCGATCTAGTTAATTGTTGATAGTGTGGGCGGAGAAGGTTTTCAAATCTTGTATTATGGTCGTATATATCACGATTTTTTGTATATATATATAAGTTAAATTTCGTGGTTCACAATTGTGTTTTTTAAAAAGGTTTATTTCCGAAATTTACAATTAATTACATTACTTAAAACTTAATTATACGGAGAATAATTGATATGTGAAGCGTTACAGTAATAATATAATAATGGAATCTGAATCTGAAATGCATGCGTCTAATCTATTTATATATAAACTAAAACTACGAACTAAGCATATTGACATCTGGCGGGTGATGTCATCCTAACTACGCATTAATTAATAAAATATATTTCTAAATAATAAAATTAATTATATTATAACAAAGAAATGTCTATTGTGGACGCCAGGTCACTCCTCTCCCCCTAGATCCGACACACCTGTGGAGGAGAATCATCATCTTTTACAAGGGTGGCTGCTCCTCTGCGTCTTAAGCGTCTGTAAATCAAAGTCACTACACAAATTATTATGAACGAATAAAGTATTAGTGTCCATGCACTGGGTTTTAGGGGTATCACCGAATTATTTATATCGGGTATCGGGGTATACACTGGGATGTCTTCTAATTGAAGTCTTTTCAATTGTATTGTAAAGTTATTTAGATTATAGTTTTTAAGTTCTGGGATCGAAGCACTCACTAGCACTGGGGTTCCACGCGTTGTTTCCATTAGGGGCACTTTATAGTTCCGGAAGACTAGGTCGCATTTGTTGGGTTGAATGATGAAAATGCCTTCCAGGTCACGGGTCTCTTCTTGATTCGGGCAGGTGGTCTCTAATTTTTCTTTTTTCTTAAAAACGGCTAGGAATTGGTTGGTATTGGGTATATTCTCTAAATGATTTTTTTCGATTTCTAATTTTGTAAATTTGCATTTTTGGGTAGTTCCATTGACCAAAAGCTCTGTTTCACAATCAGCCTGGTAATTTAAGAGCAAGTTATCGTTGCATTGGAATTTCTTGTTAATACCCAAGCATATGTCTCTTAGAGGCCATGTTTTTGAGTTAATTTTTGATTTTAACATTACTTTTACATTAGGAATTATAGTTACATATTCGGACTTATATTTCAGCGGTATAGGGTATATTTTATACAGATCAAAAGGATGTTCATAATTAATAGGAAGGGATAGGAAATAATAGATTTTTGATTGTTCGATTTTGCAATCGACTGATATCGCGGATTCAAAATCTAAAATGTTTTCTAATTTAAGGTCGAAAGGCAATTCCTCATTATAGTGAACGGAAATCTTTTTTAGTTCATTAAATAAATCTTGGGGCCTAATTATATCTGGACTAAGAATTTTTAATTTGCAAAATGTTAATGAGTTAATAATTTCTTCCAAAATATTTTCGATTATTGTGTAAAGTAAAACGAGTTGATTATACAGATCTTTAGTGAATAATACGTGTTGGTGGTCTATCTCCTCTTTATAAATTGCGTGTAATTGCATTATTCTGGCCTTAAGCAAGTTTTGGTTATGTGCGATATCTTTGATTGTTTCATTGAAATTTTGTTTAATTTTTCGTTTATGCTGTACCCGAATTTTATTTGGTTCTCAAAATTGTTCTGATTAGAAATTAAATGTTTCAGGATTCCATTAATTTTATCCTCGTCACGAGCGTCCATATTTCCGCTAATCGTTTTAATAATAGTTCCTAAGCCATTAATTAAACCTCTTTTCGCACGATTTTTCCCAGCGCTTAATTCTACTGTTTTAATTTTATCTCTTATAGCATTCTGCGAATAATTTAATAGTTTCTCGTAATTTTGAAAGTTTTAATTTAGTACTAAATTTTGGAATATTCGGATTTAGTATAGTTCTCAAAAAATGACTTTCTTTGCTGGACTAAACTAGGATTTTGAATTATCGAAGATGATGGGCCTGGTACTTCGTCATCAATTTTTGGTGTACTAAAATAGATGTTTATTTGTATTTTAGAATTTTGGAAGATATAATTTATCATAGCTTTAACTGAATTATAATCTAATTGGTCTAGGCCACAGCCTAATTTGGGAATTGCTAATTTAGTGATGTTTTTGTCTAAACAGAATTGTTTTAAATTTATCAATGTATGAAACAAACATTCTAAAGTGGGTTTGTCGAAATAATTTTATTTAGTGATCAAATAAATAATATATCTACCTTCTTCTTTAATATGACAGAGAGAATATAATTTTGCGTTCTGTTTTGATAAATCTCTAATTTTTCCAAATCTTAATTTAAATTCACGTGCTATTCCTGCACTCATTTTTAAATCTCTACTCACAGAGTGAGCGAGTGAGTATTCTAGAGGGGCATTGAATAAATCATCCGAAATTTCTCTTACGTTTCCATTGTTTATTTCTTTATCATTACTTAAAATCTCAATAAATGTTTCAAAATTTGGAGTTTGTTTCAAATTAGATCTTTTGACTCTGGGACGTTTAATATTTGACAAATGAATTTTACTAGATTGATTATGATGTCTGGTTTCTATTTCTGCTGTTTTACGATTAGGATCAATAGTTTGAATGTTTTCTTTTTGATATTTATTTTTAGTTTTTGATTGTTTTTGTTTGTTTTTAATAAATACTTTTTCTGGAATTTCTGGAACTTCCTCTCGCGTTAAGTTATGTTTTTCAATAGTTCTTGTTTTATTTTCATTTATTGTTTCATTTATTTGTTCATACAAAAATTTGACTTTAGTTTTATGATTTTCTACATAATTGTTTGTAATTAAGGTTTCTAAGTTGAGGTCTAAAAGAGATTCATTATCGATGTGCCCCGAAATAATTTCAGAAGGTCTTAATTTTGTAGTCGAATGGATAGAATTATTATATGCTAGTACGGCGTATAAGGTTTTAATTTCTATTGGTTCTTTTTTAAATGTGTCTTGATTATTAAGGAGCCGTATGTGTTCAATGATCGTCGAATGTACGCGTCCTATTATTCCATTAGATTCTGGGTGTTGGGAACTAATAAAATGAATTTTGATTTTATGAATTTCCAAAAGTTCTCTAATAACCGTGTTCTTAAATTCCAAATGATTATCCGAAATAATTAATTTAGGGATTCCATGGTGACAAAAGAATTTTATTAAATTGTTTGCTACTTCAACAGCTTGGTAAGAATTTAATTTGTAAAGTTGCGTATATTTAGAAAATGAATCAATTATAGTAAGGAATTTGGAACTTTCAAGGGCAATACAATCTATGTGAATTATTTCAAATGGTTTCATAGCTGTTGGGGTGTGATTAAATTTTAATTTAAGTGGTTTGCGATCATATTTAGAAACTAAACAGACTTCACAATCATTAATATATTCTTGGATTGATTTCCTCATACTTGGCCAATAATATATCCGTTTGAGTTTTAATTCAGTAACTATAGTGACGCATTCAGGCACTAAGAAATTCGTAGCGTCAGTTCTAGGAATTACGGCCTCACCGTTTTCAATATTTAAAACTTCCACTTCTATTACTTGTTGACTCTGAGCGGGCACTAATATTCGCTTAGTGACAGGCGGAGCAACAGGAATACTATGATTATTAACATTAAGATTATTATTATTACTAATTCTAATACTATTTTTTTATCATTATTTTCATTTGAAATGCCTTGGTCATTCCGAAATTTAAATGGCATTTCTACGTTAGTGGTTACTACTGATTTCCTTTTAAAATCTAAGCAAATATTAATTATTGTCATGTTATCTACGCCTAACAGGATATCAAAGGAGGAATGAAAATCGAATATATAGCATTTTACTTTTGCAGCAAAGTTACTTTTAAATAATTTTTGTAGGTTAATAATAACGCTGTGTTCCGCCGGACGTGCCATGAGCACTTGTTACTTCGAAAGGATCATCCTTCAATAAATGTTTATTTAATTTTTTTGCTAGGCGAGAACTAATGAATGATCGCGTACTACCGGAATCTAATAAAACTTTTAATTTTGTCTCGGGGTCTACAATGAAAGGTAAATTACTAAAGTTATTATTAATGCTTAAAAATTCTATAGACGGTTTGCCAAGGCGACTTATACTAAAAAATTATCTTCATTTTTCCCGTTCTGGTCAATGACGCTGTTACTTCGTGTACTAATATTTTTAGAGCACGTTGGCTCATCTAAATTACGCAATTCTTGTTTATTTGTGTAAATCGTCGAAGTTGACATGGGTATAGGATTTGGTAAACGCGGGGGAATCTGTCCAGGCGGCTGATTATAGTTTGTATTAAATGGATTAAAGTTCCGATTAAAATTTTGACTGTAATTATTATAATTTTGTGGTCTGTTAAAATTGTGATTTGAGGGATTTTGAGGTCTCCCAAACACTTGACTGTTAGTAAGGAACAGTGGTTGTTGTTGTTTAAATTGAGAACTACTAGGCCGGTTCATAAAGTTATTTTGCGGTCTATGGTACTGATTGAAACGATTATTATTATTATTAAAATTATTGTTACCAAAATTTAAATTACGCGGTCTAGGTTGATTATTAAATTTATTATAATTTGGGTTGCTAAATTTATTATTATTTTGATTGAAATTTGATACATTCGGCGTATCAAGCGTACTCTGAAAATTATTTTCCTCTAAAAGATAGTTCATTGCCTGCTCTAGTGTGTCAGGGTCACGTAACCTGATAATACTTTGTACGTTCCCGCGAATTCCGCGTAAGAACGTCTTTAATGCTAACTCATCATAGCTACGTTGATGAATGCGCTTTGTCGCGTCCGGCATTTCCACTGCCGATAAGGAGTTAATTTTAGCGGACAGTCTACTTCGCAAAATTTGTATACGTTCCCCGAAATCTAAATATTTTTCATTCTTATAAGGTCTCAAATTAATTAAGTCCTGAACCAAACAATCGTAATTTCGCAGATCGCCAAACCTTTGCCTTAAATGGTTTCTAATTTCAGGCCATGTGTTTAACTCTATACGCCAACCTATGGCAACCAATGCTTTGTCTTTAAGTTTACTTATTATCGCGTTTATTAAATATGTATTCACCAACTCGTTATTTAAAGGTCTAAATTGATCTAGTACGGCATCGCATCTTGAAATAAATATTTCTGTGAGTTCGTTACTCCCGTCGAAATAAGGAATCGTTTCGACATTTAATTTTAGCAATTGATAATTAATATTTTCCATTTTTAAATTTTCGGTAATTACTAAATTATCTAATTTATTGATTAGGTCGTCGAGTACAAAATTTACTGGAGAGTGAACGCGGTTTGGGGAATTGAGGACTTGTGGTGAAATTGGGTCCGAAGATGTATCACTTGCGTACATAAAATATGGAAAAAACCTCTAAAAACAATGCTTACCACTCAATTATGAAGATCACGTTGTCCATGCCCTGATATGCCCTCAGTGGTCCTGGATCTGGTGATGGGGTGTTCCTCGTTCTGCTGCCCTCGGGGTGTTAGTCCCTCGATATTTGGAGGACCCTCTGGTGCTGCTTCGACGTGGAACTTGTTCGATGCCAATTTAACCGTAAAGACGGACGGTGCACTATTTTGATATTCCCTCAAAATTTGTGTCCTTATGACATCCTACCGACTGCGCCAGTTAAATTTCGTGGTTCACAATTGTGTTTTTTAAAAAGGTTTATTTCCGAATTTTACAATGAATTACATTACTTAAAACTTAATTATACGGAGAATAATTGATATGTGAAGCGTTACAGTAATAATATAATGATGGAATCTGAATCTGAAATGCATGCGTCTAATCTATTTATATATAAACTAAAACTACGAACTAAGCATATTGACATCTGGCGGGTGATGTCATCCTAACTACGCATTAATTAATAAAATATATTTCTAAATAATAAAATTAATTATATTATAACAAAGAAATGTCTATTGTGGACGCCATGTCACTTATATATATCGTAGTTCGGGTCAGCAATTGGATGGGTGTAACAAGCTCATTTATACACACATACACAAATAACACGGCGGAAGGACTTTGTAGTCGATAGCCAAACACTACTACTAATAGTATTACTAAAATATATATCGCCTATTGTATACAATAAATCCAAATTATTCGAAGGTAGACCTGTTACAATTAATAATTTCGTATTAGTTGTTAAAAGTATATCCTTTCTTCAACAGTTTTATTATTATCTATATGTACATTTCGAACACTAAGGGTTCATTTTCAATAGTATGTTGACATTACAAAATAAATATAAAAGTCAAAAAAGTTGGGCGACTTAATTATAATGTTTAATTAAATAGAAAAAAATAAAAATATTAGAAAAAAATTGTGGTGGTTTTAAAGTTACGTTTTGGGAACATTTAAAATTGGTATAATTTCAAGTTATGGGTTATCTAATGGACTAAGATCAAAATTCAATAAATAATTTTTATGTTTTTTTTATTTCAATTCCTTCCAACATATTTAATTTATTATCGGTGGAATGTTTTAATAATTTGGTGTTTTCTAATGAAAACTTTTAAAAACTAATAATAATAATAATCTTCACACACTCAAGTATTTAATCAGAAATAATAATTTCGTGTTTAAGTGTCTCTGAAGTTGAGCCCATACTCAACGTCACGAACCTTTTAAAAATTGAAAAGAATTTAGCATTTTATTTTTTTATTTTTGGGCCCTAATAAATATGAGACCTCTGACCATCCGCATGACAATTGCCATCCGCATAAGCGGTGTAATATTTTTTTTGTCGTTTAGGGTAAATATTATTTTATGCCATAAGTTAAATGGCTTTCTATTGATGCATGATATAAAAGTTTCAGTATATTTTATAACCATCTAAAGTAGAAAGTTTTTTTTTAAATTATTTTTATAAATAATTACGCAAAATTTTACGGCTTGGACTGGGAGTATATGAAATTGAAAGTCATCATTTATTATAGATTATTGTGTAAAATTTAGTGTTATAACAGAGTTACAGGAGAAAGCTATATAGTGTGCCTTAGGTACTAGCATTAGTAATATTCTTGACTAAAACTATTTTTTATGGGAGATAGGCCAGTTTCTGTTTCATGCTTAAGTTTATTCCAGGTCCAGCATAAAACATTTACTGTATCGTCTACATAACTGGCAATATCTCAATTACTTTGAATATTAAATAAACCATTTAATTAAAGTATAAAGAGCAGGCCTCCACTTTCTTCACCAATTTAATTTTATTTACAATATTTATTAAAACAGATAAGATATACTGTGAATTTGATATTCTGCGAGATTATTAATAATTACAAGTAATATCTCAAAATTAAGCAAATTGTGAAATAAATAAGATAAAATATAATGGTGTATTTTAAATGGCCGTATAAATTATTTTAGGGAGTACAGAGAAGTCCTTAGAATATAGAAATTGATGGAAAAGTATATATTTCATATAATCATTTGAAATTTTTAATTAATACACATTTTTATTGACAAACTTTATACATGTTTACATTTAAATAATAAATAATGAATGATGAGTTAGTTTGTCAAAAGGCTATCGACCAGAGGTCTTTCTGCCTTGTTTTGTCCAGTCATATGGCGTCAGTCGTTAATGCGTAATGGGATGAAATGATGAAATGAAGTAAAATATAGTGGAATTGGGATTTTTAAATTTAGGGTTTATACTAGGATTTCTGGAAAGACAATATAAGGATAATATGTGGAAGTTGAAAGGATTTTTGGAGAATTTTTCTAATAGGAATCGAAGGCGTTCTAGGATGGCGATAACTAAAGTAGTCTCATAGAGGAATTGGTTAGAAGGATTGTGTAGAGGATTAAGAGGATGGCGGAGTTTGGTTAGGATACGGAGGGATGCTCGGTCGCTAACTTCGATGTTGCGGGAGGTTGGGTTGGTGGGGTTGGGATAGAGGGCACAACCATAGTCAAGTAATGGACGGCAGATCATCTTATATATTTTAACAGCTGTTCTTGTACTAATACCTCTGTTTTTATACGTTAAACTTCTAAAGCATTTTGCCCTAGAAGTAATTTTGCTTTTTATTATGGCTGTATGTTTTTTAAAACTGATTTTTTGATCTATGGTTATGCCCAGGTATTTTACGGAAACTGAGGGAGGGATCATAGTTTGGGAAATATGGATTTTGTGAGGTGAGTTATTGGTGCGATGATAAGGAATTAGGAGTTGCGATTTATGAGGATTTATTTTAATGCGCCATTTTGCAAACCAGCATTGAAGGAAGTCAATTAGCTCTTGAAGGGATTGAAGGGCTTTTGGTAGTGTGGGAGCATGTGTAATTAGGGCAGTATCATCAGCGAATTGCAGGTGAAATTTTTATTTCTCCTCAATTAAAACAATAACAGATACAATATAATCATTGTGGATATTGAATAACGGACTCTAACGGGTCAAATTGCTATATATCGATCTCATTTGGAGATGAAGTTTCTACTTTAAATAATTATAATGACTCTAGTTATCAGAAATATTCAAAATAGATACACATTAATTTTATAATTTCTTTGCCTTATTTGGATTAACTACAGAAGTAACCTTTTTACAACAAATTTCTTACAATTATATATTTGAACGCCAATAATACCTTTAAATTGAGCCAAATCAGAGGATACGCGAATTTATGGTCAATTAAAAATTGGGCAACTACCCGTAAAATAAATTAACTATAAAAAAGCGGGTACACGGTTCATAAAATTTTATCTTATTTTTAAAATCATATTGTTTAACATCCTGAAATAAATATAAATGTACTGTCTGTACTCTAAATAGGTGTTGCATAGAAACATTAAGAGCTCAATGGTTTAATATGGAATTTAAACAATAGTGTGAAAGTATATTATATAATTCTAAAATAATTACATAAAATATTTAAAAAATATTAATAAATTTTTGGGAAGTCATTTTATAATTTGCAAATGAAATTATAAATTTAATAAATAGGCAAATGAAACTCAAATAACTATTGACAATATGTTAAGACATCTTATTAATAATATATTAAATAAACTGATTATAATAGTATATCGAGAAATAACTAGCTTTATGTAATAAGCTTGCCTTTACAGATTGTGTCTTTTCTGCTAAATTTTGAGGTAATTAAACTACAAATCTGATAAAAAAATGAAATTCTCATACAAACAATATAGAGGGTGGATTAACCACAGTTATGCCTAAGCGTTACTAAATTTAACCTTTTAATAAAAAATACAGCACTAAGTTACATTTTTAAATAGAAATCATTGTTGGCTGTCCTATTTATAAATTGGTTATTTTTTACCTTTTCATTGAGATATAACATCTTCTTTTTATATTTGCAATTTATTGAAATATACTATATTTTTATTTATTTTAAATATTTATCATTAAACGCAGTAGGCTTGTTTAATATTAAATTATTACATACAATAAACTTTGATTTTATTTATTGATCAACCAGATTTCGAAGATGATTTGAGTTTGTCATGTAATGCCACACGACTTTGATTTAGAATACGATCAGGACACCTTCTAGAACTTCATATAATTGAATATTGTCTCACTAAATACGTCTTAACATATTTACTAATAACTGGAATAAAGTAATTATATTATTATTTTAGAAAGTTGACATCTATTGTCTAAACGTTGCACTAGATCCCTAAAGGTTGATAACCAGCTACTATTTAAGGGATCTGTCAACAGCCACAATTATAACAATAATAATGTAAACATTAAGGATTATTCTCTGTCAACAACAGCGACGGACCGATTTCGATCTATTTTTGATCTCACCGTAGCGCAGTTGGAGAAGGGGAATTGAGTTTTACTATGGAGTTTTTAATTCTCCGGGTTAACCATGTATTAAAATATTACAATAAAGGTGGCTGTTGAAAACAGGGAACAATAATTTATATTTACATTATTTTTGTTATAATTGTCGCTATTGGCAGATCCCTTTAATGGTAGGTGGTTAGCCACTCATAGGGATCTAGTGCAACGTTAACATAGTAGATGACACCTTTATGGTAATATCTTAATCGATGTTTAACCCGTGAAATTAAATACTTTATAGTAAATCGATTCGATTCCCAGTCTCCAGATGCGCTACTCTGATGACATTCAAAATAGATCAAAATCGTCCCGTGGCTGTTGTTGACAAGGAATAATATTATTTATTTGTTCTAATGCTGCTTTATTTTAGGTATGTCATGATACCTCATTGCATACAGTGTGTCCCAATTTCGATGCTGTCATTAGAAGAGATAGAGCAACAATTAAATGGAGAATGTTATACAGAAATCACTGATCATAACAAATTAAATTTTAAATTCACGTTAACTTTTTTCAATTTTAAGATATTTTAAATAAACCAAAATTTGCCAATTTTACTTTTACATTATTCAAACATTTTTCTAAAACAAATTTTTCGGTATAAACAGAAATCCCGATTCGCATTTGTTTCCAATTTATTATTGCTATCTTTTGTTTTTCTTATGGTCGCCATATTGGGTATATTAGATAGTGCTTAAAAAGAGCGTATCAACGATGTATAACATGCCTGATTTTTTTAGTTACAAACAAAATATTATAATAATTAATATTGAGAGTAATAAATCTCTATGAGCATTACTGCACTAATGTTTTACATAATAATGTAAAAACTCCAGCTAACAGTTAAAACAACTACTCCCCGTACTAAAGCACCGCCAGGCATTGAATGATATAACTGTTAGCTGTCGTTACATGTCTAAAATTATATTTAGCACTATGTAACAATTTTGTGATGTTATCGTTTCTTAACCGCGTCTCGAAAAGTGTTATGTAAGACAATCTGCAGACACGTGTTTCGCTGTATCACAGCTCTTCAGTGCAGCTATGTCGTAATTACGTGCGTCCTTCCAGTTGGAAGGCCTGTATAAACAAAATATTAATAAAAACGAAAATCTTTAATATGACAATTGAAAGTGAAAAGATACTTCTAAATAATACTGAAATCTAACGAAATGATAACAAAATTCTAGAAATAAAAAGTATTTCTTTACTTACTTACTTACTTAAATTTCATATTCACTTAAAGAAATTGTTCAATATGACAACCATTCTGTTCCCCACACTTTTCACACCTTGTTCTAACAGAGTTAAAAACGTAGCGTATTTACTAGTCGGAGCACATCTATTACCCTTTTTTCTAAAATTTCCCGAGTTTCTACTGGTTCAAATGAAATACTTCGTTTTTAGTGATACCCCATAAATAAAAGTCAAGGCCTTGCTTACAGGCTATTGTATCCTCGGGATTAATAATTTGTCGGGATTAATAATTTGTCTCAAAGCAGGTATTATTTCATTTATTGGTAGCACCAAATATATGTTACCAGTTAAATTGTAATCAAGATATAAGGACCTAATAAATGACGAAAAGAAACTCAACAAACAAAATAAGAATGTAAACAAAATTGTATAACAATTAAACCGTACCAGACATTAAAACCAAAACCAACTTGAAATATTCTTTCATTTACCAAATGTGAAATTTCAGTAGACCAATGAGGATAGTTATTCCTATTGACTACTCGACAATTAACAAATCGTATTTCATCTGCCCATAGTATTTTCCTTAGAAAATTAGCGTCATCTTAACATTTTTGAAGGTACCATCTGCCAAAATGTAATCTTCGGTGAAGTTATTATCAATTAAACCATGTAAAGTTCTGTTAATTGCTAACTAGTCTTCAAAAAATTGACCTGTGTGGTTGTTGTCTATCTGGAAAACGCTCTGCATAACTCGTGCATTAATTTCAGTGTTTCTATTTGCTTTAAAATACACTCTAATATATCAACAATTTCTACGATTGAATATGTATGTGCCATTACCAATACTTATAAAAGGAGGAAGACTTTTATTGGCATTAAAATAATTTAACATAACATTCATTTTTTTTGTTTATAATGTTTTTTTTCTTCGCGTCATTCCTCATCCCTTTTCTTCTCCTTGTCCCACCCCGACCTTCTCAGGATCCTTACACTAGCCCCATCTTCTCTCATTCGATTCACTACCTTTCTACGCCTTTCCACCCATCCCATATCAACTCCCTTATATTTCTATGGAAAGTGTCCCCACGTGTCCTTCTCTTAAAGTGCTATTTAGCTGACAAATTTCCTCATTTGTCAAATTCAAGGTTAGAAGCAATATGGTGGTACTTCAAATTACAGCAGCTTTGTTTATCTCGATAAAACAAAAACGAAGAAGTGATAAAAAAAGTGATAAAATCCCTGTAGGGTGATAAAATCCCAGTAGGGTAATTGTAGGTGTCGTTGGTTCGCATTTGTCAAAAGGGACAGTACAATCGAATCTCCGACGTGCATTCATTTCTTTCGAATAATGAAACGTTTCGGCAGTTTAAAATCAAAGGAAATTGAAGCAATTATTATAAGCAATATACCAACTAATACTCGGAATAATTCGGTATGTTATTTTTTTGTATTAGTAACATTAACGATTCAATATTCAATTGTATTTTTTTAGTAACATTAAATAAATCTCATATAACAATTTATGTATTCAAATGTATTTTTTGTATGAGCGCCTACAGAGCGCTGATTTACGAGTGGACTGTATTTAATTAATTTATGAACGGTGGACAGTGATGCGTTCAGCGGTGACTTACCGGGTGTTGGACTCTCCGTCGCTGTGATGGGCTGCAACGGCTGGCGTGGTCGGTTACGGCTTTCAAACTTGCTATTTTAGTGAACAAGTGTGTTTCTCTCGCGGTCTTTTGCACCTCTGTGCTCGTGAAGCACACGAGTCACCTCTGTTTCGCGCGACACTGTCCAACAGAGCGCGCGACTATTCAAAATATTAATGATTTGATTTAATACATTTGATCCTCCATATAGTATCGAAATATTATTGAACATTCCGCCCACCAAAATTCCCACGAGGGATGCGAATTTTAATACTAATGACGTCACAAAACGAAACAAATTACGGTGAATTGACAAAACGATACAAACAATGAGTCGCGGTGTATTATGGCCAGTCAATTTTAAACGGACACCGGTAAGCGACATAACTTGACAAGCGGCCGCTAAATTAACCCATTAGGCGTGCGTACGGTAGCAACCCGTGGTACTCCATCTGGGCCCGAAGTTAGTGCAACGATTCGACCTAGGTGCCACTGTAGCGGCGGTGCCACCGAGACAACCGGTTTAATTTTAACGATAGCAGATCCTCATCTGGAGGGGCAGTAATGGGTTCCAACGTCAGGAAATGTCCCGGCGTCAATGTCGTTAAATCATTGGGATTTCTACTCATTTCGCTAAGAGGCCGGGAATCTAGCACAGCTTCGATTTGGGCCAGAAGAGTGCCAAGTTCTTCAAATGTAAGGATCTGATTTCCGACGACACGATGCAGATGCGTTTTGACCGATTTCACTCCCGCCTCCCAAATGAGGGCCGGTCGTGACCACCGGTCCGGCAAAATCCACACCCGTATGAGAAAACGGCTTAAGTTGAGATACCCGGGCTGCGGGCAAATCACCCATGATTGGCGTGACAAACGAAGGGCGTGCCTTAAAACACCTGTAACACTTAGACAGGCGACGCTTGATGACCTGACGACCTGAAATTATCCAGAATTGTTGAGTGATTAGAAAGAGCAACGCCAGAGGGCCCGGGTGTAAATTCTCTTTATGAAATTGATCGATTACCAAATCTGTTAGGCGGTGGTTGCGTTTCAGCAGCATCAGATGTTTGTGATCGTACTGTATACTGGCGTTACGAAGCCGACCGCCCACCCTGATAACACCCATCTCGTCAAGAAACGGTGTTAATCTGCGTAGCGGAGCCTTACTATCCTGACCCTTTCGGAGCCTTCTGAGATCGTCTGCAAATACTCGATTCTGTACACAGGCGACAAGACGACATAATGCCTTGTACAGCTCAACATTGGTTAACGATCCACGATATATTTTCTAAGAATTTTGATTCTGACCTAATCGAAGACAATAAGCGATGACTCCTTTTATTTTGCGTAACTACGAGAATCGATCCAAAAGAGAATCTACCCAATCAACTGCAATGCCCACAACAAATGTAATCTGCCTCTCTTCCTCATGAGTGGACCGGGAATCTACGAGAGACGGGAAGTGTGGCCATGTTTCTGAGGCTTGCAACAACCATGCAGGCCCCGCCCACCATAACGAGCATCCTAATAAATCTCGTGGCAGACCTCTAGAGGCCGGATCCGCCGGATTGTCTGACGTAGGCACATGATACCATAAATGAGGAGGTACTTTCTCCTGAATGAGTGTGACTCGATTACTGACAAAAGTCTTCCACCGATGGGGCGAGGACTTTATCCACGACAATGCTACTGTAGAATCTGACCAAGCAACAACCTTATCAAACGTCCAAATGGTTTGATAGGTTGTTCGAACAAACTCTATGAGGTCTGTCAATAACACCACCGCACAAAGTTCGAGACGAGGGACAGAAATTCTCTTTAATGGGGCAACTTTAGTCTTACCACACACAAAGAATTTTTCCACCCTTCCACCTGATGCTATACAAAAATATATTACCGCTGCATAGCCCGCTTCTGAAGCGTCACAGAAGCCATGCAGCTGGCATGAATCGATATTATCGACCGACAAGCGATGAGTGATTTGACATGCTGCGAGCAACGGCAGTTCAGCCTTATACTGTGACCAACGAGATACCACATCGTTGGGAGGTGTGTAATCCCAATCCAAATTTATTGACCATAAATGCTGAATCAATCTTTTCGCAAAAAAGGTAAGAGGGGCTAGAAACCCAATGGGGTCAAAAATCCGAGAAATCTCCGAAAGAATATTGCATTTGGTACAGGGCTGATCAACCTGCTCGACTTTGAAAAGGAAACAATCTAGATTGGGATTCCAGTGTAATCCTAACACTTTCACAACCGAACTACTTGATGACTTATCTAATGATAATGAAGACGTTGATACATCCTTAACATCTGCCAGCAATGTTTCACAGTTGCTGGATCACTTCCGCAACTCAAACCCCCCTGACTGGAATAAGGCACAAATCTCTTCCTTCAGAACATGAGCTTCCGAAACAAACGAGCACCCTGCCACAAGATCATCCACATATACATCTGTTGAAACTACCTTCGCCGCAACAGGAAAGTTGTAGTTTTCCAATTGAGTTAATTGTAATATGGTACGGAGTGCTAAATATGGGGCTGACGAAACTCCATACGTAACCGTATTGAGCTAATACACACTTAGTTCTTGTGAGGATGAAAATCGCCAGATAATATTTTGATATTTATGATGTTCCTGATTTATAGTAATCTGCCGGTACATTTGTTTGATGTCTGCGGTAAATACGACCGAGTGTACCCTAAATCTTAACAAAATGGACGCGATATCAGTTTGCAACTTAGGGCCAGTAAATGGGGTATCGTTTAGGGATATTCCATTTGTTGATTTAGCCGAAGCATCAAAGACCACCCGCAGGTTAGTTGTAAGACTGTCCGGTTTATGAATGTGATGATGAAGAATAAAATACGAGGTCTCCTCATTGATCGATGAATCAACCAATTGCATATGCCCTGACTCCAAATAATCTTGCATAAATGCCACATATAATTCGTGAAGCAACGGATCGTTCATTAAGCGACGTTCAAGTGTAATAAATCGACGAATTGCGATTGCCTTAGAATTATGAAAGGTGGGGTTCTCTAAACGAAACGGTAAAGGTACCGAAAACCTACCCGAACTATCTCGAACATACATGCTGGTGTATATTTCTTCGGCTTCAGTATCCTCTCTAGAAGCAACCGATTTGCCTGGAATTTCCTCTAGCTCCCAAAATTTTGTGATAGTATTATTTAGTGGAAGTCCTGTAGTGAGGCAAAACAAATTATACTGAGTTGGTGGATTGCGACCGACCTTACCCATTAATACCCAACCGAACGACGTGTTCAGAGCAATAGGTGATGATTCATCCAACCCACGCAATTTTCCGTCCAATAATACTGACGGAAAAACCTCGGCACCCAACAACAAATCGA
This sequence comes from Ontholestes murinus, assembly GCA_963969525.1. Taxonomy (NCBI): domain Eukaryota; kingdom Metazoa; phylum Arthropoda; class Insecta; order Coleoptera; family Staphylinidae; genus Ontholestes; species Ontholestes murinus. The sequence continues at coordinate 346,992 of OZ018398.1, forward strand.
TATGACCTGGCTTACCGAATTTAGGATCTGCTAACTTTAGATTCATAAGATGATCACAGTTTCGAGATGAAATAGGCTCTGCCGGCAATTCTCCACAAATTTGCTTCAACACTACAGCATTAATTTGCATTTTGGGTTCGACTAGTCCCTTAGTCTTAATGATGCACGAGGTACTACCTTTGGGTGTGAGCACCTGCATTTGCGTCAAACCCTGAATGGGAATATTAGAGGATGACACTTTTAAGCCTAAGCGTTGCACGCACCGTTCAGTAATAAAATTCGCCTGACTACCACTATCAAGTAAAACCCGCAAAGTCTGACTGTGACCCCCGGCATCAATTACATCTACCATAGCTGTAGACAATAAGATGGTAGTGTTTGTTGTGTTTGTTAACGCATTAACGGCTACTGTATTCACACTTTCCGATCCATTGGATGAATCAGATCCTTGTGTCTTGTTTGATACGACATGATTATTGGTAATTGCCTCGCGTTTGGGAAAGTGCAGCAACGTCTTATGCTTATGACTACAAATTTTGCAAGTTTTCGACGATGAACAATTCTTTGTGTAATGATTACCACGAAGACAATTCAAACACAATTTCAACTTTTTTACGATGATGAATCTCCCATCCGGAGATTTGTTCAAAAAGTTTTGACAAAGAAATAATTGATGGTTCCCTTGACACAAAGGGCATGACAACGATGATGAATCAACTTTTGCTAGAAAAGCACAACGAGACGATTTGCGAATTTTATCAGATGAGTCTGAAGTATTAGTTACTGACAACTCTTGAAAGGTTGCTTCGACAGCACGACATTGGGTGTGCAAGAACGAAATTAACGATTGTAATGAGGGAATTTCCGTATTATTTTGCAAGGTAAGTTCTCTTGTTTTTGCATCCACTTTATGCAACAGCCTGAAACGCGCTATAGTTTTCTAAAAAAACGTTAACTGTTAGACGTAACGACCGAGAAGATGAACTTAATTTTAACGCATGAATAGCATTCAAATAGTTTTGAGCGATAAGACGCTTGTTCATATACCTATCATGCAATAATTTAAGCGCAACCTTGTAATTCGCTGCTGTTAGTGGTAATCCCTTTATATGCGACAGCGCTTCCCCTTTAAGTGACGTTTGTAAATATTGAAACCGTTCAATATCCGACAATGATTTATTTTCTCTTATAAGCGCCGTAAACATTTCTATAAACGAGGGAAATGCACAAATATCTCCACTAAAGGAGGGGAGATCAATTGGCGGCAAACGAACATGACTGATGCTAGGAAGATCTATTTGGTCAGTATCTAATTTGGGCACCCGCTTTGTTATTGCCTTGGCTTCAAGCGTCTGAGTTCTAATGTAACAAACTAACTCGTCGATTTCAATAACGGCTTTATCTAATTCATCCAATGACTGAGTGTCATCGTCATCAAGTTTAATTTTGCGATAAATTTCATGAAACCCTGCGAAGAGTTGCAAAGCAATTTCACAACGCGCTTCAGTAGCGAACGAGGACGAAGGAGTACTGGTTGACGTCGGGACGCTTCCTACCATATGCCTTAAACGATTGAGTGTTGTTTTAGCGACACGAATTGCTTCACCAACGGTGGCCTTTTCTACAGACATCGCGCTGCACCGAGGCACACAGGTCGAAATAAAGAACGTTTAATGACAATAATGAACGCGAATATTTTAACGCCGGTTGCTACCGCGCGCCGCAAAAATGGAATGAACAGCATATATTGTATATATGCACGAGCAAAATTAATAAGCAACAAAATAATAATTCGAATTTATTCTCCACAGCTGATTTTCGAATATGCGACCAAAAAACGACAAAACGATAACGATATGAGGCCGTGTTAAATAGACAAAAAACGACAACGGCCGTGCGAGATGGAAGGACACAAAAACACGCACGAGAAACGACACTATGGAAAATTGCCGATTTATTATTAATTAAACCGATAATTACACCGACTTTTCCGTATTTTCTAATACTAAAGGCTCGAAACGCACCCAGAAAAAGGTTTAACGGCTGTGATATCTATCCGGTTCGAAGGACCAAATGTATTTTTTGTATGAGCGCCTACAGAGCGCTGATTTACGAGTGGACTGTATTTAATTAATTTATGAACGGTGGACAGTGATGCGTTCAGCGGTGACTTACCGGGTGTTGGACTCTCCGTCGCTGTGATGGGCTACAACGGCTGGCGTGGTCGGTTACGGCTTTCAAACTTGCTATTTTAGTGAACACGTGTGTTTCTCTCGCGGTCTTTTGCACCTCTGTGCTCGTGAAGCACACGAGTCACCTCTGTTTCGCGCGACACTGTCCAACAGAGCGCGCGACTATTCAAAATATTAATGATTTGATTTAATACATTTGATCCTCCATATAGGACGAAATATTACTGAACAATTTATTATTCTGGAATTTGTCTTACCAAAAATAATTTGACCTCTCGTTTTTAATCGGAAAATGGCATGCACTCAAAATGTGTTTCTTTTAAGCAAAACCCCTCATCCTGTTAACAATAGTAAAAACCCAAGTGCGAAGCAGAATTGATTCATTCTCGCGACGGCATTTTACCAGAAAGGAGGCGCGGATTGTCATTGCATAACACTTTTCGAGGAGCGGTTAAAAAATGATAACACCACAAAAATTGTTACATCGTGCTGAATATTATTTCAGACATGTAACGACACCTAACAGTTATGTCATTCAATGCCTGACGGTGCTTTAGTACGGGGAGTAGTTGTTTTAACTGTTAGCTGGAGTTTTTACAGTAAAATGTAAAACATAAGTGCAGAAATGCTCATACAGAAAATTTAATTTTCTCACTATTAATTAATATTATTAAAACTGCACTAATATTTCAATATTTAATTTGTATTATTTTATAAATTTTTATTAATTTTTCCTTTGTATTCTTTCATTATTATCCTTCCGTCGCTCACCTGTGTACATGTAGCTTAGTCACAACTACGAGCGGGTAGTATTATTGTGTCCCATTTAGTTTTCCTATTGGTAGTTGCTATAAGACAAAAATTGAGCAGCATAAATCAATAAATAACTCAATATGTAAAAAGTATATTGTATAATGAGCATACAATGATACTCATTGCCCACGAGTATGAAATTCATTTTCATTTTTGACACTGACATATAAAAATTAGGTTATAATTACCTATAGTACGTGTATTGTATATATTACTCCATGTATGTAACTGACATTGACATTGATTAATAGTAAATAAAAGTAGTGTGGAAAAGTGTATCCATGCGGAAAAGTGTATCTATGTGTTACCGGCGTTCAGTTTACCTGAACATGGCAACAAATGCGTAATTATATTTTAATCCATTTTACGAGCTACCCATTGCTCCTAATAATAATTTGCATAAATTCCGCATTATTGAAATAATCCAAACGAGATAATTTTCCAAAATGTGCAGCTGCCAGTGTGAAACAATAGGACGGGCCCCTTTTCGGCGAAGAGGATCATTACCTGTTCCCGGAATTGCGGGGCCTACGTGACCGAAACAAAGCCGCGTCACCGAGGACCACCATATAAAACCAGGCTCCGGCCATCGCTCTTCACCAGTCGTCTGCCATCAGCAGCGGTGGTCAGCCTGGTCGGCTTTGCCGATTCAAGCCTCGTTCCTTTGTAATTTATTGTATATGTTTCTATGTCTTTTTCTCTGTTATAATATATTCTCTTCTTCTCTGGCCCCATGTTTAATTTACACACTTTCTCTTGCTCTTTATTTTGTTTTTTTCACAGCTAGCCGGTGCCCATACGTTGACGTGGCGTGGAAGCTCAAGCAAGTATCACCGACGGGAAACTGTTTAATCGAAGCCTGCGGCTGCTAATCGATGGTGAGCCTCGCCAGGGACCCCTGGGCCGCCTCCAGTGCGTGTTGGTTCCAGAAAGTACCGTCGGTGTTACTTCCTTGCCAGTCCGTCACGAGGACGTCTTCCGGGTCCACCGTTAACATATGCGGAAAAGTGTTGCTATGCAACAAAATTCTACTTTTCTCAGTATGTGGAAAAATGTATTTTAAGGCACACCTTCGCCTTTTAAAAACTAAAAATTGTAGTCATGTAACACCGGTCAAAATTTAAGTAACAATATCACAGAATTAAAATCTATGACTACTAAGCTTTAAACGGAGTTAAATAAACTACAAAATAAAGACTGCCTGAGAATGAAACAAATAATTCAAATTGTGAATTGATCATTCATGAAGTGATGGAACGCCAGCAAAAAATACTACTTGAAAGACCGTTTAATTTAAAAACATTTATTAATCTGCATGAAATTATTTAAAACTTTGTCTTTTACAATTTTTTTCTATCTGTTATAATAACCGAAATATGTATATTGATTTGAAAAAATTTACATTTTTTACTTTTTTTCAAAATATCTAGTTACCCTTGACTTTTTTGAAAACTTTGGAAGTGAATTTTATTCGTCTCGTAAATCTACACTTCTTTCCCCATTTAACCGTTTCTCTCTCTTATATTATATTATATTATACTTGTCTTTATCATACATGCTTTTATAAAAGAATATTAACAAAAATGGCTCAAAAAAGTATATACATATAAATATATAAATTTTGACAACATGCTGAAGGGCGGAATTCATTTGCATTAAATGCTCTTCCATTCAAACCCAATATCTCTTTACCTTCGCTGTTTTAAACAATTAAGCATTGGATACTTATTTTGTTTAGCATTAAGATGCTTACTTTCCCCTTGATTTCGGGATCCCCATAGAGTACATCTAGAAAAATTCACCCTATATATATATATAATATCTCCTATTCTTCGATTTTTTAGTTGTTCGGCATCACCTTGATTTTATCATCCCTTCCTCCCAAGTTTACCACAGTTAACTTGTTTCCTCCTTCCGGCCTGACATTCTCCTTCACTTCTACTTCCACCTACACAACCTCCTTCATTTTTTTTCTATTTCCCCGTTGTCCCGAAAATCTTTCCACTTTATTTCTCCTTACCATTCTTTCCCTTTTCTCTATAAATCGTAATACTTGACAATAAATAATTACTTATCACTAAATGCAGGGTTTAAATTAACTTTTCTCTGCAGCACTAATTGTACTTTGAGAGGTTATGGTTTTGTTTAATTATTTCACAATACTGTTTGATTCCATGGCTTACTAATTTGAGTAGCCTGTATTTTTATTATTAATGAAATAAAATGTCAGTATCGTTTCTTTATTTTACATTATTACTTAGAACATCGTCTCACTTTCATTTATCACTGGTGTTTAATTGCATAGCCGACTAATTTCATATTAATGATTAATTTACGTTTTTATTAATATTTTGCTTGTACCTAAACAATTTTCATAAGAAAAACAGAAGATAGCACTAATAACGTGTGTCTGAAAAATGCTTAAAAGCGGCCGTGTTAGGCGTTATCGAGTTATTGAGGAAAATTATAATTAGCAAATTTTGTTTTTTTTTCAAAATAACTTAAAATTAAAAAAAGTTAAGGTGAATTTGAAATGGGATTTGTTATGAGCACTGATTTCTGCAAAACATTCTTCATTTAACCGTTGCTCTATCTCCTCTAATATTAATTATTTATTTATATTTGTCCTTCTATCTTAATTAATACACATACAAATTAATTATTTAAAAAGCATACATAAAAGTTTGTCCGACAGAAGTACGAGCGGAGTTCACCACTAAATATATTCTTCCACTCAAACCCAATTATTACTTTCCTTATATAGTATATATAGAGGAAGTATTGTTTTCGTGCATGAAAATGTGTGTGGGCGCTGTATCTCAAAAACGAATGATCCCATTGCGATGAAACTTTAAACTTAAGGTTTTGTCGTTAAAAACTGGAACTGAAAAGCTTTTGGTGAACATTCATAAACCGGAAGTGGGTGTTTACTCGAGGCCGTTTTTTGTCTTTTTCCCATATTTTTTTTAATATGAAAAATACTAAAAAACTTTTTAAACAAAAGTTAAAGTGAACAAGTTTTATTAAAAAAAAAATTTCATAAAATTCTTAAGGTAGCAAGGGTCCTCCTCGACATCTGGAATCTTTGATTTATATTTAGTTTTTAATTCTTTCATCACCTTTTAGGAACAGAATATTTTGGCTGTTAATGTCAGCATGACAGATATAAATAGTTAGTATATAAATAACTCTATTGACAAATTTATATGTAAGTAGTTACATGAATATCCAATAGTGTGCACACAGTGTATAGTAAATAAATTACCGATTATATTGTTAATTTATTTAAATTAGGTAAGTTATTAATCAAATTTATTTTTAATTTATTCTGTTATTCATAAAATATTCATATAATATATGCATATTCGCTTGTATTTATTAAAGTACAAAAGTGTGTAATAGGAATAAGCAAATAAATTTAACGATTTCGGTCAGTCCCAAACGAAAAAATCCCTTTTATATTGTAATACGATTAATGTGCGCCCGGATAAAAAATATATTCGCTCGACCCTATTTTTACAATGGCAAACTTTTTAGCAGGCTCTTTTTGGGATTAGCAGGTAAAATTTACCATCAGTAATAATCACTGGTGGGTCGTCTTTTGAATTATAGCTTGCGAACAAATAAAGTTTAAAGTAACCGGAACGTTATTAAACTAAGTCACCTAGTGACTCGGAAATCATGCCGAAAGACAATGAATAAGGCCCGCCGTTATATGCCTATAACGCAAACAGACGTAATGAGATGACGCATCGAGTGAAAACTTAATAGATTAAATTTAAATTACATCGACATTATTAAAGTGCATAATTAAAATTCTATAATTCAATATCGAAAAAATACTATGTTCGGATAAAACTTGTGTTGTAACAAGGCCCTCAGAACCTTGTTACAACACAAGTTTTATTAACTTTAATGTATTTTTATAAATGTGCAATTATTTTCTCCCCAGGTTATTTTAGCAAAAGAACCCAAGATAAAAATTTTGTATATATTAAAAAAATAAATCACCCATTCATAGTACATCAAAATTATTTTAAAGCGAGATTTTTAAATTTTAAAATAGATAATTTCGGCCTATTTTTATAATTTAAAATGCATAACCATGGAATGTCAATGCGTGAATTTGATTATTGGCTTGAATTTTGGAGGCATTCACTTCGTAGAACATTTTTAATGAATAACAGAAAAACGTTTAACTTTTTTTATACTACTTTTTATTTTTATACAACACTTTGTGACTAGTTTCGATAATGATTACTGTGTAATTCGAAACTAGACACAAAGTGTTGTATAAAAATAAAAAGTAGTATAAAAATGTTAAACGTTTTCGATAATGATTACTGTGTAATTCGAAACTAGTCACAAAGTGTTGTATAAAAATAAAAAGTAGTATAAAAAAGTTAAACGTTTTTACGTTATTTATTATAATTTTTGTTAATATTGTTATAATTAAAGGTAATTGAATGAGTTTTGTGTAAATTATTTTATTTATGTTATTAAGATTCTAATATTATATATTATAATAGTCACCGCAGAACTTTGTTCACTCAGCCTAGTATATAAGTCATAATTGCAATCATATTTTCATCTACTTGATGAAGCCCCTATATGGTGAAACATTGTTGTAGTACAATATAAACATTCAGAAACCATATACTGAGTCAGTATTTCTTTAAGTGTTATTAAATTTCTCCTAGTTTGACGGTGTGATACCATTTGACATGGTTATGCATTTTAAGTTATAAAAAAATAAGCCTAATTTATATTTTTTCAATTTAAAATATCTCGTTAATTGTGATATACTACGAATAGGTGATATAAATGTATTTTTTTAATATTTATCTGTTAAGAAATATATATTATTTTTATTGCGAAATTTCCAATTATATTCTGCGCTACGTGTCATATTTTGCTAAGACTCCATATTCATCCGCAATAACACCAGATGTATTTTTGCTTAGGTGTCACTTCATATCATTATAAAAAAGACCGCAATCCACGCACACACATTCATTCAGCCATTATTATGCGATGTTTCTATGACACAAACCCACCTGTGACCACTACTGTGACTCCTTTAGGGAGTCCGAAGTGGTTCAGATAAAAACCCCCCTTCACTGAGATAGCCAATCCGTAGCCACGAGCACGGTCGCGCATATACCAATATTCGGCTTGAAATATAGACTTGTCTGTCATTATAGCGTCATTCCATATTATTCAATATATTACTTATATTTTTATTTATTATTATAAGTAAAGTAATCTTCAAACTAAACATAATTATTCGTGTCAAGTAAAAGTTGCACTTTTTAAAAACGCAGAAACCAACCCGAAAAATATAATTGGCGCAGTGGAGAAGTTCTGAGTTATTCTTGTTAGAATAGATAATATAAATTTAAATATGGCTAACATCGATTACCAATTATTAAAATTAAACGTTGAAACTAATTAATTAACAAATTATTAAAATTAAACGTTGAAAAAAAAGTATGGCGGGCGTAGCAAGTGAAAATAGTGAGCCTGTGGAAGTGTTTCACAAACCAATTATTTAAAGTTCTGGTTTGCAAAAAATGTGGAAGCACGTACCATCGCAGCTGTGCCAAAAAATTAAAGGAATTGTTCTGTTAGAAGGGACATAGATATCTTGTTGCGGAATTGAAGGAAGTGAGGTTAACGAGACATCTCTGGAAAATGCATCACTTAAATGGCAAGTTGAACTTTGAAATATACTCGTAGGGGAGATGAACGACAAAAATGCAATCTTAAAAGAAAATATTGTCTTGCTTAAGCAAAAATTAAATTTCATTGAAAATAAAAAATTAAATGTAAACAATGATCATGGTGGTGCCATCTGTGATAAAATTACTCAAAAAGAAAACAAAACTCCAATAACCAACATTCCAAAAAGCAGATCCCTATCGACTAATGTTTGTGAAGATAAAAAGCAAGGAGAATTGATCGCAAAAATTAGCAACGTACCAAGCGCACCGAGCGGAAAGTCGCGCGCGAAGAATTCAACCTCCGGGAAGGAATCATCCGTCCGGCCAACTAAGGAAATCCAACCACCAGCATTAGCTCCCAACATCGAAGTGAACTTAACTACTGACTTAAATATTGCACCGTCAGTGTGAAAATCAGTGGCCAAGAAAAAAAGAATAAATCACAAGAAGTTGTAAGCCTCTTGACCAAAATTGATAATATTAAGGCAATTGCCAGAAAATCAGTCTTATATGTGTCCAGATTAGATCTCGCAACTAATTGTGAAGATATATGTGCATATTTGAAACCCGAATTTCCAGAAGTAATATGTGAGAAACTAGATTCCAAATATCCGCAATATTACACGGCGTTCAAGGTGACCATCGACAGAAATAACTTCGATAAGGCAATGGATTCAAATGCATGGCCTTACGGTGCATATGTCACTTGTTTTTTTCACAGGCGACAGAAAACCATAGAAAAAATATAAGGAACATAAACAATAAACATACATTGACTGGAAGAGTTATGCACCATAACGTCCGGTCGCTGAGGAATAAAACTAATGAAATAGAAATAATGCTGTATGAGTTAAATATAGACTTCTTCTTGGTTACAGAGCACTGGGTAAAACATTATGATGTTTTTCCTAAAATCAATAATTACCAGACAATTTCAGTATTTGCACGGTCTACACACGGGCACGGCGGAGCGGCTATTTTGGTGGCAGATAAATATGTTGCTAATAACAGGCCTGATATTTTTAATATTTCTAGAGAAATGATTATAGAATTGGCATGCGTCGAATGCATTATTAACAAATATCAAAAAATCATATTCTTATGTGTATATAGGCAGCCTGACGGACTAATGGCTGACTTTTTATGTATCCTCGAACAAGTACTTTATAAACTCATAATAATAGAAAAGTCTAAAATTATAATTGGAGGTGACTTTAGGTTATATAGGTTATAGGTTTTAATAGGGTACTAATGAGTTGTGCTAGCCTCTCTTGAACTGCGACCTAAGAGATCAATTGTTCTACCCTTAACCAAACACTTTCCAATCAGTCCCAGGTCCTCCATGAACCTGATAATCGAAGTGTGAAAGACGCTTGTGAGCAATTGCGACACAAGTGCATAGTATGTGCTCGTTCGTTTCATATGCCGAATCACATAATCTGCAGTTTCCACTTTCCTCTTTTCCCATTTTCCACAAATGGTATGGTAGGGCACAGTGCCCTGTCATGAGTCCGGTGAAACTTTTTAGCTCGTTCCTTGTGAGTTCAAGCACCTTGTGGCTGTGATCGAGTTTCATGACTCGTTTTGATTGACGTAGACCTGGTACATTGTTCCAATGCTTGCGTCTTCTCTCCTCTTCCCACATTTGCACCGCCTCTCTTCAGTGCGCCATGGGGAGTCCACAAAACGGCTCTGGTCCTATATGAGTGGCATTTGCACCTCTTTTTGCGAGTTCATTGGCCACTTCGTTGCCTTTAATATCCCCGTGCCCTGGAACCCACATGAGGGTCAACGAGTTGTTCTTCGCCAGTTGCGAGAGGGATCTTCGACATTCCCAGGCAGTCCGTGAGCCGTGACTATAGGCTCGAATGGCCTTGCATTCTGTAGCGCACACATCAATTGCAATCGCTTCCGCTTGCAAAATCTCGGGCGTCGTACCCAGAGACATGAAGCTCCTGTGGTTTTGGTTATGGCCATAAATGCCTATTCCAGTACCTTTGGTATTCTTGGCAACATCCGTGTACTATGCTGATATTCCTCGTCCTCCTTGACTCTCATCAAAGCCGTTTTGGGGTCCTCGATTGACACCTTAAACGGTAATTCGAATTCGAGCTTCCTGAGCATAATGTCCGTCGGTTTGGACAGAAGGACCGGGTCGATTTGCTGCAGTATTTCTAAGTGTCCTTGCATAGCCCCTGTGATGTTTAGACATGCTAAACGTTGAAGCCTACTCAACTTCTTTTGCGTATCTAGTTTTTGGTTCTTTGGCTACCACACAGGGGCAGCATAGTTGGCAATGGGTATCACCGCCGCTCTATACAGCCAATACGTGATCTTGGGCTTTAATTCCCAGGTTTTCCCCATAAGCCGCCGACAGGTCCAAAGCGACGTCGTTGCCTTCGCCATGATTTTATCAACATGCTGATTTCAGGTCAGTTTGGTATCCAGAATTAAACCCAGGTACTTTACTTCGTTCGAGAGATTTATCTCTATTCTGATGCTATTCAGTGCTTTTTGCATTAGGATTGTAAGAATGACTTCATGCTTGCCTGATTATTACGGCGATGTCATCTGTATAGCCTTGGGTTATAAAGCCCTTTCCATGCAGTTCATCCAGGAGTCCATCCACCACTATTGACCATAGTGTGGGGGACAAAACTCCCCTCTGAGGACACCCCTTTGTTACAGACATGGATACTGTAGATCCTGCTAGAGAAGCCGTTACTAGTCGGCTTTGAAGCATTGCCTCCACCTTATCGTGGAAGGATACAGTCCTTTATTTATAGCCGCTCGTTTTATTGCAGAGAATGAGGTGTTGTCAAAGGCCCCCTCTATGTCTACAAATATTCCGATTGCTATTTCCTTGTGTAGGATGGCTCGTTCTGCCTCTTTGACGAGGTGATGTAGATCATCGACGGTAGATTTGCCAGTTTGATAAGCGAATTGCTTGGCATTTAAGGGTGTTCTTATAAGTGAGTCACCCTTTATGTGCTCGTCTGCTTTCTCCATAGCCTTTAGGAGAAAAGAGGTTAGGCTGATGGGTCGATATGATTTAGGTTCATCTAGAGGCCTATTGCCCATTTTATGTATAAATACCACTTTTGCCTCTCTCCACAACCGGGGTATATACCCTAGTGCATAGCTTGCTTTGCTCCCTGAGTCCTGGAGCAATTGTATCCAATCCGCACTGCAGTAGCGCGGGGAAGATACCGTACATTCCTGGGGATATATATGGCTTGAAACTGTTTCTGGCCTAAGTCATTTTGCTGAGCGTGAATGTTTTCCCCGCTAAGCAGCGGCTGTCACGATTGGAGCAGTGAGCCACTGAGTCGGTACTAGCCGCAATTGTGTTTTTAGTCACTACTTTCGATCCCGGAAAGTGAGTACCTAGGAGTAGCTCTAAACTTTTCTGTTGATCTTGGGTGTAAGTGCCGTCAGCTCGTTTTAAGATGCCGACCGCATTGGTATGATTCTTTGATAGGACCATCCGGAGTCTATTTGCTCTGGTCAGATTGTCAATCCCCTCGTAGTAGGCCTTCCAGGCCTTTCGTTTAGACTCCCTCAGTTGCTTATTGAATTCAGTCAGAGCTTGTCTGCAGGCTGACCAGTTGCCTGTTTTCTTAGCTCTGTTGAATGACTTCCGAGCGGGAGTCCTAAGTCGATCCAATTTCTTGTTTCACCAAGGAACGTTTCTCCAGAAGTTTACCTTCTTTAGCGGCCAGCTTTTCTCATAGGCTGCTACGATGATATCGCTTAGGTGTAGTCGTGTAGTCCATATCGAACGCGATCGTTTGATGGTCCGACCTGCAGGGCTCTGAGAGTACACGCCAATTTTTTTATCAATTGCGCGCCGTACGCTGTGGCTAAGGTCAAGTCAAGTACCTCTTGCCTTATTGCGTTTATAAACGTGGGTTCATTCCCCCTGTTTAAGATGTCTAGATTGCTAGCGCATACATAATCAAGAAGGTACTGACCCTTGTTGTTGACATCTGAGCTGCCCCATACTATGTGGCGCGCATTAGCGTCGCAGCCCATGATAAGATGTTTCCCATTCCTGCGGCACCAGTCCGTGAGGTTCTTTACTGCCTCTGGTGGTGGGTTTTCTTCGTCCCCTGGAAAGTAGGCTGAGGCAAATACAATTTGCCTCTTGCCATCTCCCGTTGATATGTCCACCACCGCTGCCACTAGGTCCTGGGTGACGAACTGTGGAATGGGAGCATAATTAGTATCTTTCCTGAAAATAAGGGCGGCCCGTGACCTGCCGCACGTAGTATTACATACTAGATAGCACGATGGGCTCTGAAGTCCTTTAATCGCCCCTCCGTGAACCCAGGGCTCTTGAATTATTTGGACGTACCACTTAGCCAGCCTGCTGCTTAAGGCACTTGATGCTACCTTTGAATGCTCCAGCTTGATTTGGAGGCACTGCTACTTACCCTTTATTTTTGGGCCTTGGAATGACCCCCACCTCTGGCATCCTTCAGTTTGTCCTTGGGCATAATCCTGCCCTTTGGACGCACATCAGCCTGCTTCTTGGGTGGACTCTTGGTCAGGCTTTCCCTTGGAGCCTTTCTGATCCCTGGAGGCTCGTTGACCTCTCTCGAGCTAGTGGCGGATTGCAACGGCGAAATTTTATCCTGTTCAAGGGGCTCTTTGGAGCTTGAGGCTCCTGCCCCTTCATCAGGCTTGTACTTGGTGTGAAGCTATACTTTGCCATAACGATATCCAACGAGGTAATTGCTTTTTTTTAACTTCTCCATGGACAGAGCATTCACGGAGAAGGTAACCTCTTGAGTGGGTCCAGCGGTCACCCTTCTTAAGGCCCTCCAGTTAGAGGCATCGCATCCATTCTGGACTGCAATCAGTTGCAGGATGCGTTCGTCCCTGTACTCCCGACTGCCCGGAAAATATCCCACTAGGATATCGTTGTGCTACATTTCCTCTGCTTTAACGACTTTTAGGGCTGCACCTTTCCAGGGGACGATCTCATCCTGATGCGACTTCAGCCACGTTACCGTAGCTTCGTTGAGGCCGATCCACCCAGGTCGCTTGTGAATCCCAAGGAATCTAGAGTCTTCTTCATTCCCCTTTGTTAGGACTAGATTCATGATATACTCCAGTGTGGACTCTATTTGTTCCACTGACATGAGAGTAGCAGGATAGTCCTTTGCCATAACACCAACCTTCAGTCCTTGTACAGCCTGACTGTACGATGCCATTTTTTCGGGATTTTGCTTCCCCTCTATGACGCCACTCGGGCTTGTGCTTGTGAGGGCCTTGGTTTATCCCTGCATCCGCTTGAGTGGTGATATGCCGCTCGTGGAGGACTGTGTAGTCCCTTTCGCACGTTTGGCTCGCGTACCCTTCGGCGTACTGCCGTCCGAACGGGTACGTTTTTCGGTCTTTTGCTTATGCGCTGGACTGAAGGGCTGTAAGGGCTGTAAGCCTCTTCCCGTGTCATATCCTTGCTGATGAGGTATTTAAACCGCTTCTTCATAGCACCGCTTAGGCGCGGCTTGCGTGTCTAACGGTCCTTGGACTTTAGCCCAGCTTCTTCTTCACTGCTGGCTAGGAGTATTTCCTCCCTGTCGGTCTCAGGCACTAAGTCCTCTCCCGTGGCAAGGATTTCACACTCCATCGCCGTAGTTTTGACCTTTGAGGGGGACGAGCCCTTATTTGTTGGTTCTTGGTTCATTACTGATCCCACGAGAAGTTAGGGAAATAAAGGGTCACCTGCAGCAGAGCCCCGTATACCACAGGAAGGCTATATGAAACCGGAGGTCGCCTTGTATCCGGAGTTCGCATACTAAGACTAAGCTTCCCCTTAGCCATGCAGCCTTCGGCTCTCCTTTCACTTGGTTCATGCAGTTTAGCCCAGACCCTCTTTTGCTCACTGCCAGCGAAACTTGATCACGTACAGCGGTGAGTTACAGATATAACCTGCCTGGTGGCTTTACAGCCAGTCAGAGCAGAGCATCGTACCCTTTAGTGCAAGCTCTAAGCCACGACACGACAGCTGAGCAGGATGTGCATGCTGCTTAGTCAGATCCATCATCTAAGTCCTATCCAGCATGGGTACCCCTATCGGGAGCTGACGCGCCCGCTGTTGTAGTACTTAGGATCATCTGGATACGCAAGCTCCCCTACCTTGTTAAGGTGAGCACACATGTGGGAGGTGACTTGAACATAGACCTACAAAAAATCTCTGAAAACAAAACTAACAATTTCCTTAACTTAATAAACAGTTACAACCTAGAGATAAGTATAAAATCACCTACACGAGTTACTAGTGGGAGTAGCACCTGCATTGATAACTTAATTACTAATATAAACTATATTGATACACGTGTGATTGATATTGGTATCTCTGACCATAAAGGGCAATTATTGGAATTTGGGTGCAGGTTGGAGAAAAATATGAAAATAATCAGAAATAGACAAATAAACGTAGTTAATCTGAACAAACTAAATGAAATACTTCATGCGTTAACTTGGGATGGAACTCATGGGACAGCGGATGCAGAAACATCATTTAAAGAATTTTACACTAAATTTTTATGTGCTTTTAATGAATGTTGTAGAATGTCAATACGAAACAATATCAAGCCAATAATACCCTTGTACACAAATCATTTAAAGCAATTAAAAGATAACTTACAATTCTATTACAAATTACATAAATTTAATGGTAGCGAAGTAAGACATACTATGAATAAGAAACTAAAAAAAGAATACACAGTTGCACTTCAGACGGAAAAAAGAAATTATAATACTAATAAAATTAAAAATGCACATAGCTTATCCAAAGAATTGAGGAGAATACAAAAAAAGAATACGATTATTTTTAAAAATAAATGTAAAATTTATCAGGGATGAACATAATACACAAATTGATGACCCGCAAAAAATTGTCTAACAACTATTTTAGCACTATTGGCGATAAAATAGTCACATCAAGGTCAAGTGAATACACTAATACGCACAATAACTTGCGACTGAAGTGGAAATTGATACAATCATACATAAAATGAAATGCACCACCTCGGATGACCATGACGGCTTATCAATGTATGTTATCAAGTACATAAAATCTGCTATTGTAAAACAACTTGTAGTGTTAATTAATCAGTCATTAACGCAGGAAGTTTATCCGTCTTCACTCAAAATGGGAAAAATAGTTCCAATCCCCAAAAAAGATAATGCACATTTATTATCCGAATTTAGACCTATTACTATCTTGCCAATAATTTACAAAATATATGAACGTTGTATTTACGACCGAATAATTACATATTTAGAACATCACAATACCTTATGTCATCAACAATATGGTTTTAGAAAGGGGTTAAAAACAACACATGCCATACATAACTTCATTCGTTTTATACTCAATAATCTTGACGACAACAAACAAGTTTCTTCGGTTTTTGTTGATCTGACAAAAGCGTTTGATAGTGTTCCCCACGATATGCTACTAAATAAACTATTAGCTTATGGAAAAATAGGCAACAGTCATCGTCTTCTAAGATCGTACCTACACGACAGAAAACATGCGACATCCATGTATTTTGATAAAATTCCACATACATCCACAGTTGCCTCTCCAAAGGCCGGTGTACCACAAGGAAGCGTATTAGGCCCTTTACTCTTCCTCTTGTTCGTTAATGACATGCCACTTAAGATCAATGCGCACATTATAATGTTTGCGGACGATACAACGATTAACATGCAAAACTGCTCCCTGGAAAACCTTAATATTGCAACGAATAACATGCTTGTAGAACTATACACTTGACTAATCATCAATAACTTATCAGCTAACGTATCGAAAACTCACATCGTTCACTACAGAGCACCACTAGGACTAACAAATGTTCATATGAAATGTGAACGTATACAGGAAACCAGCTAAGTAAAATTCCTCGGAGTCACCATAGAAAATGACTTAAGGTGGGACACCCACATACAACATGTATGTTCAAAAATAGCCAAATACTCCTATTTAATCTATGCAACGCGCGAGGACATACATGAAGAAGCAGCGAGAATTGTTTACATGTCATATTGCCAGCCACAAATGTCATATGGCATAATTTTCAAAAGATGAACAACGTCTAACAATTTCCAAAAACTATTTGTAGTCCAAAAAAGATTAATAAGAGCCATTGGGAATGTTAATCCTAATACCAGTTGCCGGAATATATTTAAATGGCTACATATTAGTACATGTTAATTTATATATAGAGAGAGTACAAAATATTAAAGTTAATTATAGGAATTGTGATATAGGTGTAAAATATAATAATTTTAATGAACAGTTCCAAGCCATATTGAACGAATTGAGACCCATTAAAGAAATTGCTTTTAGGAATAAATCTAATCCGTGGTTTGGACAAAATATCCAAATCCAAATTAAAAATAGACACGACTTGTATAAAACATTTTGTATCACCAGAAGAGAAGAAGTTTGGAAAGAATATAAAAATGCACGTAATAGAGTAGTAGATGCAATACGAAATGAAAAGACAAAATATTTTGAGAAATGTGTAGACTCCAATAAAAAAGATCCGAAGAAAAAGGAAGGAAAACACTGAAGGGCGTAATATCAAGTGAGAAAGGGAATAGTTTTAATGACATAGAATATAATGGAGTAACAAGTACGGATAACTGTATAATATGTGATAAATTCAATGAGTATTTTATCAATAGTATAATAAATATAATTAGTTCAATTCCAAAAAATAGCAATAAACTTCAACCTGTGATAATAAATAACTACATGACCGATTTTAAAACTATAAGTGATAGTGAACTTGAAAAACTAATATAAATAAATATAAATTTACCAAATAAATCAAGCCCTGATAACATAACTGCAGAAATGATTAAAATTAGCTTACCACATTCAATCCCGTACCTTATTAATATAATTAATATCTCATTAGAAACCGGAATAGTGCCAAAAAGCTTAAGTGTAATACAATAGTACCCATTAAAAAGGTTCCAACTAGCAATTAAGCTGAGGACTACAGACCAATAAATACAGTGCCAACAATTACAAAAATACTAGAAAGGGTAGTATATGAACAGCTACTACATCACATTGTACAGGAAAATATAATTACAGAGTATCAATCAGGTTTCGGCAGCGATATAACTGTGAAAGTGCATTACAATATCTGGTTAGTGAGTGGAAAGAACATCTAGATGAAGGAAACATTACTGTGTTGTATTTCTTGATTTCAAAAGGGCATTTGAAACAGTGTACAGAGACATCTTAATAGCAAAATTGAGGATATATGGTTTAACGGGAACAGTAATAAATTGGTTTTGTAGTTATTTAACAGAAAGAGTACAAAATGTATAAAATTGAAGACTGTATGTCCAATACTTTACCAATTGATACAGGAATTCCACAAGGGAGTATTTTACGACCTCTGCTTTTTGTATTGTACGTGAATGATATCGGTAAATGTCTACAAAATTCTATAAAATACTTGGGAGTAATTGTAGATAATAAACTAACATTTTTGAAACATATAGATTATACATGCAAGAAAATAGCAAAAAAATAGGCGTATTAAAACAATGCAGTTATTTTCCATCGCAGCATACCAAGCAAACAATATATAACACCATAATATTACCACACTTCCATTTCTCGGGAACAATTCTATAATTAGCAAACAACAGTAATTTAAAAAGATTACAAGCTTTGCAGAACTCAGGGATGCGTACAATATTAAAATATGATAAATACACAATGATTAATTATATCTTAATATAATAATAATAGTAAACTATTGATGATTTTCAACTGTTTATTTTACTCAATACAATTGTTTCGCTACACTGTAAATTCTTCAGGTGAAGAAATATAAAAATAAAAAGTTGAAAATCATCAATAGTTTACTATTATTATTATATTAAGTGATAATAGATTTTCAAAATATAAGTGCCTCAACAATCAACGAGATTAATTATATGATTGGAAAATTAAATTTGTTGAATGCTTGTATTTATACACAAAATTTGTAAAGGTCTGATTCCTTCATATTATCACAATTGTATTACTTATAATACAGATATACATTCGCACAATACACAAAGTAGAGGAAACATATATCTCTGGCACAAAAATACAAAACATGGACAAAATACATTATTCTACAGGACAGCTATAGAATATAATAATCTTCCTAAACATATTAAAGATCAAGAAAATATTAAAAAATTCAAACTTTTATTACGAGAATACATAATAAGCGTGTAGGAGTATATAAGACTTATCTTGTGATTATTTAGTTTAGTGTTTTATTAAAATGTTTAAGACTGATACTTTTATAGTTGTTTTGTTTGTATTGTTCTCGAATTGAGTGAGAACTATAATAATAATGTCATAGTCTAAGTATAAATGCAATATCTATGGTCAGGCGTTGAAAATAATTAAATCAGACCACTTTGGGGGATTCTAACGCTCACTCGTCATGGTTCGTGCTAACATACCCTTAGTGACATGACTTGGTAGAGCAATTTGGATGTGTGCGACCTAAAAGTGGCTAATAAGGTAAATCTTCCGCAGTTTCATTCCAACGTTAAGGCGGAAGAATTAACAATAAATATAAGTTCCAAAAAATTGTACTGATGTGCGAGATTGAGAGATACGCCGTGCTGACGAGCCACAATAATGGCGAAACAGCTGTCCGCGGATTTTCCCGATCTTGTACATCGGTACATTGTTTGAAAATTTTTCAACGCCATTAGCACAAAAAATTAATTAATACATATGCCAATACACGTCAATATATCAAATATTATCTATGGTCAGGCGTTGAAAATAATTAAATCAGACCACTTTGGGGGATTCTAACGCTCACTCGTCATGGTTCGTGCTAACATACCCTTAGTGACATGACTTGGTAGAGCAATTTGGATGTGTGCGACCTAAAAGTGGCTAATAAGGTAAATCTTCCGCAGTTTCATTCCAACGTTAAGGCGGAAGAATTAACAATAAATATAAGTTCCAAAAAATTGTACTGATGTGCGAGATTGAGAGATACGCCGTGCTGACGAGCCACAATAATGGCGAAACAGCTGTCCGCGGATTTTCCCGATCTTGTACATCGGTACATTGTTTGAAAATTTTTCAACGCCATTAGTACAAAAAATTAATTAATACATATGTCAATACAGGTCAATATATCAAATATATATATATATATATATATATATATATATATATATATATATATATATATATATATATATATATATATATATAGGACAAACAATTTACAATATATTTTGATACTATACTATGTTTGAAAGTATTCTTTCAAAGAGTAGTATGGATTTTTCAAAAAGTACTCTTTAATTGCAATTTTAAATTTGTTCCTATCTCTAATTTTTTTTAGTGATATTGGTAATCGGTTTAGAATTTTAATACCCATATACTGTGTATCACGTTCGAACATAGTAGTTTTATGCATCGGTAGACTTAAATCAGAGGCATTTCGAGTTTGTTTTTTACTTTTGTCATAATTTGTATCACATTCGTGCCTAATATCGAACATAAACAATGACATATGATACAAATATAGTGAAAATATAGTCATAATTTTGAGGTTTATAAAAATGGGCTTACAATGCTCCCCCACGGTACATTTTGAATAAGTCTAACGATTTTCTTCTGTGCGATAAGGAGCCTTTCGGAGTGTACTGAATTACCCCAAATAGTTACACCATATTCAAGGAGGCTTTTAATGCAAGCGTTATAAAATATTAGTAGTACACTTTGATCCACACATTTTTTTTAAGTTAATGAGAACATAATGTGCGCTATTCAATTTACTTACAATATGCTTTATGTGTACTTCCCAGGTTAAATGATCGTCAATATACACTCCTAAGTATTTTGTGCTATTGAGTACAGGAATTGATTTATTAGAGCCTTTAACCAATATGCTGACCTTATTTGACACTTTATTGTGTATGGGAAAAAATAATATAGTTGATTTTGTACTATTTAAGTGCAAATTATTTTTTGAACACCATTTTTCTACATCTTTTGTCATGCTGTTGCAACAATTGGTGGTATATGTTAGGTTTTCTGATTGTGTTACTACTGTAGCGTCATCGGTATATTGACAAAGCATTGTGTTTGACATGATATTACAGCTCTTAGCAAGATCATTACTGTAAATTATAAATAATAGAGGCGATAATATGCCTCCCTGTGGTAGTCCAATATCAATTACCTTCCTGTCAGAGGTGTATGATACATTCTTTTCATTCTGGTTATCTCTAGTTATTTCTACGCACTGAATACGATTTTGTAGATAGCTCTCAAACCAAGTTAATAGTGGGTGTTGTATACCGTAGCTTCCCAATTTCTTTATTAGTAATTGATGATTTACCGTGTCAAATGCTTTGCTAAAATCATAAAAAATACTAGCTACTTTTTTTCCTTGATCGAGATGTTCGACTATAAATTTCAAGGTTTCACGTAATGCTGTATTAGTACTTTTTGATATTAGATTATTGTTTTCAAAGTATTCTGTTACTTTTATATTCATGGCTTTATCTATGACTTTGGCAAATATAGACACAATCGAAATGCTACGATAATTTTCTGGAGTTGTTGGGTCACCTTTCTTAAGTATCGGAACTACTCTGGCCACTTTTAACGCTTCTGGATATTTTCCCGTTTTAAATGAGCAATTAATAATATCTGTTAATGGATACGTTAGCAGTTCCGATACGTAATGTATCTCATCGCCTGGGATTTCATCGGGTCCTACAGATCTTTTTTTAGATAATGATTTTAATATATCGTTTGTCTCTTTATGCGTAATTTCCGGGACACTCATCATGGGTTGATCATTTGTTGATTCGAACTCATTAAATTCTACCGTATTTTTCATTGAAAGTTCTTTTATAGAGGTAATAAAATGCTCATTGAAAACATTTGCTATCATTTTAGGGTCTGTGATAATAGTGTTTTCTACATTTAACTTATTTATTTCAGTTTTTGGTTTACTATAATTTACACTTGATTTAATTACCTTCCATGCCGCTTTAGTAATATTTTGAGAAGTAGTAATGGCATTTCCATTAAACTGTTTTCTCGCATCTTTCAATTTTTTGTTATATATTTTTTTTAGGTCATTATATTTAGATTTAACATTGTGGTCGTTTGATAATTTATATAACCAGTGCAAATTTTTTAATTCCTTTGACATTTCTCTGATATCCGGCGTAATCCACTGTGTACTTTTTTTATTTGTTTTATATGATGCAATAACCTTTGGGAAAGCTAAGTCAAAGTAATGCTTAAAAACGCTTATAAAGTTATTATATTTTGTATCCACATCGGCCGCCTGGATAATATTTTGCCAGTTTTGGCTCGCCAAATATTGGTAAAATAGTCAAAGGTTATCTGAGGTATATGCGCGTTTCTTAAGATTTCTTTTTGTTTCCGTTTGCATACCTACTTCGATCTCCAAGATTATTGCATCATGATCAGAAAATTCTGTATGTACAGTACCACTGCAAATACTATTTGAACAATTGGTGAATATGTTGTCAAGTAGATTCAATTTACGTGTTGCTTTAAAAACCGTTTGTTTTAGTCCAAAAAAAACTAAAATACCCGTGAGTTCTAGTGACCCGCGCGCATCTGTTAAAAGATTTATATTAAAATCTGCCGCTATAAATATATTTATGTATTTATTGTGCACTAGGCGAATGGTTTCGTATAATTTATTTAGGAATGTTTGGTTGTTGCTACTTGGGGCACGATAAATAGAAATTATTATGCTTTTCTTACCCTGCAGTTTAAACGAAATCGCAGTGTACTCGAAAAGCCCCTCATCACACTCTACAGGTATAGTTACTGGAGCTGCCCTAATATCTTGTCTTGCAAAAACAGCAACACCCCCTCCCCTTTTTTCAGTTCTGCAATAATAATTTATTAACTTATAGCCATCTAAATTACACAATATTATTTCATTTTTATTAAGCCAATGTTCACATATGCTTAAGTAATGTGGGTTATTTTGTTCTTTTGTGAATACGTCAAGATTAAGCTTTTTATTTTTTATACTTCTACAATTTATTTGCGCTAATTTTATTTTCATTCCTTCTTTTAGGATAGGTACGTTTAGTAAATTTGTTGAATTCGTTGCTTCCGAGTGCATGACTCCGAAAAAGAAAGTTTGATATCTCGATTCCTGTTGGCCATATGTGGGGCATCATTATCCTATTCTTGATCTCTTCATCTACACCTATTTTAAAAGAGTTAAATGATCCTTTATTCTTCATTTTTTCTATGATTGCGGGGTTGTCCGGAAAGTATTCAGATAGATAATGTTTTAAGTTACATATATTATATTTTATGTTATGTTGTGTTTTTATCGTATATTTTTTTAATTTAAGGTACTATATTTTTATTTTTATTAGCATAAGTATAATATATTTTATATTTTTTAGATTAAGTGATATATTATAAGTTAATAACATAACACATTTTATATACAACGTGTCCACGTAAGTATGCAACATATGGGAAACTTTATTATTATTATTTCTCAGAAAATTTTATTCTTTATAAAAGTTGGTGCTTAAACTTAAACATATAAAAATGACAAAACAAGTGACATTCGATGCTGTAATAGCAAGATAATGAACAATTTTTATAACTTTTGCACTTTTTAAGCGAATTTTATCAAGTATTCTTAGTTTTGACGTAACTATAAAATGATGGCATAGCGATTAACTTTACAAGACAGAGCAGAGTTGGTGCTAATATGTGGCGATAACTATAAAACCTGCAAAGAAGCTGAAATTTTTAGTAGCAGGCACACAAAAAAAGCAGTTATTCACAAGTGTCAAGAATTTTAAATCAATTTAAAACGACAGGAACATTTTAAATGCATTTTATAAAACAATAGACTAAACCAGTGAGAAATGTGGAGAATTCGTTGGATATATTACAAAGCGTGTTTAAAAATCCTCAAATATCTTCTAGAAAATGTGCCAGAAGTTTAGGATTAGGAAAGTCAACAGTACATAAGAACTTTGAAAGAACATAATTACGACAATCTTTCTGAATTTTGTTTCATGGTACAAAGTGAAATAGAAATTCATAGAACATTTCTTAAGAAGATTATGTTTACGGATGAAACAAATTCAAATCCAGCATTCGGAATTATCTGCAAAAATCAATATTCTCGAAAAATAAATGTTTGGTGTAGAATTTTGAACAGAAATATTAAAGAGCCCTACAAATTACGGCCGAGTTTAAATTCAAAATGATATTTACAATTTTAAATATGGCATTCGAAAATGAATTTGGCATGTTACTTTTGGCTATAAGAAGTTCTCTGGCTTATGCAAGATGGGACACCTGCACAAAGTTGAATATTTTAATGAACAATTTAATGAGAAATGGATTGAAAGGCATTCAAGATTTCCATGGCCTGCTCGCTCACCCGATCTAAATCTACTTGATTACTTTTTATGGGGGTGGTTGAAAAACAGAGTTTATTCTAAAAGGCCTTTAGTATTGAGAGGAAAGGAATCGAGGGATTATTATTTAATTATTAATATCGTTAATGTTGTTAATTTCAAAGAAATTAAATTTTTTGTTGATTAAAACCGTATGTCATTTGTTTTATCTTTTTTGTATGTTTAAGACGAAGCACCAACTTTTATAAAGAATAAAATTTTCTGAGAAATTAATTATGAATTTTATAACTATATTTTACATAGCAACAGTGCTAAAATAAAGTTTATTATTTTTATTATAATGCCTTTGTCCAGTCTATACATATATGAGACAGTAAAATTTGTTAAAAACAACCTAACACTCTTTGAAGGTAACCAAGTGCAGCATGAACACAATATACGTTCAAAGACCGTAAGACTCCCGAAACATAGTAACAGTTTTTATCACAAGTCTTGTGTAGTACAATCTGTAAAACTGTATAATGCTTTGCCAAGGTCCTTGAAGCAATTACCGAAGAAACAATTTCAAAAAGAAACTAAGCAGCTGCTACTTCAGCACAGTTTTTATACCATCGATGAATATATCAAACTATATAATTATATATAAAGATGCAATTTTTTAGTCTTAGTTTGTACCAGTACTTTAAATAATGTATGTTTATTTTTAATTAATTGTGTTTTACTATTATATAACTATTTTATCTGTGTTTCCTATTTTTAATAATTTTTAATCATCATACTATTTTTAACCATATAGACATAAGTTAAATTTATGTGATAGGTATTTTAAAGTGTTTAGATTCTAAGTTTTAAAGTTTTTATTCTAATTTCTTTTATACTAAATTAATAAGCATGGGTTGTTACTATGTAATAAATTCATAAAAATATTTATTTATATGTATTTAATTACATTAACCGAAATATTTATAACACGATGTGAGGCCGTGTTAGCTGTGTTTGGACCCTTAAATAATGAACAAATTAATACATATTTAATTAACGCTATTATTGGAAAATTAGGAGATAGGGTATTGATTACAGTAGGATCGCGCACAGAATTAAATTCTTGGCCAGAAATTAGAGACCATCTTTGTATTGTGCAACAACTAATTATTAACTTACAAAAATTGAAAATTATCTAGATTTTGGAGAAAGATTGCAAACTTTGAGAAGTATACTTTCTTGTAATATAAACTATTTGTCCGTTATGGAAATGTCCGATGCCGCAAAACGTATGCATTTGGCAAGTTACGTTAAAAACATATCTGCGATGTTTACGCGGAACATGCAAAATATTATTAGATTACGCAATCCGTCTACTTTAGAAGAAGCTATTAATTATGTTATAAAAGAAATACATTAGACGCACATAATACTTTAAATTTAAATTTAAATATTAGGTACAATTTTCAAACACCTAACCAAAGTGTTTATAGACAAAATTTTAATTCACAAAATTCTAATTTACAGTATAGACTAGTCAACCATTTTAATTAAATTTTCGCGTCAACTTCCAACTAATCGACAAGTATTCGAGATCGACGAATA
Organism: Ontholestes murinus; assembly: GCA_963969525.1. NCBI lineage: Eukaryota > Metazoa > Arthropoda > Insecta > Coleoptera > Staphylinidae > Ontholestes > Ontholestes murinus. The sequence goes on from OZ018398.1 coordinate 372,775, forward strand.
ATCAATTTAATAATAAGTAGCCCAATTTTTCAAATAAAAGTCCAAGACATTAAATTCGTTTTCGAACAAATAATCTAAATTTTCAATGAAACATAGTTATAATTTTAATCGCAATCAAAGTCACTACCCGTAAAATTATAATCAGCAATTACAACCAAGGCCGCCTCAGTTACCTAGTTCGACGCCGACGTCGACTTCCACAACGTATACAAATAATAGGCCAAGGTTATTTAATCTAGACGGGACGGATCCGTTAAGGAATGCTTACAATAATAAAACCGGAGACGATAAGAAAAATAACAAATACACTTTTTTAGACGAGAATGCCTCTGTAATACAATCAACTTTTTATGAATAATAAATTATAGTAGTTGTTTACCATTTCTAATAAACCCTGAAACGAATGTTAAAATTTTAATGGATTCCAAGAGCACCCGATCCTTTATGAGTCCGAAATTAGCGTGTAAATTAAATAAAAAATTATTTAAATTCATATTTTGATATTTTAATAGGAATAGATAATATGATAAAACTTAAAGCAAGTGTAGATTTTTCAAAAAAATCTATAGTAACTCCTTATTGAGAAATTCCACTTAATTTTGATTCAACATTTAGTCCAAATTTTAATAATATTGAAAATAGTAGTAATAATACTATAAATAATAATGATAAACAGTCCAGCAAAGAAAATCATGTTTTGAAAGTTATACCAAAGCTTCTCAATTTAGTAAATAAATTTAATTAATTTCAAGTTAACCCTTTCAACGAACATATCTGGAAATGAAAAATATCACTGAAAACATTGTATTAATGATTGTGAACAGAACAGAAGTTAGAGAAAAGTAAACACGCGCTAGTATATCATTATGATATTAAACCTATATATGATGAATTCGAAAGAATAGATTATCAATATAAATTCTTGATAATGTTTCCAAATTTAAAAGAGAATTTAGGAACTAAGATAAATTGGTAAATTACACCAGAAATGATATTATTGACAAAATGAATACTATTTAAGTAAATGTGTCACCCTAAAGAAATTAAAGAGGATTGATTCATATTTTAGGTACAATTATTAAAACAATAAGTAGTAATATTACACGTTTCGTGGCGAGAAAAGATTGAACAAAATTTTAGAACATTTGGCAAATAACCAAAATAATCTTCAAATTCAAAGAAAATTTCGATATGGTGTAAACACAAAAATGATTAAAAATCTTCAAGATATTGCACATAATCAAAACACCCTACAATATAGAATTATGCAACTACATGAAATTTTTAATGAAGAGATTGACCACCAACATAGTCTGTATGCAAAAGACCTCTATAATGAGATCCTTCTACTTTTTTGAACAATTACAAACATAAAAATTAAGAGTCTTAAACCCAGATATAATTAGACCTCAAGATTTATTTGATAAAATTAGAACAAAACGCTGCCCATTACCAAGAAGAATTACCTTTCGCAATGAAATTAGAAAATATGTTTGTAATATTAATTGCAAAATCGACAAAATAAAAAATAATTACTTTCTTCATCTTTATAATTTATAAACATTAATTTGACCTCTGTGCTTTACACTCAATTCCTGCAAAGTACAAATCAGAATATCTAACTATAATACGGAATATCAAATATTTATTAAAATCCAAATTTAATTCAAAAATTTTACCACTAAATGATATATGCTATAACTGTATTGCCTAAAATGAAACCTTAAGTATTACATATTCCAACGATGGAAAAACAACAGAACTTCCAAGCGTCTTCTTGATCCAGCCAGATAATCTATGAAAATATTAAAATCCACCCAAATTACGGAAACGGTTATACCCTTAACCCCAGTGCGGGAACACTTTCGTTGTATGTGTTAGTGATTATTTGTGCCAAAATAATTTATCGAATGTATCGATAGCCAACAAGGGTTTCCATTTAAAAAGTTTTTGTCATATCTCGGAAAATAATGACTTAATATATTAATCTGTATAAAATAAAAAATCTACAAATTTGTCATTTACAGTTTTTTTCTATTTGTCATAATAACCGAGATATATAGATTTGAAAAAAAATGACAGTTTTTACTCTTTTCAAAATATCTAGTTTACCTTGATTTTTTTAAAAACTTTGAAAGTGAAATTTTATTTGTCTCGTAAATCTACACTTCTTATCGGCTATTTTGATTTTTTGTTAAATGCAAATAAATAGTTACTGTAATTATTTTATTTTTAAAAATTCGAATTTGTATTTCAAAATTTGCATTTATTTAGACTTTACGTTAGTTTATAAACAACTTTCTTTTGTAACATTTTTGTAAAAAATAATAAATAATGGTACTTATCTCTTGAAGCATTTTCATACTTTCCTAATTCGGTACCGCCATCCGCGGACATACTGTATATTTGCAATAGTTAATAATATAATTTTTTAAATATCGGCCAATATGGCGAATAGTTAATATAAATTGCTTACATGTTTCCAGTACATAGTCCTAATACTTTCTAAGCATATGCACAGCCAACCTTTTAAATATAAAAAAGCTCTCTGTGTATACAGTGTATAGCAATTACCAATAAAATCAAACATAAATCGAATTAGTTATAAATATAACAAAAAAAAAGAATTTTCATTTTATTTGTATCCATAGACATAAACTTCCCTGAGGGTAGAAAAGCTATGATAAAGTCGATTGGATGCGCAAATATATTCGGTAATATGATATATTTTCGTTGTTGGTCTGCTCCAAAAACTTTCAGCTCTTCCAGGAAAACAAAATGGATCGTAATAAGAAATATATCGTCAAATTTAGTTTGATTGAAGTTATAAATCAAATATTATCTAATCTACTTCTATTTAGGAATAAGATGAAAGTAACATATTATTTAATTTTATATTATTTTAAAAATATATGTATTTATTAAACAATGTTTGTGTTTAATAAGTTATCATCTATAAATGTTTCTATATTACTAGATTTATTTGTATTTAAAAATGTATTTCTATATTTCCGTTTATTTACTCTTGAATAAATAACTATCTATAAATATTATTATATTACTAGATTTATTTGTATATTTGCGTTAATTTAGCTAACATGCATATGAATGACGTTTTATTTAGTTTTGGTAAACAAGTTTGAATAAAAACCAAATTGGAATTTATTTTTCTCACTCGCCACCTAAACAGAAGTAATATTAAAACTAGTCTAACTTGATTCTATTAGATAATATAATTTCTAGTACCCTGTATTTTCAAGATTATCTCATACTAATCATACAATAATTCAAAGGTGTACAATATAGCAATATAAAGTGACATAAGATACAAAAGCTTATCTGCAAAAACCATTAGTTCACTATAGCAAAGATGACAATTAAGTGGTTTTGCACGGATACATTTATTATATTTTGTACAATCGCAGGATGTGCGTTTAAACCATCTCCACTTTCCAAGCAGTCCGACGTACACCATAAACCTGGAAACTTTCTTGGGGTGATACTGCTCACTTCTTCGGGGGATAACCGGTCCCTGCCGAAGTGTGAAAGACGCGTGTGAGCATACGCGACAGAAGTGCATAGTATGTGCTCGGTCGTTTCATCTGCCGAATGCCATAATCTGCAGTTTCCACTTTCCTCTTTTCCCATTTTCCACAAATGGTATGGTGAAAGTTCTTAGCTCGTTCCTTGTGAGTTCAAGCATCTTGTGGCAGTGATCGAGTTTAATGAGTCGTTTTGATTGATGTAGGCCTGGTATATTGTTTCAGTGCTTGTGTCTTCTGTGCTCTTCCCACCACCTCACTTTTGTGCGCCATGGAGAGTCCGCAAAACGGCTCTGGTCCTATAGAAGTGGCATTTGCACCTTTGCATTTCCGTGAGCCGTGACTGTAGGCTCGAACGGCCTTTAATGCGGCTTGGCTGTCTGACTAGATGTATATATGCGCGATATTTAGGTGTCTACCCAGACATTATCTGGCTCACCTATCAAATTCAATTGCTTCCGCTTGCAAAATCGTGGGTGTCATACCCAGAGCCATGAAGCTACTATGGTTTTGGTTAGGGCCATAAATGCCTATTCCAATACTTATAGTATTCTTGGCACCATCCGTGTACCAGGCTAATATTCCTCGACCAAACTTCTTGACTCTCATCAAAGCCGTTTTGGGATCCTCAATCGACACCTTAAACGGAAGTTCGAATTCGAGCTTCCTGGACATGATGTCCGTCGGTTTGCATCCCCTGGCAGTGTTTTCTTCCTCTGGTGTAGTGAGAAGGCCGCCACAACTCCCTATTTTTGTACCACTAGATGAAGCGGTGTGTTTTCTCCATAGCCTTTAGGAGAAATGAGGTTAGGCTGATGGGTCGATACGATTTAGGTTCATTTAGAGGCCTATTGCCCACTGAAGGTATAAATACCACTTTTGCCTCCCTCCACAACCGGGATATATACCCTAGTGCATAGCTTGCTTTGCATCATTTGAGCCCTGGAGCAATTCTATCCAAGCGCGCTGCAGTAGCGCGGGGAAGGTACCGTTCATTCCTTTCGATTTATATGGTTTGAAGCTGTTTATGGCCCGCAATTTTGCTGAGCGTGAATATTTTTCCCGCTAAGCAGCGGCTGTCTCGATTGGAGCAGTGAGCCATTGGGTCGGTACTAGCCGCAATTGTTTTTAGTCACTACTTTGAAACCGGAATATGAGTACAGTTTCCACCAAGAAACGTTTATCGAGAAGTTTACATTCTTTACCGGACAGATTTTCTCATAGGCTTCTATGATGATAAAAGTTCGGACAGTATGCACTCGTTATATGTCCAGTCAGCTTTTTGTGGCACTCTGTTATATGTCCAGTCAGCTTTCTGTGGCACTCTGCACTCTGCTATTTCCATACTCCCATACTTCCATATCGTACGCGATCGTTTGATGGCCCGACATCTGGGAGTAAACGCCATTTTTTTATCAATTGCGCGCCATACGCTGTGGCCAAATCGCGAGGCCAAATCAAGTGCCTCTTGCCTTATTGCGTTAATAAACGTGGGTCTAAATTGATAGCGCATACATAATCAAGAAGGTACTTACCTCTATTGTTGATATCTGAGCTGCTCCATACTGTGTGGTGCGCATTAGCGTCGCAGCCCAAGATGAGATGTTTCCCATTCCTGCGGCACCAGTCCGTGAGGTTCTGTACTGCCTCTGGCGGTGGGTTGTCCTCGTCCCCTGGAAAGTAGACTGAGGAAAATACAATTTGCCTCTTGCCATTTCCCGTTGGTACGTCCACAACCGCTGTCACTAGGTCCTGGGTGACGAACTGTCGAATGGGAGCATAATTGGTATCACTCTGCTTTTGAGTGCTGCAGGTTGATTTGGAGGCACTGCCACTTGCCCTTCATTTATGGGCCTTGGAATGACCCCCACCTCTAGAAACCTTCAGTTTCTTCTTGGTTGAGTTTTCCCTTAGAGCCTTCCTGATCCCTGAGGCCCTGTTGGCCTCTGTGGAACCAGTTGCGGATTGCAATGGTGGATTATCCCCCGGAGGAGTTTCGCCCGGATCCAGGGGCCCTTTGGAAATTGAGACTCTGCCCCTTCATCAGGCTTACCCTGCTTCGCCTTTGTACGAAGCTGTACTTCGCCGTAACGATACCTAATGAGGTAATTGCGTTCTTTTAACTTCTAAATGGACCTAGCATCCACAGAGAAGGTAATCTTGAGTTACAGGATGCGGTCGTCCCTGTATTCCTGACTGCCCGGAAAATATCCCACTAGGATATCATTGTGCGGCATTTCCTCCGTTCCAACGACCGCACCCTTCCAGGTAACGATCTCATCCTGATTCGACTTCAGCCAAGTTACCGTAGCTTCATTGCGGCAGGTGATCCCGATCCAACCAGGTCGCTTATGTAGCCCAAGGAATCTGGAGTGTTCTTCATTCCCTGTTGTTAAGACTAGATCCATCATACACTCCAGTGTAGACTAAATTTGTTCCACTGACAGGAGAGTAGCAGGATAGTCCTTTGCCATAACACCAACCTTTAGTCCTTGTACAGCCTGACTGTACAGTGCCTTTGGCACGCTTGGCTGGCGTACCCTTCGGCGTACTGCCGTCCGAACGGGTACGTTTTTCGGTCTTTTGCTTTCGCGCTGGGCCAAAGGGCAGTAAGACCGTTGTGCTACCTCTTCCTGCGTCATACCCTTGCTGATGAGGTATTTAAAACTCTTCTTTCCAGCTCCGCCTAGGCGTGGCTTGCGTGCCTGGTGGTCTTCGGACCTTTGTCCAGCCTTTTCTCCACTGCTGGCTAGGAGTAGTTCCTTCCTCTCGGTCTCAGGCACTGAGTCCTCTCCCGTGGCAAGGATTTCAAACTCCATCACCGTAGTTTTGTCCTTTGATGGGGACGAGCTCTTATTTATTTTTTCTTGGTCCATAAATGATCCCACGAGAAACTAGGGAAATAAATGATCACAGCAGAACCCCACATGCCACAGGAAGGCTATTTCAAACCGGAGGTCGCCTGGTATCCGGAGTTCGCATACTAAGACTAAGCTTCCCCTTAGCGATGCAGCCTTCGGCATATGCTTGAGGAGATTTTTTATTGTGGCTCTCCTTTAACTTGGTCCACGCAGTTAAGCCCAGATCCTCTTTCGCTAACTGCCAGCGAGACTTGACCACGTACAGCAGTAAATTACAGATATAACCTGCCTGGTGGCTTTACAGCCAGTCAGAACAGTGCATAATACCCTTTAGTGCAATTTCTAAGCCACGACACGACGGCTGAGCAGGGTGCCCGGTTTGAATTAGAAGAAAAGTTGATTAATTTGGCCTACGTTATATTCAAAACGTATCACGCTGATTTCCCACTAGATCCTAGGCACAGCATCACAATCATTTAAAGAAAATAGAAGGTACTTACCCATACTCCTCCTGGGATCGACGTCTTTGGGCTAACACACACTTACAACAAAAAAAACAATAACAATAAACAAATATATATATATATATATATATATATATATATATATATATATACCGGGTGTTCGATAAAAAAAACGCCCAACGCTATAACTGTGTTATTTATTAACCGAAATTGAATGGCCGTTTAAATACTATGAAATGATATTAATTATATATTTTTTAAATTAAATTACACAATGTACTCTGATCAAAAGTGAGAAGAAGTAGAGGGATATAAAAGTTAATTGTTTTATTTTAACATTTTATAAAATATCATTTTTTCAACGTGTTGATAGTTCGAATAGCTCAGCAATTGGTAACTAGTGTTATAAATGTGTTATTGTTAGGGTAAAGGTTAACTGTTCTTTTTAAAGATTTTGGTATATAGGTAGCAAATTTAGATGAAAATTGGGTACAGTATGTGGTGCAATAATTAGAATGCTATGTCATTCCAAAAATATAAAACGAGAATAATTAAAAAAATACAAAACAAGGTATGAAAGGTGATATTGAAAAGGTTGTTATTACTGCCGGCCGAACTTATGCGCATTGACAAAAGTTTCGTAAAAGATGAAAAGCATGTTGAAATCTCTTAAGAACAAATGTAATTACTTTAAAAATAATTTTAGCTTAAGATTTCTAAGCTTTATAAAAAAATATTTCAATATAAGCACAGTTAGAATTACACAATTATAACTAATTTTTATAGCAAAAAAATCGTTATTAAAAACCTGAAGCGTTTCTTGTTTGCCTTTGAATTGAATTAGTACATCAATCTACGTAAAAAAGATGGTTTGTATGCATTTGTAGTAATTAGTATTAAACCAAAAACTTTTCCTTTTATATAATAATATGAAAAGAATTGTTTTAACCACAAATAATTATTGTAAAAATATGATGCACTTGTAAAAATTTAAACAATACAATACTACGTGAGTTTATATATTTCATATCTTCAATATCAAGTGCATTATAAATTGTTGAAGTTTTGAATTCACACTATTTTGAGGTGTGGGAATATACCTGTGGCTAGTTATTTGAAATCTGAACAACGGATCTCATACACACCAGATGATTTTTAAAAGGATCCATATTATCTTTTACATTAAAAAAGGCTACCTAATTCTGTTTGTTAGTTTTTTTTCAAAATATGTAAGTGAAATGTAAAGTTTATTTAAATTTGTTGTTCTTGTATATATTTTTGTGGTATGAGAATTTTTATTAATTAAATTTTGGGTGGTGAGGTTGATGGGTAAATCATTGCCAATGAAAATTTAAATTATTTACTAATAAATAGAAAAAACACGAAAATATATTCGTTAAATCTACAACAAATGAGTCTTATTAAGACTACAAGAACAAATCACTTTTGAAACAACTACTTCTCTAGCTAATACTTCGACAGACATTGAATAATACAAATTATCTACAACGTAAAGGACTTATATATTTTATTATTAAATTATTTAATTTGATTTTATAGCTCTTCTTTTTAGAGTTAGAGGAATGGAGAAACCTGGATATATCATAGAGTAAAATGCTGCTAGTTCTGTCACATACTACGCTTTCTATATACATCAAACTCAATTTTGTTTTCATGAATTAATATAAGAATTATCTCAGAAATCTAAAACTTTCATTAGATGGGAGATATTACTCAATAAGTATTGCACTCAGAACTAACATATAAATTACATCCAATAAGTTTCTTTAATGATCTTGTTCGCGAAAATGTTAGTTAAGTTAATCACATAAAATATTTTAGAATAAAAAGTCAGAACCACAACAAGTTACATCAACGCCCTTGCCTCTAAATCTATTAAATGTTTAAAAGTTACATTTAGTATTGAAGAAGCTTTTCTCTCTTAAAATAACCATTATAGCCCAATTATCAATAAAAATTCCAATAAATCCACAAATCTTGTAGAACAAGAACATACACTCAAAAGGGTGTCCGAAACTGTCATACCTATAATCTAAATATTCGTAATTTCGCCAAAGAATCCGCAATGACAAAAACAACTAAATTAAAAATAACTTTCAATTCGTAAATCCTATCTTCACAAGACGGAAAATTCAACTTTCTCAAAGAAAGTTTTAATTAATTGCTCACACAACCCACGACGAAACGTTTTTGACCAGAGTTTTGTTCTCAGATTTTTAGAAATTAAATTTCGTCAATCATAACTTCTTACCTCCTAGATTATCTAGTCTCATTAAAACACAAATACCTGATTCTCAAATTTATTACTAAATTGATAATAATTTTGCTTTATACAGATTTCTAAACATTGATAAAATTCCGATTTAATCAAGCGACTGCAATGTACTGTATGTAGTAAATGTTGAACTCTTTAATAGGAATATTTGCAAACGGTTATTAAATGTTTTGAGTTGTGCATTTAAGGTGCTCAGATAAAGCGAGTGAATTATTCACAGAATATTTTGGAGTAAATATTGTATATTTTTTAAAGACTTTATTGCATTTGATTGCTAAACCATTTGTAAAACTTATAATATACAAAATAAAGTTTTACAAATGGTTTAGCTTATATTCTTCTTTATTCACAATTAGTGACAAATAAAGCAAGCAGTATGTTTGAAATAAATATATAGAATTAATTATATACGTTAGTCTTAGATATAAACCAACTATTCTATTTAATCTAAAGTATGATCATTAAAAAAATTAAAATTGATTGTTGTTAGTGTAAGCTGGCGTTGCATTATATAAGAAAAAATAGTTTAATCTTTGGTAATAAATACAAAAATTAAAAACAAACTACGGTACGTTAGTACATAAGTATAACACTGCATTTGATAAAATAAATACTGCGTTTACAAATGAAACCGTGTGCTGAAAGTTAAACGCAGCTGACACTGCGAACGTGTTACTTTTATGTGCTCACATCTGCTGCCCTGAATTCGTAGTTAAATAATTTGCTTCAGAATTTTATTTAATAAACGGCTCCGTTCATATTATGTTAATGTTATTACTATCATTAGCAAATTAATAAAATAAGTAACTATATTTCATACGATGTCCCGTTTACAAGCGTTTGAATAAATATATATACAGGGTGGGCCACAAATAACGTACATTAAAATTCCGACTTTCTATCACTTCCGGTTGTACCGAAAACGGCTACCAACTTTGTTATTTTAAATAGAACGTACTGTATATTATTTTATTTTTGAATTCCTCGTTCGATTGCCTACCTCCCCATATGGGTTTATGTCTACTTAACTTTTACAGTTTAAAATTTAAAAATGTATTTGTTAAATATTTACCTCAAATAAAATGCCTATAACTTCTAGCAGGTACAAAATAGACACACATGCGACATCTTGTATTGTAACTAATCGATTCCTCTAAAGCTGAAAAGAAAATTGAAGTGTCAATTTTGACAATTGTTATTTCAAAAATATCAATATTTCAGCGCCCACTTAAAAACATCATATTTCAAATTTTTCAAATAGAATGACCAATATTTTATCTCATAGTGTGATTCGCAAGACAATTTGCTACAAAAAAGTTTTATATATCCCTATATCCAGAGCCAGTAGTTTTTGAGTATTTCGAAATTTATTTCCTCTCACATTTGAATAGATAGATAGATAGATAGATGTTATACGGGTGGCACCAGCGCCTATTCCACCGCGACATTTTCAGATCTATTGTGGATCCCTGTTTATCTCAGATGATCAGCTCTAGATTTGCTCCTTTGATAGTCCTATTAGCCCTGCCAGAGGGGCTTGGGTATAGGTCTCCGCGCTTGGTTTTGTAGTGCCCAGTTTTTAATATCTAATCCTTGCTAGACCCTCGCAGTGGCATAGGATGTGGAATGAGTCCACATTTTCCTCTAGGCAGAATCTGCATGATGCTTCGTCCACCAGGCCTATTTTGCTCATATAGGGTCCGCCAATAGGGACGCGCGAAGTTTGCCGGAAGGGTGCAGCCATGTTGTTCGAGGTAGAGCTGTCAAAGTTGCTGTCATTTGTTCAGTATATAACCCCAAATCACCATGGCAAGTTTGAGTGTCGAGCAGCACGTGCAAATTATTAAATTGTTTTACGAAAATGGGTCATCAGTTCGAGCAACGTTCCGCGCACTTCGCCCATTTTACGGTCGCGATGATCGGCCTGTAGAGTCGACTATCCGTCGATTGGTGGGCAAATTCGAGTCGACTGGCCAACACTGACACGTCGACGAAACGCCCGATCGAACGAAAATATCGCTGCTGTCCGTGAGAGTGTGCGCGAGAACCCGAGGCAGTCAATTTTTTGTCGTGCACAGGAACTTGGCCTTTCGGAGACATCAACTCGCAGAATTTTGCATCTGGATTTGGGTCTGCACCCGTACAAAATCCAATTGACCCAGGAACTCAAGATAAACGACCACAGACAGCGTCGAGCGTTCGATGACTGGGCTCTGGAGCAGTTGGAAGCAGACCCCCATTTTGGCCGAAAAATCATCTTCAGCGACAAGGCTCATTTCTGGACGGGTATGTGAACAAGCAAAATTGCCGCATTTGGAGTGAGAACAACCCACACGAGGTCCACCAAGTGGCAATGCATCCCCAGAAAGTCACTGTTTGGTGTGGATTTTGGGCCAGCGGCATCATCAGTCCGTACTTTTTCGAGAACGAAGCTGGGGCGGCCATAACCGTCAATGGGGAGCGCTACAGGTCGATGATAACCAACTTATTTTGGCCTAAACTGGATGATATGGACACGGACGACATGTGGTTCCAGCAGGACGGCGCCACGTGCCACACAGCCCATGCCACAATGGACATTCTGCACGAGCGATTTCCGGACATGGTCATCTCGCGCAGAGGCGATATCAACTGGCCACCGAGATCGTGCGATTTAACGCCTTTAGACTTTTTTCTCTGGGGCTATCTCAAGTCGCTGGTCTACGCCAACAAGCCTCTAAACACCGATGATCTCAAAGTCAACATACGCAACGCCATCGCTCAAATTGAGGCCGATATGAGCTCCAGAGTCATCGAAAATTGGACCTCCCGGATCCGGGCTACCAAACGGAGCCGCGGTGGTCATTTGAATGATGTTATCTTCCATACTTAATGGGGTCGAATACCCTTTCGAATGAAAAATAAATTTCGTTTCTACCTCACACACAACTTGTTTTATTCAATTTTAAAGTTCACGCGCCCTTATTGGCGGACCCTATATGTTTGTTGAGCTTTCAGTGTCCTGTTATCAGGCCTACTATTGTTTTAACCATTTTACTTTCTTGGTTCAGAAGTTCGGTCGTGAATTTTGGCAATTGTTTCTTAAGGAACTGTTGGCTTCTAGGGCTGTTGTTGGCGTGGTGCTTAGGGCTCCTGTTGTACTGAGACATGCTAGTCTTTGTGTACTGCTCAGGAGTCCTATCGCCCCCTTTTGCTTTGTCCTAGTCCACCACATCACTGCTCCATATGCTATCATAAGTCTTATCACCCTAGTGTAGAGCCATTGAGTCATTTTAGGGTTTATTCCCCAATTTTTCCCGCACATTCTGCGACACCTGCCCAATGATATTGTTGTTTTTTGGTGGCTTTTGTGATGTGTGGTCTCCACGTCATTTTGGCGTCAAAGGTTACTCCCAGGTACTTTGCCTCCCCTACGAAGGGGATTTCCGTACCCCCGAGCTTCAGTGGCTTTAGGCCTTGCAATGGTCGTCTTTTTGTGAATGTGAAAATTTGTGTTTTTTGTGGATTGATTGTCAGTCGCTCCTGTTTGCACCAATTGTCTACTACATTTAGGGCTCTTTGTGCTCTCTTCGAGACAACTCCCGCGAACCAGCCCCTGATGACAATGGCTAAGTCATCCGCGTACCCTAGGCAGTGGATATCCTCTTTGGACAGTTTTCCTAGAAGGTCATCTACTAGTGTAGCCCATAGCAGTAGTGACAGCACTCCTCCTTGTGGGCAGCCTCCCCGCCTTAGCCTTAATGGTATGGCCCCCCAAAGTGGATATGATTATCCTTTTTGTCTAGGCTGGCCTTGATTTTGGAACCTGCTGATGGCCCATTTAATTTTAGTAGGTCTTGTGTCTGTTTTTTTCCAGGCAGTTTTTCAAATAAGCCGTTCTGATGGCGTCATTGATTTGTTCCACTGCCAGCTCCAGCCCATCAATCTCTCTTGTCAATGCTGTACCTCCCTTCAGAGCTTCTCTGAGGGACTCTTTATATCCTACCCAGTTCATCTCTCTTGGGTTTCTGTACTTGCTCGTCTTGGGAGATGTGACTAGATCGAAGCGGATTTGCCTGTGGTCGGAGCACGATGGTTCTTCTGACACTTGCCAATTCTAACTTCCCGGTACGGATTGTTAGGTCTAGTACTTCTTTGTGGCTTTTCGTGATGAAAGTGGGCGTATTGCCAATATTGGTCACTATAAGTCCCTCTGCGGAGATAAAGTTAAGTAAAGACTCACCTCGTTTGATGATGTCCGAGCTACCCCAGAGTGTGTGATGCGCATTGGCGTCGCACCCTATTATGAGTTGGTATGCCTCCTCCGCGCAGTATGCAACTATGTCGCTTAGTATACGCGGACGTTTGAATAATTCCTGTTCTATTCATACGAGGACCACAGTAGTCTTCTGTCAATATTTATTGAATCGAATTTGGAAAAATTCGTCCGAATAATATTAAAATGAATAACTATTCCAATCAAGAAATTATGTATTTATTCGTCATACGTGGCCAGTGCGACAGACTTGTTGAGAGACTTGTTGAGAGAACATTTAACGAAATTTATCCCCAGTTACAACTTACAAATAAAACAGAAGCAAGAAGACTGAAATAATAGTTATTTGTACAACAAGTGTGGAAATGTTACGCTTTTCCGCACGAGAGTAGGATATTGGTAAGAGCGAGCGAAGCGAGCTAGTGCATCAAGTTCCTACTTGAGTGCGGAAAAGCGCATTTCCCACGTGTTTTACACACTTTTTTTTCTCATACTCTACATTAATACGTTTGAGATTTAATTCATTTTTGACATTGACATATAAAAATGAATTAAAATCCTTTACTTTGTTGAAGAAAATTAAATAATAAATAACAGAAAAACATAACATTATTAAACAAATTTCTAAAAATAACGGCTATCCTGATTCACTTGTCCCCAAATTAATTAATAAATTCCAAACAAAACAAATTGAAAATTATTAATACGCTATCCCAATCACAAAAAATAATACATATAAAACATTAACATTCTTTGGAGAAATAAGTTTAAAAATTAAAAATATCTTTAAAAAACGTGACGTCGACATAATTTTTAAATCTAGTGTTAATCTGTCAAATTTAATTTTTAATGCAAAAACGCCAATTAATTATATGTACAAATCAGGAATTTACAGCTTAAGATGTCCAGATTGTGGAGGGTTGTACATCGGGCAATGAGGTCGTAATTTTCAAACAAGATTAAAAGAACATTTTAGATCATATAATTTAAAAAACAATAGTTCAACCTTTGCTAATCACCTATTAGAATCAAACCATAACTTTGACAAGGATGTACTCTCGGTAATCCACCTTACCGAAAAAGGTAGAAAAATGGATTTACTAGAGGCCATCGAAATACACAAAGCCAAAATTAATCCGGGAATTTCCATCCTCTTCGAAGCATTTTAGATTTACTATATATACACCTGTTATTTACATTTTAAGTACTTAGTTTGGTAATGATTACTGTGTAATTCGAAACTAGTCACAAGTGTTATATAAAAATAAAAAGTAGTATAAAAAAGTTAAACGTTTTTCTGTTATTTATTAAAAATGTACTACGAAGTAGTAATTCAAGATATAATTAAATAATAATTTTAAATACGAAAACATTTCGTGAATCTACAACAATGAGTCTTACTACCTCGGCAGACATTGAATAATACAAAATTAATTTGCGTGTTACTAATGGTACAACTATCAAAGCAACACTAATTTAAATGAAATTATTTCTGTCGAATAAACTAATAAATTATAAAATGTACTTTAGATTGTTTAAATGTGACTATAATATGAAAACTTATGAGCAAAAATTGATTATAAACTGAGTTTATTAAATTAAATTAGCAATTTTAACATAACGTTTTCGTTCAACTCTTCTACATTTTTGCATTTTCTCATACACACCATTGATAGTCCCACTTCCCCTCCCTTTTCTGGAAAACCCTTTGCAAACCTAACATCTTCCTCCATTAACTTCACCAATAGCGGCAACGGTATTGTTCAATACACAAAAGACTTTCGGTACAGCATGGTACGAAAGCCTTAAACTTTACCACATGAACACCCTTCTCCCTTTAATTTGCATAATTAAATCGTTCTTCCAGAACCGTTTACACTCAGTATCCTACCTCTCTGTAAACTCTTCCCCTTTCTCACTCACCTATGACGTTCCACAAGGTCCGTGCTATCCCCCCTCTACATTTTCTTCACCTACGACATCCCTTACCCAACCAGCTATCTTATACAGACATATTATGACGACAAAGCCCTTTGGGGCTCTCACAATGGGGTTACAGCCATCTCTCAATTTCAAGAAGGTGTCAACCTCTTCACTGACTGGGCACACACGTGGCATCTAACAATCAATCCCTCTAAATCCCAAATCACCATCTTCGAACACCCTCATCTTGACAAAAAACTCCCCCAATCTTCCTATTTTTCCCTCTCAGCCAACAATCTCGTCCACATTCCTCAAAAACAAAATGAAAATATTGCCGGCTTTCACCGGACACTCTAAACAAAACTCTTTACAACTTAGCGGCCTCCCTCCCACTCATATCAAGGTTGAAAATTTTTTTAGAAATAATAAAACTAAACCATGTAAACATGTGCGTTATTAAAATGAAAACAATTTACTGTAGATGTTACTAAGGCCATAAATGTTTTTGTTTTAATTCATACTATGTTTTTGTGCTTCTATATGACACATCTCAAAAAAACATTTCTTAAAAGTGTTACGTTCAGAGCAAAAGATTTTTGAGTAGTCGTAATCTGGCGAATAGTCAGTGTTGTAACAGTGTATACTAAGGACAGTAGAACGAGGTTTTCGTTTTATATCACTTTTATGTTGTGTTGGTCGTTTATTCATTTTTTCAGATGTCTGTCCAGTATATACTAAGTCACATAGTTTGCAATTAATTGAGTATACAACTTCATGTTTCTGAAGGATGGGAGTAGGGTCTTTTAAAATAGTGAAACATGAGATTTAAGGGAACGATAGTTAGTATAGGCTACCAATAGATTAGGAGAGACAGAGCAAAAGATAATAGTTAAATGTTGAGAAAGCCCGTCGACAAAGGGCAAAGTAAGATAGATAGTATTTTCCGGCACCGCCACATCAACAACTCATGTGGGTATAGGTTATTCCGCAAGATATCGAACCATCTAGCTAAGTTCACAGTGTGTAATGATGGATGTACGCAAAATTCTATTTTTGAGAGCCAACCTTGTGTTGAGTTTGTGTTTCTTAGGGTGGTAAGAGTCAAAAGGAATGTAACTTTCAGAGCGGCTGGGTTTTATAATTATGTTGTTAGCTAATCTGCAAACAAGAGTGTCAAGAAAAGGTACAGTTCCTTCTTTCTCTCTTTCTACTGTGAATTGTAATTTAGGATGGAACGAATTAAAAACATTAAGCGTATTGTCAATTTCAGTAAGCGGAACCCCACAAATAAGATTCCCGGCTTGCCCTTCTTTGACAGTAATACCAACCGGCGCGCTTATATCCTCTGGGGAAAACTCCTTCTACCAGGCAGCTGTTGTAGAGCCCCGCTAGCAGTTTCGGGTCGTCTCCATCGACCAGTTTGATGGCTTCGTTCTCGATGCCCCTGGGCCCTGCCGCCTAATGGCTGCTGTTTCAACGCACCACCAGTAGACCGGTCTAAAGGTTCCCGGTCCGCGTTTCCTCGGTATAGCCGCCTCATATGCGGTCCCAAGCCTCACCGAGTGGGCTTCTGCTGCAGCCTCGGTCCCCTGAGGAAACTTTTGTCCTTTCATCTTTACCAGGATGTCCCTGTTTGTACTTTGTATCACAACGTACATATGTCCCGCACTTGGCGCTGCCTAGATAATGGTTATCCGCGTCTCCCCTTTTTGCACAAGCCGAACACTTGGGCTATGCTTGACAAGCTTCCTCAACAAGTCCTACTATGCCGCAGCGTCTGCAAGCGTCGTCAGGTGCCCGTAACATCTACACTTAGCGCAGGGGAACGGCCTTTTCCTGCGTTCTTGGATCCAAATGCCCCTTGTCTTCAGCAGCCTCACGATGTACTTGGTCGTGTCCTTAACCAGTGATACTCTGAGGTGCGCTTATTGCCTTATCCATTTGGTTTTCACAGCTCGTTCCTTACCTAGGGCTGCACCGATGACTGCCTCCACTCTACCTCAGGCGTGCTGTCCTCATCGAGGACCTTAATTTCAGCGCAGGTCATGCTTCCATTAGTGAGCAGGGCAGAGTTCAACCCCGATATTCGGTTGACTTCATTGGCCACCGGGTGTGCGTCAACTCCCTTTCTAAGTTCCAGGATAAGGTCTTCTGTGCTGCTTTTGCTCGCCCCTCTGATCGCCTTGTAGCATCGCCAGTTTGAGCTTGGTGAGTCTGGCCACATATGACGAGGTCTTGACGATGATCCTCTTTGGCCTAACTGTCAAGCTGATTGTTGGCTCCTACATATTACTGGCTACTTTCCCAATCCCAGATTTTGTTGTTGTCCAATACCCTTTGCCTGCTGTCCGTTATCTCCCTTCGTCTGCTGTCCACCGTCACCCTTTATACCTTGCTTGGCTGCTGTCGCCTATTCCCGGCTGTACCAGTGCTCCCTGAACTCCAGTCCCCGAGGCTGGCAAGGTGGGGAAACTGCTTTCATCGAGTGCTGCGTTTACGTCGCTTGCAATTTTGCTGGAGCCGGAGACCTTTCTATCTATTTTATACCTAGCCTGCGGTGTACTGTTCCTAGACGCCTTAGTAGCAATCAGAGAGTCCAGTTTGCTTTAAATTCTCAGTATAGCTCGCTCGATTTCTGCCATTTCAAGCTTCTAGCCGCCTCGATCTGCTCTTTGATTTCAGCCTTGGTATTGAGATTTACTTTTAGCAGGGCAAACAGTTCTCTGGTAACTTTATTCATCTTGAGGTGTAAGTTCAACATCTTTTCCTGCATTCTATTTAGCACTTCCGCCTCTCGCCTGGGGGAGAAATTCGTTTCTCCACCGCTTTAAAGTGTTTATGTAAGACATTCATAGCCTATATTAGATTCTGTTGGAGTGGTTGGGCACTCTAAGAGATTCCTTGCGCTGCCATTGTTGTGTTTAAGCTAAGTTTTCCCAGGCTCTTTAGACTCCCCCAGTCTGCCATCTCACTCGCAACGCCTCAATCTCCTTTGTAACCCGATCAATTGAAAGTTTCACCGCTGTGCCCAAAGAAAAAACTGCTCTGACTTTACTTGCAAAATCTATCCGCGTTCTGTGTACACTGTAACGGCACTGACCATTCGTCAGATTACGATAACACAAAAATCTTTTGCTCTGAACGGAACACATTTAAGAGATGTTTTATTGAGATGTGTCATTTACAAGCAAAAAACATAGTATTAATATTAATTTTAAAAAGGACATTAATGGCCTTACTAACATCTACAGCAATTTGTTTTTCATTCCAATAATGCTTATGTTTACATGGTTTTAATATTATTATTTTATAATTGTATTCTACCCCCCAGTGCCGTGTCAATCAACAATTATTAGATTTTATCAGAACTGAAATTTCTGATAAGGTTTTGTAAACGATGAACATATTGTTAGGCATAAAAGGAGGACATCTGAAGAAACTGTCCTTGGCAAGGATAATAGTAAATCCAACATAAAGTGTAAGAAAAGTAGCTTCGGAATGTGATGACAGCAAATCTATCATGAATAGAATTTTAAAAGCTTATAGTTACCGACCCTATAGAAGCCAAAATCATCAACTACTAGCAGTTGATCCAGATTTACGAACTAAATTTTGTGAATTTATAATGGAAACGTGTAATGAGAATAGGAGGTTTATATCGTGTGATTTACAAGTGAATGTTTTTTTTATTTGATCAACAAAATCTCTCGTTTTAAAAATGTTTCATATTGTAACATCAAGAACTGATATCAAAAAAAAAACTTAATGTATGGGCAGGAATTTTAAAAATAGAGTTGTTGGTCCTATTTTTATTGAAGTAGTTAGATTTATTACCAAATTAAATCACGGATAAAATTACACAAGACTATCACCAGCGTCTATGATATGGTTTCACCAGAATGGATGCTCAGCACATAAGGCAGCTCAAGTAAAAGTTTATTTAAATTTAACACTTTCAAGCAAGCGGATCGGCCGACGGACACAAAGAAGCAGAGCAAAAATATTTATTTATTTGTTATAATTTCTTCAAATAATCATTTATGTTAATTCTTTACATAAGCATTATTTCTAAATTTTGAGGAGTCTAACAATTGTAATTTAACTGGATACGGTATTGCAATTTTGTACAAAATAAATAAGAAATATTAAAAAGAGTCTTATTCTGTTTAGGGCAATTATACCTGTGAGTTAACTCGTTTCAACAAGAATAATGAATTTGTGCCTTTGAACTCGAAATCTGTAATTTTAGATTTTATATACTGATTTTTCAAAGCACTGAACTTTTCCTTTTGTGGTGTATACACTCATTTTGATATTAATTATTTGTGTGTGGGTTATAAGCTTTGATTTGTGGTATAGGAATAATATATAAAAATATTATAATTGTTTAGAACTGAACAAATATGTTGTATAAAGTCATATTAAAATTATAACATGCAAAAGTTCACTTAATTGATACCAAATTAAAATTCAACAACCTTAACGCATAATACACAAACCGGATCACGAACCGTAACTCCGAGAACTAGCTTCCGCCGTAGAAACCACTGCAAGGTACAGGAAGACAATATAATATATTACATAAATAAAGCCCATATTAATCCAAATTGTAATTTTATGCTAATTACCCACATTCAATTTAAATCCTGTAAATATGAAATTTCGTTACATTCATTCCTGTTCGGATATCAGTTATATTCGAATAGGAATGATATTATCCAACTACTTTTTGATTTTTTTATTCGACCATTTTTTTTCATTATTTACTGCACAGCTTTAGGGATTTTAGCTTAGAAGTAGCACCAAAGTTATTCAGCTCAACGTTTTATCGAACTGTAATTAAATCCAGCATATATTTAAGCTCAATCCGTCGACCATAATAGATTTGGATTAGTTAATGTCGGGGCTTTTAGAGCAATCTGTCGTAAACTGTACTGCACTGTGGTTGTTTCGATTATCGCTAAATACACTTAATGTCAGCAGGTTAGGGTCTTCCCAAGTCATATACGCAAGTATATCAGTTTAATTAAATATAGATTAATACAATGTATTTAATTATATAATGTTAAATTGTTTGAAGCCGTTATAATTTACAGATACTAAAAAAACGAAATAATTAATTTCTTTATTTATTACATATCATATGCGACAAGAAGGACTACCAAAATTTTGGGTTCAAAGTACAAGTAATGATTATATTACTAATACTAAATTTAGTTTAGTAGCATTTTTCCATTTACAAACAAAACATATAATATAAGCTTTACTAAAAATCTAAGTCAGGGGTTTATTGTCCACATCGAGTCATTAAACTACAACTATATATAAATATTTTTTGGAAAATTATAGACAACAATTAATTAATTTAAAAAGAAAATAGACACAGCGCACCATAAATACTTCTAATAATTTATCAACATACAAATAAAACTTGCAGTAAAACTTCTGAACTTTTTAATTTAAAAACATGAATGAAACATAAAACTTTTCTCAAAATCGTAGTAAGTATGACATCTATGTATTTACCTTTGGTCTCCTTTCTTAAATAATACATATAAACATATTAATAAAAATAAAAACATACATACAATTTTAGGTAAAAGAAACACGGGCGGACTTCATAATTATATATGTTCTGGTTGAGGGAGCTAGTATACTCCTCGACATTCGAAATCTTTTACCTTCGTTTAGTGTTTTTGTCCCCTTTTCGGAGAGAATTTTCTCGCTGTTAATGTCAGCATGACAGATGTATATTACATTGTTTTTATTTAATTTAACTACTTTAGTTTATATGTAAAATATTATTATATTAGTATAACGCATCATTGAATATTAATGAGATATCTAAAAAGAATTAAAAATATATTTGCTGTCGGTTGGTAATTCAATTTTTAGAGAGTGATGGCTTCCAGACTTGCATAAAATTGATGGGGAAATAGCTGGACCACAGATTTCTGCGACAAGAATATAATAAATTAATGAAACATATATATATATTGGGTTGTCCGGAAAGTTCGTGCCGATTTTTAAGGAAATTGAAACGCAGCTCATTTAAATTTTGGTATAGATTTATTAAATTATGTAGGTACCATTCTGTTCCACAACCTTTCTCCATCTTTCATGCAACTTGAGAATTCCGTCCTTACAAAACCTCTTAGGTTTTTCGGAAAAAAATGGCTAAAGAAGTTAATTAATCTAAACCAAAGAATTGAAATTTTTCCCATTAAGGGAATTTTCTAATGATTGGAAAGGGTAGAAATCCGAAGGCGCGAGGTCAAGAGAATACAGTGGATAGAGTAAAACATCCCAACCAAACTCCAACAATTTTTGTTGAGTTGTCAAAGACACATGAGGCCGGGCATTGTTCTGGACGAAAAACGAAATACTATTTGATTAATGTCGAGTGTGGGTTATTCTCGATTTTTGCTTTAATCATATCGTCCTCTGTGGTGTAAGGCCTATTCGCGCGTTCTTGATCTACAAGGTCAAAATTTCCAGCTTTGAACCAAGCGAACCACTTCCGCACCGTTCTTTCGGCTACAGCACCTTCATCATAAACAGCTCATATCTTATTTGCCGCTTCTGTGGCATTTTTGTTCTTTCGGAAAAAGAAAAGCATTAAATGCCTATAATGCACTTTATTTGCTGCCATATTCTAAGACGTATAAAACTGATAAAAATTAACGAATCTTACCAATTTTTTTCCCAAATATGACCTGAAGTTATCTCTTTTAGAGACATATGTCATTTGTTTTCAATAAGTGTGCTATATTCAGGTCTGCTCTCATGCTACCTACTGAAAATCGGCACGAACTTTCCGGACAACCTTTTATATATATATATATATATATTTATATATATAACAGTTTACATTTATATAATACGTGATTTCAGTTATTATGACCATTATTGGGTGACAAGAAGTATAAAATCAGTAGTACCACTACATAAAGAATAAAATATTTTTAGTGGTATGCAGCTATTGTGGAATGCATTTCCACACTTTACACAAACTAAAAATTGATTTTTGCACATAGTTTTCCTAAGTCGTCCATCCCGAATTTAATGAGATTTATTTAGAGTTTATATTCTTGTATATTCAAAATAGTCTCCTTTTGAGCCAGTACAGTATTGAAAAGTCGAAGGCCTTTGGATGACTGGGATAGTAATGAAACAATTTCCTCACATTGCTAATTTACGTTTAGAAAATAGCCAGATATCATATGAGTACATACACAAGATGAATTCAGTGGACGATCGACAACAAAAAGGTCTTTTTATGGTCCAGAATTTGCATACCATGATGGCTTTGTGCAATGGTGTATTATTTTGCAGAAAAACCAACTACCTGATTCTAGATTTTCTAATCTAACTCATCTAATTCTAGCCTACAATTGTTATGGAACTCCTAAATATATTCTGCATTTATGGCCTGGCCTTCTGGGACGATTTAACTGTAAATTCCCCCACCGAATTGTATTGATTGTACTTTTCTAAACGGAGTTTTTATTTCTGTTTGGCTCTTCTCATGTGCCTTAATTACGTTTTATTTGTAGCTCGTATCGAAAACACTTCGGATTATTTTTGTAATTCTGACCTCTAACATTTTTGGTCGTTTGTCAAAGTGTGTCGCAATCGTTCCATTTGCTAAAATCTTCTGTTCAAACTCGATAAACTGTGCTTGTCAGTATCCCAGACTAATCTTCTATGAGTTTCACAGAATTTATTTCACTTTGTTGTTATTATTTTTTATTTATTTCATTATTGAGTAGTTCATATAGGAAGTGATTGGTCATTGTCAGCAGGGTCAATACAATCGCCATATATATTTTTTAGTATTTCGTAATTTAAATGTGAATGTTCGCTCTTTGTACCATGTTGTTTTTTTCGACGGACGTGACATTACATATAAAATCAAACAATAATAGAAGCGATTTTGCTCAAATTTTGAGATTTGAGAAATTTACATGCACTCATTGATGTCGCTGCGATAGAAACTTAATGAAAGTAATCCCGTATTTGGGACAGACTGTGTATGCAAAGTACTCTATTTGAATTTCTCTTAATTAATTGGTTTAGTTTATTTCAATGCATATACTTATAATTATTTAGGAAAAATGTTTATAGTACAAGAATTCAGCAAGAAAATATTATTATATTAATTCCCCATAATAGAGTTTATTATAAGATTTTTTCTGGACAAGAAAAATTCGCGACGTTGAGAACTCGACAATGCTCCTGTGACGTGGTTGTGTAAAAAGCGCACTTTTAAATTAATAAATATATTGATAACAAAAAAAATACAAAAAATGTACAATTAAATTTCGTAAGAGCCGATGGTGTTTGTTTGTTAATGTTACAAACTTATCTCTTCTTCCTTTTTGAGCGAAAGTTTCTGCACATCACGTAAAGGGGTGGAGTTTGTTAATCCAAGGGTAGGTGGTGGTCTGTAAACGAAGAATATTAGCTGCATAAATATCATCTGCACGGCGTTGCCAAAACAACCATCACACGTCTTCGGATTGCTTCTAGATGATGAAAATACATGCTAAGCTCCTTATTGTCCACGGACGTTATTATCGCACACATCATAAAAAAATAGTGCAAATTTACATTTCTTGAAATAAGATTTATCCTAGCATTTACCTAAAATTCGAGGAAGGATTTATGCCGGTACCGGCTGTACACGTAAATGTAAATTCGTTATGGTGCATGCAGCCCGTGAAGATAAGGCCGTAATATCTCCTAAACCATAATAATGTAAATTATGATTTAAAAAAAGGAAGAACAGAGCTAATTCAATGTATTGTAAATATATGTTGTTGTTTGGGTTAGTTAAAAATTTGATAAAAATTTGAATATGTTAACAAAATTACTAGTTTTTAAAATTAGTATAAAGAAAAATATTATTTTATTAACAAATTTAAAATAACAATTAACAGGGAGCAAAAATATATACTCATAATATGTAATATAATGCGCATGCACACCTAGAATCCTTAACACGTTCACCGCCACATGTACCGCCGGCGGACATATAGTCGCCGTTTCTTGCACGCCGGGGAAATAATTTGTAGTTATTCCTTATATTAGCTATGACCGCCGGCGGTCACGCGGGATTCAAAACAGCACTTATGTGAAATATTTGCTTGGCGGCGAACGTGTTAAGGAGCTGAAACTGCAGTAAAGTAAAAATAATGAGCTATTTGTATATTATATGTATAATAAATAGTAGTTTAAAAAATTGAAAACTATTTTTCTCTAATAGCGGTTATTTATTTAAACCCCTTTCGAAATCCGCATCTAAATAATGTGTAGAAGATGGTGATTTTTTTTCACTTCCCTTGCGAATGTTTGTTTCAATATTGTTGCTTTTTATAGAAACTAAATAATAAATTAAATAATTTTCTCCTATAAGAAATTACATATTAACTTGGTTTACACGCAATTAAAGACATACATTTTCATCACTATTGCAATCATATGGATATTAACCTAAATAGCAACGAATACAAAAAGAGGGTCGACAGGCGACGACAATATCTTACACCCAGCGTACGCAAAAAATACAATATTACACAATATAATGCAGGGCAAGTGTTAACCGCTCACAGATTTCATCCCCTATTTTTTGCATTTTATTATTTTATGGCGTGAATATTGCGCAGTATGATTTAATTTTCAAGCTGTCCACATGTGAAATACGAGCGGCCATTTCTATGGGATATTGCGTTATTTGTTAGACGCCCTTGTTTTATTACCAACTTATTATGCTTGCACGATTAATGGTGTAGAGCCCCGTATTCGAATTATCTTCATGATCTCGCAGTCCTTAATTAGTTTTTGTCGGAAGCAAAAAGGATGCGAGATGGCTGTGGTTATTTATGCACAGAAATTTCATAACAATGCACAAGCATTTAAATTGCGGAACACAAGGGTTGCGAGCGCAGAGATTCTAATTCAAAGGATTTATTAAGAGTAAGAGTACTAAGAGTGTTATAATTCAGGGCTATTTGCTAATAAAAAGTAGCAATACATGATTTTAATAGTACTGAAGAAGATAATATATTTCCTAAAATTGTTTCGGTATTTTGAACTAAAAATAACTTGATTCTATTCATACTGTCTCCAAATAAAAAATTATTATATTAAATTCAATAAATTCATAATATTATTTTTACTTTTTTCCTTTGTTTTTTTTTTTAATTTTTAATATGGTAATTCTCTACAGTGAATGCAGTTACTTATTAAACAGTATTAATTAAATAGAACAAAAATTAAACAACAAATTTTAAACTTAATTTTTTATAGGAAGCTTGTGAAAGTGTTTTTTTTTGCAAAAAAAGGAAGGATGTTGGATGGAATTGCGGGTTGGGGTGATTAATGATAAAGGGAAATTGGCTTAAGCTACTAGGCTATTCAGCCACGACCGATTATTTGTATTATTCAAATTAAATTTGAAATGTATCAACGCTCACAACATCCATGCCAGCGCTCGGATTCGAACCGAGGGCCCCTCCGACTACAGTCAGTGCGCTAACCACTGTACCAACGGCCGGCCTGTGAAAGTGTTGTTTGTCAAAAGTTATTAGTTTTTTTTTTTAAATTATTTTTAACTTTTTCGAAGTTCAGATAATTAATACTTAAATTTATGCTTAAAGCTACATATTTTGTAAATTATTATATATATATATATATATATATATATATATATATATATATATATATATATATATTTTCACGATGCGCCGGAGAAACTTACTTATTTGAAAGGTCAAAAGTACTTCAGTTATTGTTTTAATTCTTTTTTATTTGAGAATACAATATCCCAAGTTTATTCATACAGTTTTAAAAATTACATCGGTTAAATGGTGACCCCCATTGTGCATGCACTGATTTACTCGATATTTGAAGTTCATCTCCACTCTTCACAGCATATCAATCGGTATGTTGGCAATGGCGTGAACCGCGTGAACTTCACCAGAAGCCACTTCATTGTGAACGAGTTACTGTCTGGTGTGCGATATCGGTAATGGGAATAATTTATCCTTATTTTTTTTTAAGAAATCGAAAGCGCAGTTACCGTGAATGCAGCTCGTTACAGGAACATGATCGAGGAATTTTTTCTTCCAAGCCTCGAAAAAAAATGAACGTGAGTGAAGTGAGGTTTCAGCACGATGGAGCCATAGCACACACAGCACGAGGCTCAATGGATTTGTTGCGACATTTCGGCCGGCACGCTCTCCAGATTTACCTCCATGCGATTTTTATTTATGGTGTTTATTGAAATCTCTTGTTTAGTCGATCGACCACGGACCATAGCTCACCTCAAGAACAACATTCGCGACGGCATTGCCAACATACCGATTGGGTGGAGATGAACTTCAAAAATCGACTTAATCAGCGTATGCACAATGGGGGTCGCCATTTAACTGATGTAATTTTCAAAACGGTAAGAAAAAAAAACTGGGATATTGTATTCTCAAATAAAAAAAAAGAATTAAAACAATGACTAGATCACTTTTGTTTTTATTGACCTTTAAAATAAGTAAGTTTCTCTGGCGCACCCTGTATATATTTACAGGGTGAGTTTTTTTCGATGTTCTCTATGGGGATCTCGGAAACTATAAGAGATAGAGAACTGGTTAAATGGGGAAAGAAGTGTAGATTTACGAGACGAATAAAATTCCACTTTCAAAGTTTTCAAAAAAGTCAAGGGTAACTAGATATTTTCAAAAAAGTAAAAAGTGTCAATTTTTTCAAATCAATATATCTCGGTTATTATAACAGATAGAAAAAAAAACTGTAAAGGACAAAGTTTTAGATAATTTTGTTCAGATTAATAAAAAAATACTCAGAAAATTTTTATCGCCATTATTTTCCGAGATATGACGCAAACTTACATTTTTTTAAATGGAAACCATAGTTGGCTGTGACTTCATTCAAAAGGTAATTTTTTTCTCTTTAATTCAATCTGGCATACGACATAGTTCTTTCTAAAAATGAGTGAGTTATAGTCATTTTAAATTTTATTATAAATCAAAAATGGGTAGCCATGAAAAAGATAAAAGTAAAACAATTGCAGTTGTTTATAATATTAGCAATATTATAATGATTAGTTTTACAGGGATAAACCAAAATGAAACAACTGCATAAAGTAATTCTGTAATTATCAATATATCAATGGGAGAGAAAGAGTCCACTATTAATACTATTATGATATAAATTATATCTTTTTAAAATTGGATTTATGGCTTTTTGATTATTCTCATGTAAATTGAATTAAATGTTTCAATAACAACTAGTTTATGATCCTCCACAGATTGATATGATTTTTCATATACTTTGTTTTTTACATAACCCCACAGAAAAAAATCTAAAACGCGCAGATCGGGAGATCTAGATGGCCCTGGGATTTGTTTATTTCTTCCCACTTATGAGTTAGGAAAAGCATCATTTAAATAATTTGTAAAGCCAACATGTTATGAGGTAGAGCACCGTCATATTGGAACAATTTCAATCTTGCTTGTAATGATAAATATAAACAACAGAGCGTATCTTCAAATGTTTTCTGAAGAAAATGAAACTAATCATTTTCACTTAGTGAGCTTGCAAAAATATATGGACCGAGAATTATTAATCCAAACACACCATGGATTAAACCCAAATTTAATTTGTAGTTTTCTCTGTGAAACTTCTCGTGGATTATCTTGAGTTCATCTATGTTTATTGTGGCGATTAAAGATACCACAATTAGTAAATCGCGATTCATCTGTTCATAATATTTTTGAAAAGAAACGTATTATCCTCTTGACAAATGGGTTTATACCACATACAGAAGGCCATGTGATACTTACAAAATTATTATTCTTATGCTGGTTTTTCATTTTTGTTTAACTTTGTAGAACTAATAATTATAATATTGCTATTATTATAAACAACTTCAAATGTTTTACTTTCATCTTTTTCATGGCTACCCATTTTTTATTTATAATAAAACTTAAAATGACTATAACTTACTTATTTTTAGAAATAACTATGTCGTATGTCATATTGCAACTATGGTTCCCATTTAAAAAAATGTAAGTTTGAGTCATATCTCGGAAAATAATGGCGATAAAAAATTTATGATTATTTTTTATCTACATAAAATTATCTAAAACTTTGTCCCTTACAGTTTTTTTCTATCTGTTATAATAACCGAGATATATTGATTTGAAAAAATTGACACTTTTTACTTTTTTCAAAATATCTAGTTACCCTTGACTTTTTTGAAAACTTTGAAAATGGAATTTTATTCGTCTCGTAAATCTACACTTCTTTCCCCATTTAACCGTTTCTCTATCTCTTATAGTTTCTGAGATCCCCATAGAGAACATCGAAAAAAACTCACCCTGTATATATATATATATATATACAGGGTGTCCCGTTAATGCGGGGAAATGGCTGGACCATAGATTTCTGAGGTCAAAATATGGCGATTTAACGCAACTTATCTATATCCAAAAATTTACGGT
This sequence comes from Ontholestes murinus, assembly GCA_963969525.1. Taxonomy (NCBI): domain Eukaryota; kingdom Metazoa; phylum Arthropoda; class Insecta; order Coleoptera; family Staphylinidae; genus Ontholestes; species Ontholestes murinus. The sequence continues at coordinate 401,633 of OZ018398.1, forward strand.
TAAGCCGGAATTTAGCTTCAAAGTTTAAAAAATTTGTATTTCTTTTGTTTATAACAATTGAACGCTTTATTTGATTTGAATGAAATTTATTTTTTATAACTACCATAGCATAATACATCATTTCAGTTATTATGACTATTATTGGTTAACAAGAAGTATAAGAAACAGTAGTACCACCACTTAAAAACTAAAATATTTTTTTATTGGTGAATCTAATAAAAACTACAAAAATACTACTTGAAAGAACATTTAATTTAAAAACTTTTTCATCTCTTAATAATATTTGATATCTTTTACGGTTTTTCCACAAAAAAAATAAAATATATATTTTTTATCTAGTAAAAACAAAATCTAGTTTTTCATCGAATCGAAAATAAATGTTTTTCGTGGCCGTCTTTGTTTAAAAAATGTAAATTATGTATAATAATAATTATTTAGTGCCTTTTAACAATTAATTTTTAACTTTATTATAGTTCATAAATATTCATATTTGGAACAAACAGATATCTTGTTTGTATTTGGATTTTGCAAAGAAAATTGTTTGAAAAGTGTTAGATGTTTTTTTGATTTATTTTATTAATTGATATTATTTAATTTTTATTTAATTGAGAAAGTTTATTTACTTATTAATGAGTGCATAATGAGTATACTATATTCATATTTTATTTTTTTGTGCAAAAACCGTACAAGATATCAAAAACTAGTAAGAGTCAAAAAAGTTTTTAAATCTAATGCCCTTTCAAGTAGATTTTTTTGATTTTATTGGATGCACCAATAAAAAAATATTTTAGTTTTTAAGTGGTGGTACTACTGTTTTTTATACTTCCTGTCAATCACTAATGGCCACAATAACTAAAATGATGTATGATATTATGGTACTTATTAATAATAAATTTCATTGAAATCAAAGAAAGCGTTCAATTGTTATAAACAAAAGAAATAAAAAAATTTAAAACTTTGAAGCCAAATTCCGGCTTAACCGTAAATTTTTGGATATAGATAAGTTGCGTTAAATCGTCATATTTTGACCCCAGGAATCTATGGTCCAGCCATTTCCCCGCATTAACGGGACACTGATTTAACACAACTTATCTATATCCAAAAATTTACGGTTAAGCCAGAATTTGTCTTCAAAGATTCATTTTTTTTATTTATTTTGTTTATAACAATTGAACGCTTTATTCGATTTGAATGAAATTAATTATTAATAACTACCTTAGTATAATACATCATTTAAGTTATTATGGACATTAATGATTAACTAAAAACTAAAATATTTTTTCATTAGTGCCTCCAATAAAAACTAAAAAAATATTGCTTAAAAGAGAATTTGATTCTAAAACTTTTTTGTCTCTTAATAAAATTTGATATCATGTACGGTTTTCGCACAAAAAAATAAAATATATTTTTTTTATCTATTAAAACCAAAATCTAGTTTTCCATCAAATCGAAAATATATGTTTTTCGTGGCCGTCTTTGTTTAAAAAATGTAAATTATGCAAAATAATAATTACTGAGTGTCTTTAAATCATTTACTGTTAACTTTATTATAGTTCATAAATATTCACATTTGCAGCAAACAGATTTCTTGCTTGTACTAGGATTTTGCGAAGAAAATTGTTTAAAAAGTGTTAGATGTTGTTTGGATTTATTGTATCTATTAATATTATTTAATTTTTATTCAATTGAATAAGTTGATTTACTTATTAATGAGTGAAAATCTGCATACTATATTCATATTTTATTTTTTTGTGCAAAAACCGTAAAAGATATCAAATATTATTAAGATACAAAAAAGTTTTAAAATTAATTGTTCTTTAAAGAAATATTTTTTTAGCTTTTATTGGATGCACCAATAAATTTTTTTTTTAGTTTTTAAGTGGTGGTACTACTGTTTTTTATACTTCCTGTCAATCACTAATGACCATAATAACTGAAATGATGTATTATATTATGGTAGTTATTAATAATAAATTTCATTCAAATCGAATAAAGCGTTCAAATGTTATAAACAAAAGAAATAATTTTTTTGAAACTTTGAAGACAAATTCCGGCTTAACCATAAATTTATGGATTTAGAAAAGTTGTGTTAAATCATCATATTTTGACCCCAGGAATATATGGTCCAGCCATTTCCCCACATTAACGGGACACCCTGTATATATATATATATATATATACAGGGTCCTGCAACAGTGCGTCAGGCTTTCCTGGCGCCTTTCTCGTAAGAGATAGAAAAAAATGTTTCTTATAAAAATTTATTGATTTAAAAATCTCTATACCGTAAAATTATTTTCTAATTTGGATAATATTTTTAACTTGAACCTTTTTCTGGTTTTTGATTTCGATATGGCATTTCTGAGTTATTGACGTTTTTATTTAAAATTTAAGAAATTTTCTTTTTCCTATGGTTGGTCATAAGTACTGTTTATGTACCAGTGTTAAAAATGTTCACTTTGGAGGAACCCTGCCTTTGAATCAGACACGCCATTTTCTAAAATTTCAAAATGTCGTAACTCTTTTTTTTAAATAGAATCATATATTTTTTTAAATTTTATATTATTCTGCATCTAATTTCCTACAAAAAATATTAAGCATACCCTATACCTAAAAGTGATATTTTTCAAGATATAAAAGAATGTATATTTCAAACGGTCCTAGAATACGAATTTGTTTTTGAATAGATAACCATGACTGAAAATATGCATCTGTCAATTAAACAATTAGTTTGACATGTAAATCTCTCTGATATTTGCTGCAAAGTGATTCTCTCCGTTTCGCGGTATAAGTAGACAGCAAATTATCATCATGGATTTTGAAAAGGGCGAACGGAGGAGAAATGTTTTAGGAACTTACTCAATAGATTTATTGAAATGAGAAGTGTGAATTACAAAAAACAAGAAAGAAGAAAGCCTATCATCAACGAGGAAAACCAACTTTCAGTGCTATTAACAGCAAATGAGCATCCCAACGTAAACCAAAAAGACATTGGTGAAGGAACTGGCATAAGCGAGAAGTCAGTACAAAGCATTCTGAAGAAAAATCGATATCATGCATACCCTATTCAGCTACATCAAGAACTGAGTAATACTGATTTTCAATTTCGTTCCGAATTTTTTATCTGGGGAAGATAGGAAATTCAGGACATCCCATAACAACGCATCTGTCAACAGGCAATTTTCACTATTATTCAACTGATAATCCGCATGTTATGAGACAAGTAGGTCCACATTTCTTCGAGGGCCATCTCAATAGGCCTATGTATTTGCACTTCCTAAATTGAATTACCCGGAACGTTAGCTAATATACCCTAACTAACAAGAAACAGGGTATGGTTTTAACAAGACGGAGCACCTGTCCAATTTTCGCAAGACGTGAGGGCATTTAATTTTTCCCAACCAGTGGATTGGTAGGAATGGACCTACCAAATGGCCTGCTAGATCTCCGGATCTAACAAAACCTGATGTTTTCTTGTGGGATACTTAAAAGAGATTTTTTTTAAGGAACCACCAATAGCACCAATGAATATGTATCAACGAATTGTGGAAAGGTCTTTTCAGCGGCGAATTAATTTGTGCCTAAATGAAAATTGAAGACATTTTGAACATTTACTGTAGTAAATAATTTTGTTATCTTTCCCAGCTTTGGAATAAAATAATGAATCATATTATCTGTTTCTGTTTATCTCACATTGACACTTACTTGCATTTTGTTAGTTATTTTGCCTCAGTATGATCAACTCCGTACATAGAAGTATGTATAATTAAATGGTTATTTTTATGAAAACTATTAAATATCTCAATAACTATGGGATTTAGACATATTATTATTTACAAAGTTTGGCATTTCTTTCTAATCTAATCGAATAATAAGAAAAATAATTGTTTTCGCCTATATGGGTAGCGCTGAGCATAAATCTTTAGGCTTGCAAACAATTAATTCCACCTTCTCCAGTAGCATATATCACATCAATTAATTCTTCTCAGAAATTGCATTGTTATAATCACCTACAATGCAACCATACATACCAAACATATTGTTTAATTGACAGATGCATTTTTTTTCAGTCATAGCTATCTATTCAAAAACCAATTCGTATTCAAGAACCGCTTGAAATATAAATCCTTTTGTATCTTGAAAAATATCAATTTTAGGTATAGGGTATGCTTAATATTTTGTGTAGGAAATTAGATGCAGAATAATATAAAATTTTAAAAATATACGATTCCATTTAAAAAATAAGAGTTACGACAATTTGAAATTTTAGAAAATGGCGTGTCTGATACAAAGGCAGGGTTCCTCAAAAGTGAAAACTTTTAACACTGGTACCTAAACAGTACTTATGACCAACCATAGGAAAAAGAAAATTTCTTAAATTTTAAATAGAACATCAGAATAATTTTTTTTGTGAACCTTCGCTTTTTACATTTTTTTCAGAAAAACGTCAATAACTCGGAAATGCCATATCGAAATTAAAAACCAAAAAAAGGTTCAAGTTATAAAATATTATCCAGATTAGAATTTGAAAGAATATACAGGGTGTTCCATTTAAAAAAAATGTTTGCTTTTGTTATACCGCAAAATTGGGACACCCTGTATATTTGAAAATAATTTTACGGCATAGAGATTTTTAAATCAATAAATTTTTATACGAAACATTTTTTTCTATCTCTTACGAGAAAGGCGCTAGGAAAGCCTGACGCACTGTTGCAGGATAGTTTCGCGAAGATTATTTTTGTACATTGTCAATGTTCGGCTTTAATCTTCGAATTTGCAAGTTTTGATGGTTCTGAAAAGAACCGCTTTGCAACGTTTCGACCAAGTCGCATTGGTCTTCTTCAGGCGGTGTTCGATGGGGAACTGCGATCGTGCTAAGTGGAACTGTGCTATTTATACCTGCGGTGTTGGCGGTTGACGTTTGGCGGCGCGTGTGCGGCTTCTTGTAATAGGGCCGGTCGGATTAACCGGGATTACGTTGGTGGTACCTGTGGGGATTGAAATCTGTATATATATATATATATATATATATATATATATATATATATATATATATAAGTTAACGTTCGTGGACTTACTTCAGAGTTTTTAAAAACAATTTATTATTACGACGGACATGTACAGAGTACGAGTTCTAACTATACAATTAATTCTAATAAAGGAATACGGGGTATTTATAATATAATTCTTACAAGCTAGGCAAAATATATGATAGACTAAGCATAAATATAATTAATGCGCAATAAAATAATAATATTCATATTAAAAGAAACAAAGGATTGTTTATATAACAGTACACTCATTGTTCTTAATCAAAAGGAGCGTTATTGTGGACGGCAGGTAACTCCTCCACCCTTTGACTTTTGCTCCCCCTGGAAGATGAAGTTCGTAGGCCTGGGGTTGGTCTACTTCGGGAGTTGTTCCTTGTCTTCGTTTCCATTTGTAGAACAGGAACAACGCTCCTCCACATATGATGATGTAGATTACTATGGTCCACATACTGGGCCTGACGAAATCCCAATCATTTTGGATCGTTGGTAGGGGTTGAACTGCTGGTGTATCTTGGAGGGTTAATCGGCGAAGCTTTATCCTGAAGTCAGTTAGATTTTGATTATTAATTTTTATTTTATTAATTAACACAGGACCTCCCGAACTTGAGTCTTGTATATGCAGTTCATTGTTTTTGTAGATTATTAAGCACTTGTTTGGTTTTATTAAATAGACACCACTTAGTTCCCTAATTTCAGTTTGTTTTTGACACTTAATTTTTATTTGGTCTTTATGTGGAAACACTAGCAGGAACTGTTGAGTGTGAGGCAGGTGCTCCAGGTGATTACCAAAAATCTCCAGTTTTGTGAATTGGCAATCGTCCACTTTTCCAGATTTAATAATATTTTCTTCGCATTTAATCGAAGTTGACAGCGGCAAGTGAGATGGGCATTGGTAGTACAATTTGGTTTTTGTACATCCATTATTCAGAGGTATAATCTTATTTTCAGATTTTAAAACGTAATTTGTGTTTGGTACTATGGTCAAGTAATCCGATTCAATTTTTGTAGGAATTGAATTTAGATAATATAGTTCAAAATTTATTTCATAATTAATTGGAATTGATATAAAATACTGAATTACCATTTCTTTAATTAAACAATTTACTTTGGATATAGATTCAAAATTTAATATGTTATCTAGCCTTACGTCAAAAGGTAATTGGTTTCCATAGAATCCCGAGATAGTTTGCAGAATACTTAAAAATTCGGATGGTTTTATAATGCTAGGGTGAATCGCGTGTAATTTACAAAACATAATCGAATTTTCTATTGTTTGAAATATATTTTGGATTGTCGTATACGATATTATCAATTGATTAAAGATGTCTTTTATAAAGAGTACATGTTGATGATCGATTTCTCCTTTTAAAATAGCATGCAATTGCATAATTCTCGATTTCAATAAATTTTCATTATGTTCAATACTTTTTAATGTTTTGTTAAACTTACTAATAATTTCATTGTTAAGACTATACCCAAATTTTATTTGATTTTCGATTTGATTTTGATTATTTTAAGGTGGTTTAACATATTTTCAAATTTAGTACCGTCATTGGAATCTAAATTTCCGGTAATGGTTTTTATTACGGTGCCTAACCCGTTGATAAGCCCTCTTTTATTTCGGCTTCATTTTGTTACTTTAAATTGTTGGAATTTATCATTCAAATCCTCTTTTAAATAATTCAATATATTTTCATAATTCTGAAAATCCCTCTGAAATGTCGATATGTTTCTAATTGTTAATTGCAATTGATTATATTGCCCATTTAGTTTCTTAAATTCATCATACATTGTACTGATGTTATAATAATGGATAAATGTGTGCTCACTTTTTTCTAATTTTGCCGGCCCTAAATTTATTGGTAGTATGCCTAGATTACTTGTAATATTTCTAACTTCTATGGTTCGCGTTACTGCGACCATGATGGACCTGGAACGGAATCATCAATTTTAATTTCACCTAAATAGATATTAATTTTTAAATTAGAATTGCCAAAAATGTAATTTAACATGGCTTTTACTTTATCGTAATTAAGTTTATCTAATCCGCAACCTATTTTTGGAATTGCGAGATTTTGAATATTTCTTTTGTTACAGAAATCTTTTAATGTTACCAAAGTTTGAAATAAATCTTTGTGGGTTGGTTTATTAAAATATTTGTTTTTAGTAATTAAATATATTATATGCCGATTTTCATTTTTTAAGAAACATTAAGAGTGGACTTTAGGCCTTTGTGCCTTTAATTTATCAATTTGTCCAAACCTAATTTTAAAATCACGTGCTATACCCGAATTCATATTTAAATCAGCACTAACACAATGTGCAAGGGAAAATTCTTTTGGTGCTGTAAATAGATTATCTTGAATCTCAGTTATATTGTTAGCTATATTATTATCATTTTTATAACTATTCATAAAATTTATATAAGATAGTTCGATACTGTCTTCAATTTTATTTTTCTTATCATCATTTAATTTACGGGGTCTTTTAATGTTTGAAAGATGTATTTTTTCTACTTGATTATGATGAGACCTTTTAATTTTCGCGGTTTTTAATTCTTCATTTTTTGATTCAAATATTTCTGGTTTATACTTAATTTTTGTTTTCGATTGTTTTTGCCGATTTTTTATAAATACTTTATCATTAATATTTGGTAAATCTTCTCTATTTTGATTTTGTTTATTTATTGTTTTCTCTTTATTTTCAACAAGTTTTTCATTAATTGTAGTATACATTAATCTTACTTTTTCTTTGTGATTTGTAATGTAGTTGCTTAGAATTTTGTTTTTTACATCAATATCAAATGGAGAATTATTTTCTAAGTGACCTGAAATAATTTCGATGGGTTTTAACCTCGTGACTGAATGAATTGAGTTATTATATCCTAGAACAGCGTATAATATTTTTGTTTCTGCTGACTCTGATTTTAATGATTTTTGAGCATTTAGGACTCGAACGTGTTCAATTATTGTTGAATGAACTCTTTCAATTAATCCATTTGATTCTGGATGTTGGCTACTTATAAAATGTAATTTAATTTTATGTAATTCTAATAATTCCTTTATTAATGAATTTTTGAACTCTAGATGGTTATCAGCTACAATTTGTGCTGGTATACCATGATGTGAAAAGAAACGAATTAATTTGTTTGCAATTTCGACAGCTTGATAAGATTCTAATTGGTACATTTGTGCGTATTTAGAGAAAGCATCTACAATAGTTAAAAATTTAGATCCCTCGATCGCGATACAGTCGATATGAATGATTTCAAAGGGTTTCACCGGTGTAGGTGTAATATTAAATTTTAATTTTAGTGGATTTCTATCATATTTACTTGACAAACATATTTCACAATTATTTATGAAGTTTTGGACTGTATTTTTCATATTAGGCCAATAAAAATATCTTTTAATTTCGGCATATGTTTCGTCAATGCCTCTATGATTTAATTTACTATCATGATACAATTTGACAGTGTTAATAGTCTCATCTTCATTTTCAATATCTAATAATTTTTCTGTACATTTTACCAAATTTAGTTGTGAGTTTTTGAAATAAGTTTGAATTACAACACAAAATTTTTCATATACATCGCTATCAAAATATAAGTGATATTTTACCTTTGGAGCAATATATTCTTTAATAAAATCTATTACATCTTTCTCAAAGTTATTTTTGGAAAATTGAACATGAATACGTAACTTTTTATTATTATATAAGACCTCACGTTTTCGTTTTGCGGGTGAATAATTTACTTCACTAATTATAATTTGATTATCGCCAATATTTACAGGCTTTTCTAAAATTGGGATGGTGGTAATAGGGTTTTCAAGATTTGAGTGAACCGTTTCACCATCATTATCGTTTATTAATTCATCTAAAAAGTCATCTATGTTATCTTGATCACCAACTTCGGCAATTATTGATTGATTATCGTCTTCAATTACATTATTATTATCAAGAAGTAATTCGTCAAAATTATCTACATAATATTTGTCATTATGGTCTGTTATGTGATTAAGTTCAACTCTTGATAGAGCATCAGCATTTTTATTCATTGCACCCTTTTTGTATACAATAGTATAATCATATTCTGATAATTTAATACGCCACCTGGTTAATTTAGAGTTGTGTTCTTTTAGAGACATGAGCCACTGTAGGGGCTTTTGGTCACAAACAATTTGAAATTGACGACCGAATAAGTAAGGTCGAAAGTATTTAACTGCTCAAACGACAGCGAGGAGTTCCTTTTCAATTGTCGAATAATTTACTTCTGAATCATTAAGTGTACGGCTAGCGTACGCTACCGGTAAATCTGATCCTATATTACCTTGTGATAAAACTGCATCGATTGCAAAGTTACTTGCGTCTGTAGTTACAATAAAAGGTTTGTTAAAATCTGGATATTTTAGAATGGGTTCATTGCTTAACAGGTCTTTACATAGATTGAAACAAGAAATATAGCCCGTATCATTAACGTTAATTATTGCACCTTTTTTTAATCGTTTTGTAATTGGTTTAGTTAATTTAGCAAAGTCTTTAATAAATTTTCGGTAGTAACCGAGAAGTCCTAAGAATCCTTTAATTTGTTTGGTGGTTTTCGGAATGGGATAATTTTGGATTGCTTTAATTTTATCTGGGTTAGGTTTAACACCATCCGGAGTTACAATGTGTCCCAAGTAAGAGACTTCCTTACGTAAAAATTCGGATTTATCCAACTGAATTTTGAAATTTGATTTACGTAGGCGTTGAAATACCTCACGTAATCTAGAAATGTGTTCCTGTAAGCTTGTACTGAAAATAATAATATCGTCCATATAGACTAAACATTTTTCATTTTGGATTCCTCTTAAAATATTGTCCATGACTCTTTGGAATGTGGCAGGTGCGTTTTTGAGACCGAAAGGCATACGTAAAAATTCGTAATGACCATTCTCCGTGTTGAATGCAGTTTTTTGTATATCTCTTTCATCAATTTCTACCTGGTGGAAACCAGAAGCTAAGTCTAGTGTTGTGAAGTACTGACAACGACCTAACTTATCGAGAAGTTCATCGATATTTGGCAAGGGATATTTATCACCAATTGTTTTTTCGTTAAGTTTCCTGTAATCTATAACAACGCGCCATTTGCGCTTACCAGAAGCATCTAACTTTTTAGGAACTACCCAAATGGGTGAAGACCAGGGACTATATGAGGGGCGAATTATATTTTGGGAAAGCATTTCCTTAATTTGTTTATCAACTTCTTGTTTATGGATTTGCGGGTACCTATACGATTTAGTGTACACCGGAATTTCATCGTTTGTGAGTATACGATGCTTAATTTTATTTGTAAAAGTTAACCCTGTATTATTTATATGGAAAATATCTGAATATTCCTTAATTAAATTAGTAATTTGCTGTCTTTCTTCATTATTCATATGCGCTGAACGAATGAGAGACAAGTCAAATTTTATTTTGTTTGTATCAATTAAATTTAAATTAGGTGATTGATTAAGATCATATTCCTTGATCTTATCGATAACCAATGGTTTTAAGAACACCTTAAAAGGGTTATTATTAGGGTTAATAATAGTACATACAGCCTTGCTGTTTTTACATTTGGAGGCACACTGTGGTGTTTCAATATTCGAACCATAATTAATGTATGGAATAATTATATCACCATTTTTGACATTTTTAATATCTACTTCAATAACTGTTTCAGACCTACCAGCTACTACTATACACTTCGTATACTGGAGTTCATTGAACTTGTTTAAATAATTAATATTTATTTCGCATCCCGGTTCGATTAATTGATCTTCATTTAGATCAATGTGGGCATTTAATAGTTTTAGATTATCGATGCCTAATAACATATCGAATTCCGTGTGGAATCTCAGAATACGGAATATTAAATTTTTTGAAGATTCGGTTCTAAATAAATGACTTAGATTAATTTTTGTACTATAGTTACCTTGGGTTGAACCGTTAATAATAGTCACATTAAATGGACATTTAAAAATTTGATTTTTAAAGAATTTATTAGCTATTCCCGGATTTACGAAAGAGCGTGTGCTCCCAGTATCAATTAATATTTTGAGTTTATTTTTAGTTTCTATTATATGGGGAAGATAGCTTTCATTATTTTTGATACCTAAGAATTCCAGTTGTTCTCTGGGTTTTCCGAGGCGTTTTCGCCTAAAAAAGAATTGTTTTGCTCAACGTTACATAATTCTTGTGCCGTATAATTTAATTTTCGATTATTATTTGGATTAATTGTCGAGGTAGACATCGGGGTTTCTTGTCTCCGATTAAAGTTTGAATTATAATTTTGTTTAGGAGCGAATTTATTTTTCGCCTGATAATTATTATAATTATAGTTATAAGACGGCTTATGTGTGGGCGGCTGATAAGTACGCGGAGGAATTCGCGGAGTATTGTTTTGATGAACGTGACGCGGAATTTTATCGGTTTTGTGCGATGGCTGCAGAGAAAACTCGTGCTGAAAATCATTTGTCAGCATGTTGAGAGCAATGTGAAGGTCTGTAGGGTTTTTGACCCTCATTTGACTACCGTAAGGTTCTCTTAAACCTTTTAAGAAAACACGCAACGCATTATCATTGAAAAATTCGATTAAATGAAATCTTTTTAGATTGTGGTCAATATGATTAGTTGCATAAGAAATTTGTAAATTTAACAAATGATTTAATCTATTATAGAAATCGAAAGGAGATTCGGTGATCAACTGTTTTAAATTGGTTATTTCTGCGTTAAGACTAAGATGATCGCGTTTGTCTGCATACGTATTACGTAACGCGGTTTTTAAATCGTCCCACGTATGAATTACTGAAGATGAAATATTTTTCGCGGCGTCACCTTTAATTTTTGACAATATGGTAGACGTTAAATATTCATTTTGAAAATCATTTGGGTCATCGCGATTATAAAAGCGTGTGACCAATTTTTCACAAACTTCAATAAATCTAGAAAGTATTTCGGGATTCCCGTAAAAATCAGGAATCATGGCTAAGTATTCCGGTTTCAATTTTTGGGCCATTTTTTGTGAGTTTAAGCGTAAATTATGTATTTCTAAGTGTCTTAAATTTCTGCGCGATGCAGCGGTGAATTGAATGGCTAGGTTACTCGACCTGTACTAAAGGGTATAAAATGTTTACCGACTCTGAATAATAAATGCACTTACATGAGAAAAATCCAGCCCATGGAGATTGCGATTGTCTCGTGGAGTGGACGAATTGGACACGACCCTGGGTTTGGTTTCTTGATGTTTGAAGAGCCAATTTTCAGTGTCTTCGAGGTCCAAGTTGTGGATTTTCGGTTGACAAATTCGTAGACCAAAAGTGACCAATGATGTTCGCTCAAGGCACTTCAACCAATCCTACCGACTGCGCCAGTTAACGTTCGTGGACTTACTTCAGAGTTTTTAAAAACAATTTATTATTACGACGGACATGTACAGAGTACGAGTTCTAACTATACAATTAATTCTAATAAAGGAATACGGGGTATTTATAATATAATTCTTACAAGCTAGGCAAAATATATGATAGACTAAGCATAAATATAATTAATGCGCAATAAAATAATAATATTCATATTAAAAGAAACAAAGGATTGTTTATATAACAGTACACTCATTGTTCTTAATCAAAAGGAGCGTTATTGTGGACGGCAGGTAACTTATATATATATATATATATATATATATATATATATATATATATATACAGGGTGGGCCACGAATAACGTCTATTAAAAGTTTACGGGGTTCCTGCAAGAGGAAAAATCAAAAAAAAAACAATATTTTACGGTTGATTGCGATTTCTTCATGGAAAATATTTTTCATTTTGTATCACTTCCGGTTATATCAGAAACGGCTACCAACTCTGTTATTTTAAATGGAACATACTGTATATTATTTATTTTTTTTAATTCCTTGTTCGATTGCCTACCTCTCCATATGTGTTTAAGTCCACTTAACTTTTGTAGTTTTTGATTTAAAAATTTATTTGTTAAATATTAACCTGAAATAGGCGTTTAGAGTAGGTACAAGATAGAAACACGAGCGGCATCTTGTATTGTACAAAATAGATTAATTTTTTTCAATGGAATGACCAATATTTTATTTAGTGTGATTCGCAAGACAATTTGCTACAAAAATGTATTATAAATCCCTATATCTAGAGCCAGTAGTTTTTGAGTTATTTCGAAATTTGTTTCCATTAAACATAGGGTATCGATTATCAGTATATGGCGCAACAGTATTACCAACCTCAAAAAAGTACGTTCCCTAAAGACACACCGTACAATACCAGGTCTCGTGACTGAGAACGGAGTAAATAATTAAGAAACATATGAGTTACAATTTTAAATTATTTAACATTTGCAAATCGATTTATATTCAATATATACGACTTAAGTTTCGACTTTTGACAGTCATTACCAAGTGAACAAAATGAACAAAAAAATTACATTTAAATAGATTTTGAAAATTGAGCGAGAGTAGCAAAACGATGTATATAAATGTCCAAAATTGGCATTAGTTACAACTAAAGGAAAAACAGAATTGCATATTTATGAATTTAATGAATTCACAACAGGCGACCAAAGAGGGTGAGACGTATGAAATATGAGAATGATAATTAAGAGAGTTTTAAGTGAGGTACATATTATTGAAGAATTTATAGTAAAGACAGAAGATCGACAAACACAAGGTTTAATTCAATCGGGGGTGAACGGAATTAGCAGTAACAGTAAAGGAAAGAGAAACGTCAATAGGGACAGGAACGGACCGGTCTTTGCTCAGGATATATAAACAGAGAGAACTAGGACCTTTCACGTCAGTTTTATAATTGAGAGTGTTAGTAGACTTAGAGATGTGCGCTATCTCCAGAAACAACCTTGATCTATAGGTGGATTCTATCTCCAAGACCAAGACATTATTTAAATCTATATTATATAGGATGGAATTAGTATGAGACGCCAAGGCACAAGAGCCCTTTCAAATCTTAATATTACTTCTATGTTGTGTGAAACGTGAACGCAACCACTGTCCAGTCTGTAATTTGAACATAACATAACATTTATCAAAATCCTTACATGGTATTCTATACAGTACCCCACTAACATGAGGGATTGGCGTTTTGTCCATAACATTCGTGAACAATATCCGGCTAGTCTTTACATTATATTTGGCAATCCGAAGGTTCTCCACATTAATGATCTCACTAGTGATATCAGGAATGTGTGGCAATTTTCTATATTTAAACTGAATCAACCGATCATCAGGCGGCACATCAATGATAGGAGTTACGTTATTCAAAAGCAATTTATTAATTAAATTTGAGGGAAAACCATTGTTACAAAACAGTTTGTGTAACGTTCTCAGATTTTTGCTCAACAAGGTAGGATGCCAAATTTTTGAGAGACGATTCTTAGAAGAATTAGAATTATCTTCCTTCCTTATCAAAACCGAAACCAGATACGAGACACAACGATCTGCTCAGCTGTGAATTGCAAAAAATGGTTAAAACTATTGAACATTTTTAGTGTGATCTCAACAGAGTCAAAATGAATAGCACAAATCAAGTCATCAACGTACTTTCTGATAAAGGGGAACTGTAATGGCAAACGTGGAATAACCATATCTAATAAATAGTAGATTATAATATTAGCTAAAATTGGACTCAGGGAGGAGTCTCAAAGATCTGCTTGTAACACTTATTCTCAAAAGTGAAGTAGCTATGGTCAAAATTGAAGTTAATAGTAAGGAGAAATGAATTTAAATTTAGATTACAATATTGTTAGGTGATGTCCCATTTAATTTCAATAATATAGAAAAGTAAGGTCTTAGGTATATTTGTGAACAGGGAAACTACGTCTAAAGACAGTAATAGCAGTACATAGCCAGAAGGCAACATAAAATTATTATATTCAGAAGAAAAAACAAAACAGTTTTTTACGATATATGGTCTGTGGTCAACCAAGGCACTGGTGATCACGCCTGCGATACAGGTAGAGATTTCAGTTAATGGAGAATTCATGGACGCTACTATGGGACGTAAGGAGAGTTCATGCGAAACTTGGGGAGGCCGTAGAGTTTCGGAGCAGTAGCGTTATAAGTTAACAGGCCCTTACTCGTCTGTACGTCGATACATTCTTTTAATTTAAGTTCCTTAATGAACTTACTAGTTTTTTGTTGATAAGTTAAAGTAGGATCACTTCCCAACAAAGTGTATTCAAATCATTGACGAGAGAGTGCGTACGTATCTCACCCTATCCAAAGCCACTCTTATTGAACCTTATCAGCATTTAAAAAAAAACACTTCTTGATGCTGCTTCAAAAATGTTATCAACCCAATCATCCACATCACACCAATATTGATTCAACGTTAGCAAGTAATCTGCTAACATGTACATCTCTAACATTGATGGGAAAAATAAACTTAGGATCCAAAGATAAAACATCTGACACATCCTTTTGGGATCAAGAGAGCTCAAGTTACCCCACCACTTACTGTTATTAACGAACATAGAACCCGTCGACTGTTCACGTTTAAGTTCAAGTTTTATTTTACATGAATTCGCTTATTTACATTTATTAAACTCAACTTGTAAGTATCTCATGTTTTGAGGTTATGTTTTATTAACTTTTAATAAAGTGTAGTGATTTCCCTGATGAAGCCCAGCATTGTCGGGCGAAATATTGGAATTTATAAACAAGAGTTTCATTTTATGATCGTCCCACTGACGTGTTGACCCAACCCACTACATCTAGATCGATTTTTCAATATATATATATATATATATATATATATATATATATATATATATATATATATATGAACCGATTTGCAACTTTGATTCTCATCAGGCGACGCTTGGAAAATTCACCAGGGAGGAGAAAATGCGAAAGCGAAACAAGGGTGATATCAACCACCGATTTCAGTTGGTCAGGATGTTCTATTAGGTGGTTTATAAATGGATAAAATTGTGACTTTGTTCCTGTTGATAGTTTTTGTACTACATACTTCTATGTATTGTTTGAATTGCTATTAATTTGAAATTCTTTGAACTCTTTAGAATTCCGAATGATTAACATAACTCCACCTTTACCATCTTCTCGATCTTTTCTTACTATATTAGAGCCATTTAACATAAAATTGTTATTTTAATGCTTTCAGTTTTCTGATATCAGGGCGATATCTATATTTTAGTTTGTCACAAATTTTTATGACCTGTCATTCCATTATTATTCTCATCGTATTCTTCGGATACATTGTAATTAATATATTGGAAAATAACTCCATATTATATTGTATGTTCTTCTTGAAGTTTTCTTGATTTATTATTTGCAGATGTTTTATTTGATTTTAGAATTGCTAGAACACTTTCGGCAATATTCCGTATGTATTTCAAAAACTCACATCTGTGGGGATTTGGAAATATAGAAGTAGGTTGAGAAGGAATATTTTTGTTTATTTTTTGTATGATATGCTTGTGTATTAGGATTAATTGAGTTTATTTTGACTGAATAATTCACAGTAAAGATAGCGTGTTGATAATTAACTTGACTATTTAAACTATGATTAGCGGGGGATTATATATCTGGAAAATCTGATGTATTAGATAATATGTAGAATCTATTTTCAGATTAGATTAGTTTTTTGATACTATACTTGTATCAAAAACTAATATGTATATACACGCCTGTTTATATATGTGTTTATATTTTATGTCTATATTTGTAGCCTGTTCTATGCATTCAGTTAATAGTATAGTATAATTTCCATATTATTGTAATATTGTAATAAACAACACCCCCCCCCCTCCAACCTTGTCCACTAGTATATAAGTGATAATTGTAATGTTTTAAATCATATTTTCATCTACCTGATGAAACCACTGTGTGGTAAAACATTGTTGTAGTACAAAATTAAAAACATTCAGAAACCCTACACTCTATACTCTGTCAGTATTTCTTTAAGTGTTATTATGGAGTTTCGACAAGTAACAGCCGCATTAATCCAACATTTATAATTCCTGCAAATTTTATAACAGTTAGTGTCTGAATGGATTTTAAGCCCAAGCCAATTAAAAAGAAACACTTTTATAAGATTATTATTTTCGGAAAAAGAAATTCAAAATTTGTTGTTCAGCGTCTGTAATATTTTATTTAAAACTGTAACAGTTAAATTAAAATGTATAAGAATTAACTGCCCAGAACAACAAAACAAATAATTTATGATGATATATGAAGAAAGTAAATGGAAAATAATTATATGTATGTCAATTTTTATGAAAACATTTATTTCTAACTGTAAAATTCAATAAATTTATAAAATTCACGCCAAACTTTATTTTCAGGCAATTTAAATAGATTAAAGTTATTTATAGTTGAGATACTATGACCATTGAGAAAAAAATTAATTATCGTAATATTAAAATTAATTATTGCTACCTTGGATCAACTAATAACTTTGAATCATAATACCCTTAGTACTTTAACTTCTAATAAATTCTTTAAATCAGAATCTCTGTGTTTGCACTAATTTAAAATCCCCACTTTTATAAAATTTCTGCCCATTAATAACCGCATCCACATTAGTCTATCGTAGTCTTCAGACTGAGAAAGAGGAACGTGAAGCCCTGCCTAGGTAAGCGCCGAGGGTCGTGTAAACCAAATCTACGTAAAACCCACGAGTTATCCATGCTAACTAATGACGAGCAAAAGTAACTTTTATAATTTTTTATAACAATGCTATACAATTTCTGTTATTGCAAAGTCAACTTCAACTTTTAACTGATTTTTAACAAACAGTTTCTTTTAAGGCAACATACTTTATTTTATATTTATACCTATGTATATTATTCCCTAGTATTTGGTTATATAACTTTCAGATAACGGTTCTAACTTTTGAATAAAGTACAAAATATACACTAAACTAACACAATTACTATGGTTTTAAATTACGACGCTTGTATGTCATTATCAAGGCAAGTAAATTAATGAAAAAGTTCTATAAAATCAGTATATTCTTGTGGTTAAAATTAAAATAATGACATTCAAATGCCAAATTATGAAATTGTTCACATTTTAAGGCATTTCTAAATATCTGGGCCTTGGTTGAGCATGATTGTTTGGATTTGTCACAATGGTGAGCACATATTATTTTTCATAATGTTCATTATCTTTAAAGAAATATAATTATTTACATATTCTATGATTCTATGGTCTCAAACTGGTGAATATCTAAATAATTAAAGAATCGGAATTATTAATCTTAAATCCGTATACCCAAAACTTGTTTATGGAAAAATCAAATGTAATCTCTCTATTACAGAATTTTCTTTTTCTTTTGATACTTTGAATTGCATACCAACTTGTTTCAGCACTCAATTTTATACTTTATAGGGACACGCATCTGTCGATTAACTATATTTATGTTCAAATGACTTCTTGCTACATTTCCTCATGAATGTATGGATGAATTGATTGAATTATCTGTTTTAAACGATTTATTAACGTTTCGTTGAAAACCAAAGCAATAAATGTCTCGTGGTGACAATTCAGAGACTAATGTTCACGATTACTGAAACATTGTCTTATTATCCTGATTAAATAATACCAATTAAATAATACGCTGAATTTTAATCTTAAGGAGATAATTTTGATTAGTATAATTAATCATATAAATTTCCATAGATATATAAAGAGCGTTCAACAAAAATGGCGACTAAATTAACGTTAATTATGCGGAGTTAAAACGTCGCACTTGTATAATACTAGCTGTCATATTGAAATACAAGTCGTCAATAAGTAATTCTTATGATAAATTTATTAATTAAAGGATACAAGGCGTTAATAATTAAAAATTTTGATGTGAAATTCGTGATATTTAAAATTGATATTTCTTTTGGTTTGTCTAATATAATTTTTTGCAATTTAAATAGTTAAGAAAATAAATTCCAAAGCTATTGAGTGGATTCTGATCTATAAATATTTGTCTAAAAGACTGCTAAGTTTCTTATGAGAATAAAATGTTTTTTTGAACAGTTTCAACATGTCAATCATTTCATTAAAATCGAATCATTGCTGAAGAATTAAATTGTAAGGCACATTTAATAGCGATATCAGATTATAAAACTACACGAGGTGTCAAATGAATTTTAACACTTCTTTTATTTTTATTCAACTAAATGCCTTAAATTTATATTAATCGGGCTACGAGAGATTAATTGCATGCAATTACGTCTCTATTTAAATCGTTTAGAATTATATTTAAAATATCAATTTTGTATTTTTTCTATACATACTTTTTTGTATTCTTAATACAAAATAATCTATTGATATTTATAAAAGTTTTTACTAATTCAATAATATCCTAAGTATAAAAATTCAATATAAAATTAAGATTGAATACAATTTCAAACTTTACTTCTCCTTTAATTCTTAGTTACAGAGTTATATAAATCAATAATTATTTAATTTTAAGGTGCTAGAATTGAGTTTAGTGCATACATTAATTAATTTGAGTTGCAAGAAGTTTTTCTAGTAATTAGGGCGAAGTTACTGGCAAAGGAACCTTTGGCCAATTTAACTAATTTATCATGGCATGCACAATAAGATCCAATTATAAATTTCCTCCGCTAATGAATGGTTCCGTTATGTTATTACATAAACCAGTTACAATTATTGAACTAAATATCTATATAACGTAATTTCTATATATTTATAAGAGGAACAATAAAATTGTTCATAATGCTCATTCAATTCGGTGCAGAGATATGAAATATAGTCTGCAGTTTCATTTGGGAAGCGGAAATTTTTCGTATACTGCTAGACTTTTTTTATAAATCATCAATTATTCTGTGACTGAAAAGAACGTATATTATAATGTTTTCGAATTTTCCTTTAATGTTTAATCTACAGCGATACGCAATTAATTTTTCGGTTAGATTTGAAAGAATGGTACCGAAACATTCCAGATCAAACAAGAGGTCTTCCAGAATGACTACATTTCAAGTTCACACAACCTATAAAATATTTAATTGTTCCTTTGTATTCGTCATATTTTAACTTTATCGCACGGCAAGTAAGAAAAAATTTACATAATCTTTTTGTGATTAACCTAAGCTTTTAAATATTATGAATCATTACGTTTAAAGAAATTAACTCGAAATTAAATATTTATATATTATTTTAGATGTTAGGGTCCATTAGCAATATCCAGCTTCTAACATTGTAAATTTCCTTGATACTAAGTTAATTGTGTAATACACTTAATACCAATAAATTATATGGGTCTCCTTATTTTATTTGCATTGTTTTTGATGAAAGTTTCTTAATTTTTATTTTATTAAGTTATCAATAGTTGCGTAGTGGTTTTTATTAGAATTTACTCATCTCCTTCTTATTGACGGAAAATTAGCCGAGTAAATGTAAATAATTAATTATAATATTGATAAATCATTGATCATTAAATTCTTTACCTGTGTTATTTGAGTATAAATGATCCGATGCTGGTCACTATTCAAAATGCAGGCTCTGATGTTTGCAATTACAAGTTTGGTGTTCTGTCTGGTTAAATACTAATACGTTACTTTATTTTTTTAAATACTTTTCTTTATAGTATTTATTTTCATAAATCATATAATCTGTAAATGTTATTGTAAGCTGAAATATGTATAATTTTGGGTGCAAAACTATTAACTTACTTTAATAACTCGGCTAATTCTCCTGGTATAAATATTGAATTAGGAAGAGGTTGTATAACTTTTAAATTTCGGATAATCTATTTCAGATATTAAAATAATATTGTTTCGGCCCCGTTGGTACAGTGCTTAGCGCGCCGCGCAGAGGGGTCTTCGGTTCGAATCCGAGCTCAGTTATGGATGTTGTGATCTTCCAATTATACCGTATAATAATATATTGATTGGCTGTAGACAAGTCTCTTATGCCAGGCCAAATGGTCAAACCAAAAAAAAAATTGTAAATTAATTTTTTTTATTATTATAAACTATGATAACAGAACCAAAATCGGTATCTCTTTTAGCATAGTACCATATTATGCTAAAGAACACATAGTGAATTCTGCCCGCAGGTCCTGTGACCTAAATTTTAGTAATTATGGTATTAAAGTATAATTTATAATTTTTATATATAAAATAAACAGGACACTGTAAAGTGAAATATAAATAAATAAATAAAAGAGATACCGATCTTGGTTCTGTTTTCATAATGTATAATAATAAAAAAAATAATTTACAATATTATTTTAATATCTGAAATAGATTATCCGAAATTTAAAAGTTATACAACGTCTTCCTAATTCAATATTTGTACCAGGAGAATTAGTCGAGTTACTAAAGCAAGTATAATTTATTCTCTAGCGGTAGTCCATCAGGCCGAGTAATTGTGCAATTTATAAAATCATTATGACAACCTTGTATGGAAAAGTGAAATTATTTTCATGTTTTGTACCACAATTTACAATGTAAATCATATAAACAAATTTAAAATATAGTAAAATCAACAACTACATTACTACAATTTCGTCCCTTTTTCTAATTTCTTTAATAACTACTAAATTAATCATTTAGTATTATTTATTTTAATTTTATTCATATATAATTGCATTTTTAGAATTTAGTCAAATTACCCAATAATAATAACATTTTTAATTTTATTTTGATGGTTTAAACAAACTACTTAATTAATTTAAATTATATGATTTCCGTATGCCAGATTGATATACAGAACAGTATGAACTTAACAAGAGGTTTCAAAGGTTTCAAAATTTTAAGAAGAAAACTGTGAAAACTATTTTCTTAAATTTATTAATTACCACCATCACTAAACTACTTCTGTGGACATTTTAATATGTAAATTAAGTTAAATATCATGTGACGGCAGCTATTATTTATGTAATTTAATTCATATTAGTATCTGGAAAATAATCTCCTTGTAAAAGACAAACCGCACCGCGGGCATTGTAAGCCTGTTATTTGTGTCACTCTTATCAAGGGTAAACTTGAAATTCTAACATGAATTCTAAATATGCGGTGTTAACTAACTCTCTCTTAAGCCTTGGGATTTGTAATAAGCTCCATCTGTAGAGATGATAACGAGGACAAATTCAAGCGATAACTTTCTGAGAGCATTGTTGTGGTCAAGAGAGAATCATTCCGGATACATAACTTATACCTTACTAGCACCTTCCATTTATAATCTACACATCACATTTCTTACATCGAAATCTGAATTATAATTCAAAGATAAGGAAAAGTGTGACATTAATTCCTATTCAAATCAATGAAATAAAGAGGAATAAACGAAAATTGTTTATTAATATTTAACATTTAATTTAATGATAAGCCTGTGCAACTAAAACAGTATTAACTTTTTGCAGGAGTAGAATAAAACAAATAACAGCCGAATATGATTGTGGCGACCGTTATTATATTGAATTACTACTTGATTATAACCTGCAATTATGAAGAGTTGTTAAAATTGATAATATATTGTAAAATTGATAATATATTGTAAACTTGTATGGTAATAAACGTCGAAAGTTTTTTCATTTAATTTCTAAATAACTGCTCCATTCATTTAAAAATAAGCACTTTATTAATTATAAATTATGATTAATGAAAAGTTTATTTAAAGAGCTTGCTTCTCAATTGGCTCATTCAGCGAAATATGCTTTGTAAATTACAGAGGAATTCATTTTATACATGTACATACATATTTTGTTCTCGTAAAACATACTGTCTCTGTCTGGAGTAGTTGCGTTGGTAGAGTACTTCCTGTTCTAGATAAATCTAAATCTACAAATATTACATTTTTTTGGAAAGTTGACAGAAGGTATAGTAAATAAATTTAAAATACATTTGTTTTTTTCAGTGTAATGAATGGCAATAAACTAGACATTTAAAATATTTTAAATACCATTGAATATATTTTATAAAAACAACCTTCATAAATATTTTTACATTAAAAAATAAATGTTTTTTTAAATATTTTATGAAATAGCCAAAAGTACCTCTAGGCTGCATTTTGATAAAATACTAAATACTAAATATAATACTTTCATTTATATAGCATCGGCTTACGCCAAGCTATGCTAAAAAGGGCAATAATCATGAACAAAATTTGGAAAATAACCAGTAAAATCACTTTTGATCAATTTGATCTAACACGTTGATGTAACTAAAGTAATGAACATGATCGATGTAAACTGATTTTATTTATAAAAATGGTGATGTGGCCATCATAGTATTCGATCTTTCTTTCTTTCTCGAAAAAATATGAGGTTTACACAAAAATGCTAATCTTAATAATTCGTGCACTTTTAAATTCTCTACAATTTTTTGTTATATAAGTTTCATGTAATTCCAATAGTGTATTTGGAATTGTCAAAAAATGGTAAAATTTTCAATTTTTATTTTTTTCTTAAAAGTTAGGAATTTTATGAAAAAAATGTTTTAGTAAAATTTGTTCATTTTCTCATTCCCTATAACTTTTGTTTGAAAAGTTTTGTAATATATTTAAATATTTTTAAACAAAAAACGGCATCGAGTAAACATCCACTTCCGTTTTTTGAATATTCACCAAAAGCTTTTCAGTTCCAGTTTTAAAGTTTCTTCTCAATCGGATCATTCGTTTTTGAGATACAGCGCCGACAGACATTTTCATGCACGAAAACAATACTTCCCCTAAATATACAATATAGGGAAAGTAAAAATAACCTTGCAATTTATTGTAAACACCACAAAGATTTTTTAGAAATGTTGAGAACCCCGATAGGCGGAAATTCTCGGCATGTGCACTTATTAATGATTTTTACTTTCCCTATACCTATACGTAGTATATATAGGGAGAGTATTGTTTTTGTGATTTTTTGCCGAAATATCCATTTTGAGGTCCCCTGAGTCCATTGCACTGATTTCTGGAAAAGAAATTCTGTATCAGTGTGTGTCTCTGTCGCTGTCGGTTGACGCTGTATCTCAGAAACGAATTATGTGTTTGAGGTAAAACTTAAAATTTAAGGTGTTATCTTTAAACACTGGAACTGAAAAGCTGTTGGTACAATATTCATAAACTGGAAGTGAATGTTTACTCGAGGTTTTTTTTTTAATAAAAATTGAAAATTTTGACATTTTTTGCCAATTGCTAATAAACTAAAGGAGTTTCTTGAAATGTATATAACAAATAATTATAGAGGATTTAAAAGTGAATAAATTATTAAGAATAATTTTTTGCGTAAACCTCATAGTTCTCCAGTAAAATATAGGGAAAGTACTATAATGGCCACATAATTCCCACGTTAATCTGCTTAATAAGCAAATAGATTTAATATATTTAACTTTAAAAAAATCTATAATGAATTAACGATGCGGCATCGCCTGTTTTTACCTACCCGACAATAATTACTCTCCAAGCCTCTAAGTATTAATATAAATAGAACTCTTTCATTAATTTGCTTCACTTGATAACGCATTAAATCGCTTACCCAACACAGAAGCGACTCTAAGCTCAATAAGGATTCCTGTGCGTTGGCTAACTATGTCCAATCTACAAAACATAACATCAACTATGATTCTGTGGAAGTTTTAGATACGGAAAAATACCATAAAAATTGATTGTTTATGGAGATGTATCATATTAATAAACAACTATTTCCCATGAACTAACGGACTGATATAAAAGGGTTGAACGCAATCTTACCTACCTCTTACAATTCCCAGTCTCATAGTTCAATTTGTTTAACTGCTTGTGTTCTGAATATGTAAATTTAGTTAGATTTTCTGTAACAATTGGGTATTGTTAAAATATTGCTATTAATTTTAATTTGTATTTTACCATAATATTCATAATTTTTTATTTACAAAAATATTTAGAATATTAGCGTTTTTTGTCCCCTGTGAATTTTTAGAATTTTTTATAATACAATTTCACATTTTAAGCCATTTAGCTGTTACGAACCGCAGTCATTAGACGTATTGTAAATTGTTTTATTCATTGACATATTTAATTTGACGTATTTTATTAGTTTATTTATTATTCGTAACTGTGTTTTAATTTTCCATGTCTGTTTGTGACATATTGTTTATAATTTTAATTTTATTGTGCCATGATTTGGTCTAATTGTTAAATATCAGGATTGTTCATTAACCTTATTATCTATTAGTATTATTTTATTCCTAGCTGTAACGAAACTAGTTTCTTTTAAGTTAATGATTATTGCTTGACCATTGTAATTTATATATATATTACATAATTTTTAATAGTAAAAACATAGTCAGTGCGTTAGTTTAGTATTTAATATTTTCCATATTTAGAAAAAAAGCACCACGAGTAAACATCCACTTCCTGTGTATAAATATCTACCAAAAGCTTTTCATTCCAGTTTTTAATGATAAAATTATAAGTTTAAAGTTTCACTTTAAACCGATAATTCATTAATGAGATGCAGCTTGCCGGTGGACAGACACAACCAAATAAAATACAATATTATATATATATATATATATATATATATATATATATATATATATATATATATATATATATATATTATATATTTTTACACTTTATTCTCTTTACGATTAATAATATATGTTTTTAATATGGATATATAAATTTAGAATATAATAAAATGGCTTATTCAATGAACTCCTTCTATTTATTTACTGAACCCACACGGGTTGCAGGTTACAAATGTAACATACTAAAGAATTTCCAGCAAAGCCATAAACGTGATGAATGTCCTTCCGTATGACTGGAATATTGGGGATCTGCTGTTCGTTTTTTCCTATGTATTCGTACATGCTACAAATACAACCAAAAGAAGGGACAACAATACAGTATATGTGTTTTATATGCAAAAATAAATACGTAATAAGAAGCGGAGATTGGGGAAGTCGGTATTGGCAGAAATATTGCAGTTCTCTGTCATGTTCCTTCGGTTTTATTTATTTGTTTAGGACGACTAGTCATATACGTAGCATGTTTTTTTATTCCATTGGATACATTTGTTTTTAGTCCTCGCATGAAAGATTACCTACTGTAAGTCTTATAATTCGAATATGTCAGGGCTTCTTGAAATGCGTATGAAAAATAGTTTATCCACTTGTAGGGAATTAACTTTAATTCAAATTAAAAATTTAATCAAATGCAATATTATATAAACGACGTTTATTTAAAACTTTTATTTTATTCTAATCGGAAATATTATCATTATGAGAAAATCAAACAGGAAAAATTAGAGATTAAATGGAAACCTGTAATATTAAAATAAATTATAGAATAAAAAAGACATAATACATTTACATCGTCAATAAATCTCTGGATCAATTAGATGTCTAAAATTAAACATTACTTCAGATATCTAACTTTTTCGATATACTTAACTATAGTCTCTTTTTTAATAAGAGAGTCAAAATTGCCGCAATTTGGTTCGGGTCAATACTTGGATGGGTGACCGGCACCATTCACCTTTAGGATCCAATTAATGGTGCTTTAGGGTGACAAGGGCGATCCTTTAAAGTAACAAGCTCATTTACGTACACACAAATACACTAATGACACATGGCGGAAGGACTACGTGGTCGATAGACAAACACTAAAATTAAAAACTAAAGTTACATTTATAAATTATGTTTGTTTTTAACGAGAAAATAATGTTAAAACTTACAAATAAAACAATTAAAATTGTTTAGTTTAACCTAGACGACTACGTGACTACAGCAAGATTTTTGGTGATAAGTTATTAAACATCATAATTCTTTTTGGTAGGTTGAAGAACGTATTGAAGAACTCAACAAATAGAATTTTGAGAGAAACGAAACCGAAAATTATAAGTAGTTGAAAGTTAACAGTTGATTAAATTTGTAAAATTAACAAGATGTAATAAGATTTGAGAAAAAAATAATGAAGGCAGTCAAACATAAAATGGTTGGTTTTCTGCAAATTCACTGTGGAACGCATGAAGTACGATTTACGCAAAAGCAACCAATAACCCAGGTCCGATGAGTTGAAGAGGGAAACCGATATATAAAACCCCAGAGCAAAAACTTCGAGGGAGATAAGCCTAACATTGCGAGTGGAAAACCACCCCAATTTTAGACAAACCCCCAAACAGAACACTCGTTAGTGATTGGAAAGAACAAGACAAGGGCTGAGTTGTACAATTCCCCAGTCCGTCACTAAGGTAAAAAACCTCAGTAACTAAGCAGGGAAAGAAAACACAAAAACAAGTCCCATCGCATGGTAAGATACCGAGGAACGGACCCGCTATGCGAAGAGAGAGTGGTAAAGATGGAAAATGTAAGCTTCAATTAATAGAGATAATAGTAGTTTGAAAAGAAAAGAGTAAGAGAAAGACAAAAGGGACAAACAAGTAAACTGATTAAGAAAAATATAAAAAACATAGTGATGTGGCCATCATAGTACTTTCCCTATATTTTACTCGAAAACTATGATGTTTACGCAAAAAGGCTATTCTTAATGATTTGTTCACTTTTGAATTCTCTGCAATTATTTGTAATAAAAGTTTTACATAACTCTAATAGTTTATTAGTAATTGGCAAAAAATGTCAAAATTTTCAATTTTTTTCTCAAAAGTTAAGAATTTTATGAAAAATATGTTCGAATAAAACTTCAGTTTTTTATTCTTTTTAACTTTTGTTTGAACTGTTTTAAAAAAAATTTATATTTAGAAGAATATCACGAAAAAAACGCCTGGAGTAAATATCCACTTCCGCTTTATGAATGTTTAAAACCTTAATTTTGATGTTTAATCTCATTAGGACCTTTCGTTTTTGAGATACAGCGCCCACCGACAGACAGACAGACAGACACACACAGACACAATTTTTTTTTCCAGAAATTAGTGTAATGGACTCAGGGGACCTCAAAACGAATATTTCCGCAAAAAAAAATTTCAAAAAAAATCACGATCACAATACATCCCCTATATATATTTCGTATATAGATAATATATAAACATGGGCGTTATTGGAATGAAAACAAATTAAAAGTAAGTTTAATCTTTAAAAAAAATTTATATTTTATAAATGTAACATTTAGTTTCTAGTTTTATATTTATTGGTAAATTTTATTTTTAATTATATTATTAGATTTTACTGTAGAACTGTTTTTAGGCTCTGAGACTGCATATATGTTTTATACTAAACGCCAGCTTGTACATAACAAATTAGTGGCCTAGAGCACAAACTTGCATCGTTTATATTGTACTTTCACCCGTTAAATTCTATGAATTGATATTTTAGATATTATAGTGGGTGGTGCGTCGGCAAACGCACCATGGGAAATTCAATGTATTTTTATAAATGTACAATTATTTTCTCCCCAGGTCATTTTCGAAAAAATATACAAGAGAACAATTTTGTAGATATTAAAAATATCCTAATCCGTTTCCCTACAATATATACTGGATCTCAAAAGTAATTCAACACACCCCTTAGATTTAATCCAGCAACGAATACATATGTTTTATTCACCTTACAATGGAAAAAAATAACGATAACGTTTTTACAGCTTTACCTGACTTTTTTGTGTATGATTTTTACACTTATTCAAAATATAAATCAAATTTAATAATGTTAATAACCAGTCACCTGTTCTACTCTGATCCTTTCTTAGCTCTTCAGTATATTAAAAAACCTTGCTAAAATGCATGTAACTCGTACACAACGTCGATTTCATCAATGAAGTAATTTTCAAAAAGGTCGCATTCTTGGTGTGGAAGAGGCAAGCTTCAGTTTGAGGGAAATAGCCCAAAGACTCAAAATTACACCCTCAAATGTAATGCGAGTTTGGGAAAGATAGTCTGAAGAAAATAATTATCAGCGACAAAGACCTAATATTATACAGAGTGGACAAGAATGGTATCTAAGACAGCTTGCGATACGTAATCGTCACGACACTTTCGGCAAGTTCAAAATGCCTTTGTTGCAGCAACAGGACTGTGTGGTTTTGGGTGATATCGATGACTCCGCTGCACAAAGCTCGTCGCTTGGAATAGCGTCAAGCCAGATTCAATTGGGATGTAGACTTGAACTTTATTTGCTTTTGTGATGAGACCAGATTCTGCTTAGGGGCCTAGGATGAACGTAGACGTGTGCGTCGATTTCGCGGTGAAAGGCAAAATGTAGAGTTTACCTTAGAATACCAACAAAGCCAATACCCTTCACATCATGGTATGAGGCACTATATGTCTTGAAAGTAGGCCCCGATGGCGTTCTTTAGTGGTTGTCTAACAGTCCAACGATACATCGCTGAAGTTCTATAACATGTAATACCATACATTGAGTCTATCCTAAACGCCGTTTTTCAGCACGACGTCAGGCCGCATACAGCCCGTCAAATCATAGACTTTATACAAAATTCTGGCGTAGAACTTTTAGATTGGCCTGCAAGATCCCCTGATTTATCGTCAATAGGACCTAGGACGTTTGACCAAGCGCGCATCTCTTATTAAACAGGACTGGGACCGCTTACCACAAGAAGACGTTGACCACTTCATTCGGTCTATGCCTCTTCGAGTTAGAGAGTGCACAACAACCGACTGCCGCGGTTATTATTAAATTTTTGTCAGTATTTTTTGTTCAACCACCATCAAATTGTAATCGTTTGTTCTGATACGAAATCTGAACATAAATATAATACAAACACATTCTACTCTCTGGGTATTGTATTACTTTTGAGCTTCAGTGTATTTCTTGTAACTTTACATAGTACTGGCTACTGCACACAGATTGTGGTTCTATGTAATCGCCTTATAAAGCCAATAGCTACTGAAACATGACTAAAATTATAAAATTATATTTAGCACAATATAATATTTTTGTTATGGTTATCATAAAATACGCATTGTAAATGTATTATAGCACATAGATATAGCTATGCCTATAATTACGCTTAAAATTACGTTCTTCTTGTAAATTGCTGAATATATATAACTTTCGATATTATAATGTCGATCTTATACATTTTAATAATTAAAAACACAATATCAAAAAACTATAGAAACGTTTACTTGGTGGCACATTTTGATTAAAATTAAATAAAACACTTTTAACTTTGTTTTACCACAATAGTTATTTATTAACTGTCACTAGTGTCACTATAGTCACAGTTAATAAATAATTATTGTGGTAAAACAAAGTTAAAAATGTTATTAAAATTATGACACTTGTTGCGTTCCATGTTTTTATTGGCAGTTTCCTGACACGTTTTTCGAGTTTTTACACTCATTATCAAAGGAGTAAAAACTTAATACTGTGTTTTTGAAATTTATCGTTAGGGTCCTTTTGCAGTTTATTAAAGTTTTCGCTGTCCAAGAAATCATATACTTTCGAGATGTAATCTTCTTTTTTGAGGATGGTAATTGTGTTGCCTTTATCAGCTTTTACGATTATTATGTCTTCGTTATTGCATTTTGATTGAATAGCCTTAATCGTTTTCCAAATTTTGGGAGTTGATTTTGGTTTATTGCGGTGAAAATCTTCTTTGATACTGTTGGTTAGATTATGCTTCTGGATCTAGGCGTTGTAGGGCAATCTCGGTATCAATGGCTAGGGTTTCGAAATCTTTTTTGTTGTCTTTTGTATCTGGAGAGTATTTTAGGCCTTTTTCCATTAGTTTTTCTTCCTCTATAGTGAACTTAATGTTTGTCAGGTTTTTTATCCTTGCAGAAAAATTAAAAAGTCGGTTATCCTTTCTCTGTGTATGGTTCTGGACGACGTTCTTCCTTAACTCCGTTAGTTTTTTCTTTTGTGTGGTATAATGTCTGTGAACCTTATCGTTGACAATTTCATTCGTTTCTGAGAAAAAACAGTCGAATGAGACGTTATGTAACCGTTTTAGGAGTTCTGTATGGATTATTTTTAGGTGTTGTCCTAAGTTATATCTTCTTGAGTACCATTTACGATTTTCTAGATTGAGCCAGTAAATGGTAAATGGTACTCAAGAAGATATAACTTAGGACAACACCTAAAAATAATCCATACAGAACTCCTAAAACGGTTATATAACGTCTCATTCGACTGTTTTTTCTCAGAAACGAATGAAATTGTCAACGATAAGGTTCACAGACATTATATCACACAAAAGAAAAAACTAACGGAGTTAAGGAAGAACGTCGTCCAGAACCATACACGGAGAAAGGATAACCGACTTTTTAATTTTTCTGCAAGGATAAAAAACCTGACAAACATTAAGTTCACTATAGAGGAAGAAAAACTAATGGAAAAAGGCCTAAAATACTCTCCAGATACAAAAGACAACAAAAAAGATTTCGAAACCCTAGCCATTGATACCGAGATTGCCCTACAATGCCTAGATCCCGAATCTGAGATACAGAAGCATAATCTAACCAACAGTATCAAAGAAGATTTCCACCGCAATAAACCAAAATCAACTCCCAAAATTTGGAAAACGATTAAGGCTATGCAATCAAAATGCAAGAACGAAGACATAATAATCGCAAAAGCTGATAAAGGCAACATAATTACCATCCTCAAAAAAGAAGATTACATCTCGAAAGTATATGATTTCTTGGACAGCGAAAACTTTAATAAACTGCAAAAGGACCCTACCGATAAATTTCAAAAACAGGAAACTGCCAATAAAAACATGGAACGCAACAAGTGTCATAATTTTAATAACCCTGTGAAATACCAGTTCCATCAAGAGTGTAGCCTAGAAAGTATTAATTATAAAGTTAAAAGTGTTTTATTTAATTTTAAATGGAATATTACTTATAAAAAAATAGTGTACACATGTTCTACAAAGTGACTGATTTTGATTTCAGACATATAAAGGTTATCAGTTATATAACTTAATTATTGTTCACCTATCAATAAGAGCCATAAAATAGTTTTGACCTATTTATTATGGATCTAAAGAGATTTGATTTTAAAATTTAATAATTCATTTTTTAGTTTGTAATATACTATGATTTAAACATACAGTTTAACCAAATGAAAATTAACTTTTAATTCATAATCGTGTTAAATATACTTACAAGATTTTATTTTATAATTTCTTTTATTTACTTTAATAACGTATTATAACAAAGCTTATTTATTTACGAATGCCAAGTTAAGAGCTATAAATAACTTTCACTTGTTTTTCTGTTAAGTTCTAGTTTTCAACTCAGTCAAGTAAATTCTTTTTAGGATTAATATAACATCTTGCCAATAAAATATATAACCTTAAATATGTTCATAACAATATAATCCATATAAATTGTCCGCCCATTTTCATATTTATGAGTTGGGTACTTTTGTGACTGCGACCTTCTTCTGATATTTTATTAACTGTGGGTAATTAATTTAAGAAACTGGAAAAATGCTCGTACGTATTTTATACATAAAGTTAAAAAAGGAATCGCTCCGTTGTTTAAATTCATTTTTTAAATACATAAATGGGACATTGAGAGGATTTTGTGATTTAAAGTTAAGTTAAGTGTTGTTAGATCCAATTTCGAACAAGAAAAATACGAAACCGTAACTGGTTTCCACTTTGTGTAATTAGTTGTGTTCGATTTTACGTAAAGAATGGTTTCATTCTTTTTTAAATATAATCGCATATTAATTTAATAACAGGTGTTTTAATAATTAATATACATTTAAGAAAGTATGTCTTATTTATACAATTTAAAGATTATTCGTGTCTGGTACTATGTATAAAAAGAATTTTAAATTTGATCTCAGGAAGTTAACATTAAAAAAATCATTAAAGTAATATATTTTATATACCTCACTATTGACTTCTTAGAAAATAAGCTAAAGCGGCTCTTTATGTACTTATCATCTTATTATTGAAATATTTTTTTATAATGTTATGTTGAAACTATAGTCATAGAAAAATAATTAGGTATGTGATAATTACACATATATTTTATATACCTCACTATTGACTTATTAGAAAAAAAAGCTAAAGCGGCTCTTTATGTACTGATCATCTTATTATTTAAATATTTTTTAATGTTATGATGAAACTATAGTCATAGAAAAAGAATAAAGTATGTGATAAATACACATATATTTTATATACCTCACTATTGACTTCTTAATTCTTTCTAATTTTTTATAATGTTATGTTGAAACTATGGTCATAGAAAAAGAATAAAGGGTATGATAAATACAAAGTTTACTCTTACTTACTTACTCTAAAATTATAATACAAAGGCGAATGATCTATAATCACGTTTTTAAATGAAAATTTATTGAAAATTACAAATTGGATAGATATTCATTTATTTTACAACTAGTTAGTATTCAGAATTTAAGAAACATTTGTTTTGGATTAATAAATTTGTTACAATCGTACCAAACATTTATCTAAAATATATCAATGATATGTTGCTAGATAGAATATAGTTTTATACAAAAAGTAGGAAATCAATGAATTCCTGCGTGTTATATATACGAATCTGTACACAGGTAAATTATCGCGCATTTTTAAGACATGTAATGCATTTCCGTATAATGCGTTTAACTGCATTTTACCCCGACAGTGGCCGCTTCCAACGTACCATTATAGCATCGCTTATATTCTACCAATCTACTACCTAATCTAACGACACTTGATTCGTCAAAACCTGAATTAATGGACTTATTTTATTCAATAGCTGATTACTCATTTATTTTTCTTTAATACATTTCTCATTTATATCTTGGTGAAATAATAGGCAAAGAATGAATAAATACTTGGTTTCTCTCATTGATTTTTTATATTTACTCGACTAGACTTGCTTCTTAAAACACGACCAAGTGTGATTATAAAAAAAGCGGACCGAAACCCCTCTTTCTGGCCCATCGACAGCCGACACTTCTTTGTCCTCACAACAAAGAAAACCGATAATATCTCTCTTGTGGGTGCCATTATTTGTAAATATAAAAATTTACATTCCTCTCCTTTACATAATTCCAGCACAACAGTTAGCAATTTATAATTACATTTTTAGAGTATTCAATATCTGATTTACATACCATCCATCGGTGATGGTGTGGCCTTTATAGCTGCTGTACGCAAGAGGTTGTTAGGGAGACGGACAAAAGGGGAGATGAGAAGAAGGTATAGATGCCAGAATTTGTAAATATAAAAATCAACATTCCTCTTCTTTACATAATTACAACACAACAGATAGCAATTTATGATTTACATACCATCCATCCCTAGACTGACTACCTGATTAGGGCAAAGGTAGAATCGTAAATGCTTGTGGTTATAGTTAAAAACCCTGGCCAAAACATTCTTAGTGGTCGTAATCACTATTGATAATTTACAATAGGACAATAGCCTTTCTTATGAACAGTATCGAGGCGGGGGAAGCCTGGTTTTGATCGTACCTACTCTTTCTGTCCCGTTGGCAGCCGACCTTCCTTTCCCCTCGCAACAAAGAAAACCGCATTTGCCCATGGGTCGTAGTAATTATTGCGGGGCGTTATTGAAAAATATATGGCAATGCCTTTATTACCAGCCGATGCCTTGGAAGAACCCGCTCGGTTATTAGAGCAATTATTGGGGTCGCCAATGGAGTAACACTAATATCTCTCTTGTGGAAGCTTCAACAAGAGAATCAACGCGGCTTTGTCAAGGTATCCTAATTTTTGGAAATTTGCTTAATATATAACTATACCGCAATAAAACTTCGTAGAATTTTAAATAATGTTGAACCACCACACATGCCAAAATTACAATACAGGCATATCGAAGCTAGAATTGGAAAATACATAATAATATACCTAAGAATGAAGGGGAAATTGTTGACTGAAAGGGAAATGGAGTTTTGCGAAGATGAGGGTAGTCGAAAA
This sequence comes from Ontholestes murinus, assembly GCA_963969525.1. Taxonomy (NCBI): domain Eukaryota; kingdom Metazoa; phylum Arthropoda; class Insecta; order Coleoptera; family Staphylinidae; genus Ontholestes; species Ontholestes murinus. The sequence goes on from OZ018398.1 coordinate 436,534, forward strand.
TGATGAATTGGGATTGGTTGTTAGATGCCACGTTTGTGCCCAGTCTGTAAAGAGGCTTCTTAAAATTAAGAGACGGCTGTATGGGGTTATTGTGGGAGGCCCAGAGGCCTGTATCGTCAGCATATGCCTGTATTAGAGACCGGGTTGGGTGAGGGATATCGTAGGTGAAGAAAGAGTAGAGGGGGGGAGATAACACGGACCTTGTGGAACGTCACAGGTGAGGGAGAAAGAGGAAGAGTTTACCTAGAGGTAGGAGACCTTGTGTGAACGGTTCTGGAGGAAGGATTTAAGAATGTAAATTAGAGGGAGAGGTGTGTTTACGTATCGAAAGCTTTTTGAATATTGAAAAATACCGCTGCAGTAAATTTGCCGATATTGGCAGAGTTAATGGAGGAAGATGTGAGGCTTGCCAAAGGTTTTCCAGAGAAGTGAAGGAGAGTGGGGGTTAAGACTATAAATGGTGTGTATTTCCGTTTTCTATGGTTATTAATCTTTAGCTTAATAAGAGCGTTTAGACTGTTCATTCTGTTCAGTCCTGTTGTAAATTGTAGCGTCTGTCTAATTTGTCTGTATAAACATATTTTCTGTCGGATGAGGGGAGAGGAGAAAAGTGGGAGGATGTTGTATGGAGGAGGTGTTGTTGTGTACGGCTGCATCAATGTCTTCTGTCGAAGATAGAGTCAGGGTTGGATGGATTTTAGGATGGTTTGAAAAGTGTTCTAATTAGTCCGAACAAAAATTTTCTTTAGGGGAATGAGACGGGGTGGGTAAGGGTTGAAGAGAGAGCAAGGGGAGAAGAGGTAATGGTGTTAATGGGGTTTCCTATTGATCAAGGATTAAACTAGTTGATATTGTCGACAGTGTCAAGAAGGTGGTCGATGATAGAGCTGATGTACGTGAGGAGATTGTTAGGGAGACAAGAGGGAGATGAGAAGGAGGTTTTCAAGTTCATAACCGCGACCTGGCGTTAAAGTCGCCTATGATGATTGAGCATTTGGTATTAAAGAAAGTTGCGTAGTCTGGAGGGGAAGGGGTAATTAAGTTGTCGGAAGGGAACGGGTTTATGAAGAATGATTGCACAGCCGCCTTTAGGTGGTCCGTTGTCAGTTCGGAGGTTGTTGTAGTCAGGGATGGAAAACCGAGTGGAGGGAGAGAGGAAGGTTTCTTGGAGGCAAAGGATGGGATTCTTAAGATTGGAAAGGAGGGACCCCTCTGATATTGATTGTGCTAAAAAAAATCAATATTGTTGGTTAAATAGTTGTTAGTCCGTTTTATCAAGGTGAATATAATAGGGTAATATAAAGTATTCTTACTTCTTGATATTTTATTAATTTTATTTTCTGGACCGGTTTGGAGCTTACATGCTCATCTTCAGCAGAAAACTACAAGTTTACAAAACAATATAAATTAATCTATTTTAAATAACAATAATTAATTACATAAATAAACAATTATTATATTATTTACAAAATTTAAAGAAAATTGATTCTAGATTTTGGATTTTGGGAATGTAAACATGAATACATTCTAAAGAATGGTTTGAAAAAGTACTACTGTTTTGATTTAACCTGTACGCCCTGAAATGTTCAGAAAATCTGGTTTCGAAGCTGCTGAATTTCAAAAAATCCAAAATTTAAAAATTGATTCTATTAATAAGAGTTACAAATCAAACTAAAGTGAAGAAATAAAATTATTATATAATTGTTAGTAAAAATGATATAAAAATATTTACTTACACATCGAAATGTTTGATGGTAATGGATGATAAATTAAATAACAGTAGCCAATTCGTCGAAAATATTGGTAGTAGACCATTATTTGGGGTAATAATATAAACTTGAAGTTTGTAAAATATATGTTGGTGATAGGATGTTGTAAAAATTGATGGAATATTGCCCACTTCTGCAATGACGTCGATTCAAAATTGAAATTTAAACAAATAATATCTTCAATGCTATTTACCAAATAGTGTTCTTGATATTTTGGTTATAGAGAACTGCACCATTGATTTACAAATTGTAACTTAACTAAATTATTTCATTTATTTTCGGTTTCAAGTATTAATGTTAGCATGTAATGTGTATTGGAAGATCAGGGTGTACCTTGGTACACGTCTGAATTACATCTTTTTTTCTGTAACAGAATGTCTCTTACTTTTATGTTTGTTTGCATTAATCTATATTTGGAAATTTGAATTCTGTTATAAAGAAAATAAAAATTATTATTATTATTATTATTATTATTATTATTATATTATTTTTAAGAAAGCATTTGTTCGAATGGTTAAAGTTTGATTAAAAAAAGAACAAAATTTTAATAGAGTAAAATTATAGGTGAAGTTAGTGAATAATAGAAAGTACATGTATTAATGTCATAGAAATGTATTAATAGATTATTGATTAGTGATCGAAATATGCAACCGAATGTATGGATATGAATTATGTGTTTAATAGAAAAGTTTTAGTTTATGTATGGATGGACTTTCAAGTGCTTTCTTAAAAATAATATTCCATCAATTTTTACAACATCCTATCACCAACATATATTTTACAAACTTCAAGTTTATATTCTTACCCCAAATAATGGTCTACTACCAATATTTTCGACGAATTGGCTACTGTTATTTAATTTATCATCCATTACCATCAAACGTTTCGACGTGTAAGTAAATATTTTTATATCATTTTTGTACAAAAAATTATATAATAATTTTATTTCTTAACTTTAGTTTGATTTGTAACTCTTATTAAGAGAATCAATTTTAAATTTTGTATAAATAAATTGTTATATTTCAAACTATATTTTGTAAATAATATAATAATTGTTTATTTATGTAATTAATTATTGTTATTTAAACTAGATTGATTTATATTGTTTTGTAAACTTGTAGTTTTCTGCTGAAGGTGAGCATGTAAGCTCGAAACCGGTCCAGAAAATAAAATAAATAAAATATCAAGAAGTACTTTATATTACCCTATTATAATATTGTTGGGATTGAATTTGGTCATAAGGCAAAGGGATGGGTGCGAGGGTGACAAGGTGAACGGAGGAGAAGAATATCGGCCCCACATTGGGCACATTTTGAGGTGGTGGGTTTTTGGCTTTTGGCAAGGGGTAGAGGAGTTATAGAACTCCATACAGAAGGAACGTTGTATGGGGCAAGGAGGAAGAGGAGCCGAGGGTTCTTCTGGAGGATGTCCCCCAGGAGGTTCAAGAGAGTTGTTCGACAGTGGGGTATTGAATCCGGTAGAATTTCTCTGAAATGGTGCATCAGGAGTTGGCAAGCTCGCTGAAGATGTTGTTGTGGGGTGAGATGGTGAGGCGGTGGTGACGACGTCGACGTCATGGAGGAGATGGAGAGTTCAAAAGAATAGAGACATGACAGAAGGATATGTTAGAGATGAACGGAGAGAAGATGTCATTTGTGCAACTAGGGAGCTATAAAGCTTAGACTTTTTCTTGCGCATTATAAACATGTCTGATGCGGACCATTGTCAGATCAGAAGTGACTGACGAACTCTTTGAACTAACTGAAATCCATCATGGGACGCCCTTTTAATAGGGCAGTGTCGGACTCCTACCCTCTAAAACCTCTCCTCCGAGGGTCTATCTGGGAGGGACTGGTTCAATGCCATTAGATTTTCTCAGTCAAGGACATAAGCGAGGAAATCGCTAGATGAATTTAGTCTAATTTACCGATCGTTCTGCGTAACGCTCTCCTCGAAGGGGATTTATATTATTTTGTAAACTTGGATTTGTTTTTTATCAAAGGCCACAGCTTTGACAGGGTCGCTTTTGCCTTTTGAATGACATGGGAGATTGTTTTTGACCATCTTAGGGGTTGGTCAAAGATTAGACCGAGGTATTTAACCTCGTCGCGGATTGGAATTAATGAGTCCCTAAAGGAGAATTCTGGGGAGTCAATAACTCGATGTTTGTTTTTGCTGTGTACAGAGACACTTTTATCAGCGTTTATCGCTAGTCGCCACTTGTCGGCCCACTCCTCGTAGGAGTCTAGGGCTTTCTGGAGAGTGTTCTCCAAGTGGGATGTAGATCACCTTCTGTACAGAAGGGCAGTGTCGTCAGCATATTGAGCGATCATGACCGGAGCCAGATTCGGTATGTCGCTGGTATAGATATTATACAGGGCCGAAGAGAGGGCAGAGCCCTGAGGAACACCTGCTAATATCGGACGCTGAGTGGAAAACTTTGAGTTAACCTTCGTACAGAACTTCCTGTTACGAAGGAAGTCGTACAATGTCCTGATTATGTATTCTGGGTACTCGAGCCCTATCATTTTATAGATAAGGCCGTCGTGCCAGACTCTGTCGAACGCCTTTGAGACGTCAAAGAATACTGCAGCAGAATCTCTTTTGATGACAAAGCCCTCAGAGATGTACTCGGTCACCCTCAGTAGTTGATGAATAGTAGACAGGCTTGCTCTAAAGCCGACCTGTGAATCGGGAATAATTTTATGATCTTAAGTGAAGACCGAAAGACGAGCTAGCAGGACCTTTTCGAGGAGCTTGCCTAGGGCGCTAAGCAAACTGATTGGGCGATAGTTTTGGGGAAAAGTTGGTGATTTTCCAATCTCTAGGATGCTGACCACTGAGGCCAGCTTCCATGCTGATGGAAATGCACCCAATCGCATCGAAGCATTAATAATGTCGAGCAGAGCGGTTCTACACTTTGGCCGAAGTTTTTCACCATTAAGGTGGAAATTCCGTCAAAACCGGGGGCTTTCCGATTTTTGGGCTGTTTTATCAGTCCATCGAGTTCTTCCGAGGTGGCTGGTTCGCAGTTCCACGCCCGGTCTGAATTAAAAATGTAGGATCGGACGGATCTTTTGACTTCGTCGTGAAAGTCATCGTCATCGCCAGGGTTTATCATGAATTGCCGCTCTAGGGAGTCGGCGAACGCTTCTGCTTTTTCAAAATCGGAATATGCGAGTCCTCTCTCGCCGTGTAACGCGTGGTTACAGGGTTTACCTCTCTTGAGCCTTTTGAAAAATATGGGTGCTCATTAAACGTCTCGAGTCGCTTTTCCCAACGCTCATTACGCAGGTCGCGTAATTGGTCTCTCACCCGGCGAGCAAGTAGATTCCGTACGGAAGGATGGATCTCGGATATTTTGCCATCTACGGCGAGCGAGCTTTCTGTCCCGGATCAGAGCCTTGAGATCAGGGGGAATATAGAGAGGATCAACCTGTGAGGATGTCCTGCTAGATGTAGACTTTTGTGAGCCTTGAGGATGACCGAGGAGAGCCTAGAGACGACTGCGTCGAGGTCAATCATCGAGTTAATGTCTGGAAGGGGAACGATGTAATTTTCCACCTTCGTCTTATAATTAGGCCAATTTGTTGTTTGATCTCTCTAGTCGGGCTATCTGCTCCGACAGCTATGTCTAAGAAGACAGGATTATGGTCGGAGCTGAGCTCATTGGAAGACCCGATGTCGTCGGTCCCAATCGACATTCGAGAGAACGGCTATATCAAGCACATCAGGCAGGACGTTAGAGTCTCCGTGGAAAAAAATAGGACTTACTGGGCCGACGGCCCTGATATTCAAGTTCGAGTTGATGATGAACTGTCAGAGGATTCTACCATTACGGTTAGTAAGTCTGCTGTTCCACTCAGGACTTTTGGAGTTTAAATCGCCCACCAAGATGGTTGGCATGTTGTCATTAAAGACAAGATTTAGGTCATCGTGTGTTATCAGATGAGATGGCGAATGGTATGCCGAGACGATTTTTAAATGTCCGCGTTCTGTATTTAGAACAATCGCAGTAGCATTTAGCACTCGATAAATTGTCGAGCGGGAGCTGAGAGTGGTCTAGCCTCCTCTTGATGAATATGGCGGTACCGCCATGGCTTGGGTCGAAGTCATTGACCTATAGGTATGTAGTATAACCTATGACTCTGGGCCTCAGGCGCAGGCCGAGACGAGTTTCGTTCATCAGCATGATATGAATATCATTCTCCTGAACGAAAAGTTCGAGCTCGTCAATGCGTTCTCGAAGCCCGTTCGCATTCCAGAAAGCAATGCGAAGGAAGTCTAAGTGGTTTATCAAATCCGGTATTTGTGCAGCCATTTAAGATTGTCAAATGGATGAAACTGCGGTGGCCAGTTAGTTGGTCGGAGCGAAAGCTGCAGTAACAGCGAAAACGATCGTAGCCTGTTCGGCGTCGGTATGAACCGTTGCCAGGAGCTTTTGTAGGAGCTCTTTCTGCTCCTCGGGAGAGCGAGAAATGGGCGATGTGCCCGGAAGAGCCGGAAAGTCTGTAGGTGAAGCAGTAAATTGGGCGTAAGATACGCCATCGCGTCTTTGGGCGTTTGAAGCCCTTGAGGTTCTTTGAGAGGCCTGAGAGGGCTTGTTGCGCCTGAAGTTAGCAAACATGGGGCAGCCACGATAGCTGGCCGGGTGTACGCCGTCGCAATAACCACATCGAGGAGTGGTTTCAGGAGTGATGATACACTCGGGCGTATGGTGGTTTCCTGTGCATTTAACGCAGACGAACTTAGCCCTGCAAAAACGTTGGGCATGACCAATTTTCTGCCATCGATGGCATTGATTGATGCCCTTAGATTTGAGTTTCGGCTCAACTACGACCGTTATTCCGTTGATGCGAATAATGTGAAATATCCTTTTACCCGCATCGGATTTCTGTACGTTAATATACATCATCTTTAGAGTGTTAGAGAGCCATTACGGCGTGTCATGCGGTGAATTTTAATAACTGGAATATTGTCTGCGACAAGAATTTCGCATAACTCGTCAGTGGTCATGTCGAGGGGGATGTTTCGCATGACCACTTTAAGAGTGTTTTCCTCTTCGGTGGGAAAACTGTGGTATTCGATGTTGGCTTGATCAAAAAACGCCGTCACCTTTCGAAAATCGATCGGTGTTGCAGTTTGGATGCAAATGCCCAGGGGAATTAATTGTGCTTTAATGACACAAGCACCTATTGAGGTGAGGTGGCTAGCGATGGCGGACCAGTTAGACTGAAACCACATGACAATATGTGGCGGACGTTTTTCGGCCGGCGCCTGGGGATTAGTTTGCTGCGTAGAAGCAGCAGAAGACAAATAGCTGACGGTGGGCGCAGCAGATGGTGTATTTGCTGATACAGGCGGGGTATTATTCGAAGACGAGCAGGGTTTGGGGGGAACCGTCGCGGATTTACCGGCGGAACTCGACGGGAGGGGATTTTTGACAGCGGTATTTTTGCCGATTGATTTCTTAGCCGGTGGATTACTGGCAGATGAGGCCGGCTTTTTGCCGGAGAGGCTCTGCTCGTTGTTCAAGCTTCTAGGGGGGGCCGGGCGCTTAGACGCCTGGGGACGTTCTTTTTTGAATGTATATTTGGGTGTCATTCACCCTTCTGAGTTGTCTGTATTTTGAGAAGCCTCGACTCGGTAGTGTTATTTATTGCGGCAGAAGCACTGGGCTTCGAGGCGGTCGGATTGGGTAGACTTGCGACGGAGGCACTGGGCTTCGACGCGGTCGAAATGGGTGGGTTTGCGACGGAAGCATTGAGCTTCGACGTAGTCATGTCGGGTTAGCTTTGTTGTCGGCTAAATTGCTCTTTAAAAGCGGTTAACTTGAGTATTATGCGGCTCACATCGTTATGGAGCGCTCGGACGTGCTCCTTATATAGCTCGACTTGTTTGTCGCGTATTTCTATTTCCGCCTGGTGGAAAGCGGGGTCAATCGGACTTTTTAAGTCCGAGTAAACGTCAAGAGAGGGGTCAACCACGTCCATCTCCATGATGTGTCCCTTCCACTCTCGTACAACATACACCTGCCATACCATTACCCCATCCATACCTTCCTTCCTCTGTCCTCCGATCCACATCTAGCCCTTGTAACTTTCTTGTACCTGTCCCATTCTGTCTTTAATAGGTACTTAGTCACCCTTCCATACCCTTGCCAACTACCATTCATTGGGTAGTACCCACTCCTTACAATACATTCTGCCGTTCTTGCGCTTCCACTTCCAACCATTTCTCTCTCATCCACGCCGCCACATTCACATCGTGCCAACCATTCATTCACTACCGTTTCCGAGACACACGCTTTTTCATACATCATTTTCCTTTTCAATCTCCATTTACTCTCACCTACCCCAACAAAAGTTTTTCATACCTCTTTCACTAATCTTTAACTATTCCACGTACTTACATTCATTTCATACCTAGTCACTCATTCCATTGTCGCTACATGCATACTACACCTGTTTGATTCCTGAAGCAAAATATACCTAAGAGTTGACCTCTCCACTCCCAGAAGCCGCTTCATGAATGTCGTCTGATCTCTCTCAATGCATTGGTATTCTTTCACTCCCCACGTTTCCACACCATACATCAATATCGGCTTCACACACGCATCCAACAGTTTGCACGTCATCAGGAAGTTTCCTTCCATCAGGTTTCCCCACCTCTCTTTTGTCACGCACCATGCCTTTCTTGCTTTTTGTTGCAGGTACTTGACGTGCTCCCCGTATCCCCCACCACTCGTTAACACAAAAACCAGACATTTAAATTATTTTACTCTCTCAATCACCTCTCCCTTCCATTTCAACTCTTCCATTCTCCCCTCTCTTCCTTTATTTCTAAACTTCATCCATTTTGTTTTCTTCACATTCACGCACAAACCCCTTTTATCCATATACCTCTCAACTCTTCCTTACATATCTTTCAATTCCCCCCATTCTATAGCCTGTACACTACATCATCCGCATATGCCAACATCCATACTTTTATTCTTCCAATCACTACTCCGCCCGCCTGCTCTTTTCTCAGTACCTCCTTAAGTTCACTTCATATATATATATATATATATATATATATATATATATATATATATATATAAATAACAAAGGGATTAGCGGGCATCCTTGTCTTACTCCCTTCCACATCCTAACCTTCTCTGACACATTTTCCCCTACGTTCGCTCTTATCCATGTCCCTTCATACACCCTAAAGTCAAGTCAAAAAAACACCCTATACACACTATTTTTTTCTCTAACATCCTCTCAACTACTCTTGCAAGCATAAAGATTTGATATCGAGTTCCCCTCCCCTTCCTAAACGCACCCTGAGTTTGCGGCAGTATTCCGTTTTTCCTCCACCTCGTCTTCTAGCCGGTTCTTTACTACCGCCATAGCTATCTTGTACCCGGTACAAATAATTGTTATTCTCCTATAGTTTCCAATCTCCTCTTTGCTCCCACTTTTGTGTACCGGGCACATTACTCCGACTGCCTCTTCACATTCTGTTTACAAGTCCCCGAACCGTCTTCTTCCTTCTTTTCCCACTATCTTCCACATTTCGGCCTTCAGCCCATCCAGTCCCGGTGCCCTGCCTCTTTTGATTTCCTCAAAGGCCCTTTCTACTTCTCCCTCCGAAAACAACTCCACACCATCCATGGGTTGATACTCCCGAAACCCTGCCAGCTCGTCTCATAGTATCCCATCCACTTTGCTAATGAGATCTCTGGCTTTCTCGTTTCGCCTCCTTTCTTTAATATCGTCCATAGTTCTTTCTTATTTTGGCACCTCCTTATCTCCATTTCTACTTGTTTAATTAATGAAGCTTCTTGTCTTCACAAATCTTTCTATACTTCGTGCTTTTCTGTGTCACCAATTTTTCTTCACCCCATCACAGTCTCCAGTCTTTGGCCGCTTTTCTTAGTTCTCTTTTCGCCTCAGTACACTCTTCATCAAACCAAACCATGGGCGCTGTCCACTACTTCCTCTGCTCACTTTGCACCCACAATTGGCTATTGCTCCTTTCATCTCTTCCATGGTCTCAATATCTCCCCATTCAATCTTTTCCAATTGAAGTCTCATATTTTCTAATGCCCTTCTACCATCCGCTATCTTCCAGCCGTCTGGTTTCTGCGCATTTCTCTCATAATCCTCCATCCATATATCTGCACCAGGCCAGTGGTCCGATCCCAGCACCTTCTCTACCTCCATTTTCTGATTTTTTCTCTTTCCATTCCCTTTACTAATACATAATCAATAACTGATAATCCTTGTTAAAACTAATTATAATAGATCTAGTAAATAATTCAAATAACTAGATTGCTGAAAACCTCGAAATGATGATTTAATTACAGTATGTTTTAACCAAAATTATTCCACAAAACACATTTTGTACACAAACCGACGAATTACCAATTGGGTCACATACTTTCATTTTCAAAAAGTACTTAATTATCCTCATTGTTTGGGATACAGAAACTTGATAGTATGTTGATCCAACCATTAACTCTAAAGTATGGAATAAATGATTGGCGTAAGTTTCAGAATTTTATAAAAGGTCTCCAAAGGGTAACAGCAATAATTTACCATTGCCAAAGCCCCATAAAATTTTTATCAATGTGAGCAAATCAAGGATGGGCCACTTATTTCAATTTTCAATGCTCTAATTAAATAAACATAAGTAATTAATGGTGCTATTATATTTTTCATATTAGGGATGCATGTTTGTAAGTTGTATTGTAATTAAATTTTGTAGCTAAATAACATAGCTTAACATAGAAGTTCTGTTTGCGTTGTCTAGAAAACGATCATATTCATAAGCATGAGCGCATTTTTTAATAATTCGACCAATTTTCGTGCTCATCAATGTTATTTATTTAGAAGTTAACGTTCTTGTTTCGATGATAGAAAAAATTCAACCCTCTGATAAAACTCGGAGGTTACCTGATTTCTTTATTTGATCATATCTTGAACATTCTTGAGTACAGCTCGTTTTTTTAAGTAGGATCGATATTAAATTAACGCTTTGGCAAATCTCACTTAAACAGAGGCATAATAGTATTTTAAACTCAAAAAACGACTGATGAGGAATGAAAGAATTATGAAGAATCCATAAATGCAATAAAAAATAGGGGTTCACATTTTAAAATTTCAACACGTGTCCGAGCATTTTTCTGAAAGAAAATGCCCTGAATTTTAATCGAATTGATTCCTTACTTTATGTACACCCTGTATATGAAAGGATACTAAATATCTTGACTAAATAAAAAATATATACATACTAAAATAATAGAATCTGTGGAATCTCTAAGAATAGCTCATTTGGTTATATTTTACAACGAGTTTTATGTTGTTCTCAGGTAACTGTTGTAGTGATACAGTTAAAACAAAAAAACTTAAAATATATTTCGATGTATATATTTTATTTAATACTATAACAGTCGTATTAAACTTATGTGAAAATGAGTAATTTACAAAAAATCCCGGAAATCAACAGAGAGCGTTAGTCTTCTTTGAGAAACGGCCGGAAAAATAATACAAGATTTCAATAATTGGTTATTAAAAAAATAATAATAAATTATAAAATATGGCAGCAATCTTACATAAAATATATTTTATTATCCATTTAAATAGATATTTATTTATATTTCTAACCTATTTTAAAAAACTGATAATTCTATAATATATGGCAGGTTAATTTAACAACATTTCTGCCGCCCTTCGGGGATCTCTTCTTCACTTGAACTTTCCTTTAGAACAAAGCCACAAAGTGTCTAATGAAACGTAATTACATTCGAGCTTGTCGAAATTTCGAAAATAATTAGCTGTCGTCGGAATCTCCACACATGACTCCCTAAATTTATGCATAAGAATTCGCTATAAAGTTTCAATGAGGAAGCCTTTGTTTGGAGAGCATTTATCCCGTCGGAAAAGCTGATTAAGGAAAACTCCCCTAGAAGCACTATAACTTATTCATGAAAGCCCAATTTTCTCGCACACAACTTTCGGAGGTGTTATTTAATAAATCGATCTGTTCATAAAGCTGCCCTTTTTATATACTTTCTTTTGGGGGCAAACAATACTGAAAACGACCTTAGAAAATTTATTTCGTGACTGAAAATTGCTGTTGCGGATTTTTCGTTTGACTAAAAACTAATCAGGATTTCTCTATAATTTATTATATAACGTTTCAAGGGATATTCCAATTGATGATTATGATTTATTCATTTGGTTTTTTGATATATCCAACTTGGTTTCAGGAATTCCATATGAAGAGTATATTGATTTATAAAAATTTCAGTAAAACAATATAAAAATTATTAAAATATAATTATTTCACATTTAATACTAATATATACCTATAATCAGAAAGAAGGTCTAGCAATGGGGTCCCCCTTAAGCCCATTGTTATCTGAAATTTTCATGGAAAAACTGACTAACTTAATCTTAAATTCAGAAATATAATAATATATAATAAAACAAGTGTATTCATTCGGCTTAGCGGGCTTTGTGGCAACAGAAAGAAACTGATCACAATAGAAACATACAATTTTTAGATCCCTTAATTTATACATACAATGTCAAATTCAATTTTAAAATATATGGAAAACCCACATTAATCAGTAATACCAGTAATTTCATGACATCAAATTAAACATAAAAACGCAGCCTTTAATTCGATGATTTACGTTTATCACAAGAGGCCTTAATATAGAAAATCAATACAACTTATAATATTGCCAATAATAACGGTTATAGAAATTAAACAATAGACAACTTAATAAAAATTCGCAAAAAAAATATGTATTAATTCATGCGTTTTTTTTTTAGAAAATTAAGGCTTTATTGTGAAAAAAATGGCTATAAACTCAATGATCAAAAGTATTGTCCATAGGAACCTACAACATTTTGCCCATCTTTCTGGCAGTTTGTGGATTCCATCCCAAACGAACTTCTCCGGCTTGGTGGTGAAGAATGAATCGAGCCAATTTTTGATACCCTGTTCTGAAGTGAAGCGTATTCCGGTGAGGGCATTCTGCATTGATATAAACAAGTAGTAATCAGAATAGTCCCTTCTGGGCTATAAGGCGGGTGAGGAAAACTACCCACTGTTTTCCAAATAGTTTTGAATCGGTCTTGAAAACATGTGGCCGAGCGTTGTCATAATGGAAAATTATGGGCACTTTCGAGCAAGAGCATGGTCACCATAAACCTCTACTAAAATACGATGGCTTTCGGCAGGCATTTTCTGCCACAAAGTTCGACATATTCAAATGCATAGAAAAAAATGTTGTTTACACTTTAATGAAATTACATATACTGAAAAATTCAAATGAATAAAGTCACGGATGAACACGACGTGAAATAATACTAGTAACGCCGTCTCTTAGAAAACCGCGTGAATTAATGCATACTCCCGATAATAAAATCTTGTATGCAGCTAAAATTCCAAAAAACTAAGTGTTTTAAATCATTGACATATTTTGGAGACATTAGTCTAAAAATTGTCAATATTCTAAACGAAGTAGGCACTAATGTAGTCTTGAAACCGTATATGTAACACTATTTTTAATTCAAAAACTCCTTTAGATAAATTTAATAGACCGGGTATTTACAAATTAAACTGCAAATATTGCTCCGCGACTTACCATAGATATGACAGACAGGTCGTAGTTTTAATATTAGGTTAAGAAAACATTTAATATCGTTCCGGTTATAAAAAGAATATTCAACTTTCGCTGAACATCTTATTGAAAATCGGCATACTTTTGAGAAGATGCACTAAATATTCTACACTTCGTGGACAAAGGAATCAAAGCCTTCAAAATTCACTGATAAATAAACAGTGTGATATTAACTACCGTATTTTTCGGATTATAAGACGCGCTGTTTTGCATAGGAAAATGGCCTCAAATTTTAGATAAGTGTTATGGTACGAAGGTAATTTTTTTTAATAAATCGTCACTAAATTTATGTCAACAATAGTTTAGACGAAAATAATATGAACGGAGACAATAACCAGACCAGTGGTAGTATCGAGAGTGAAGATAATCTGAATATTGCTGGTCCGAATTATGTTAATAATAAATAAAATTTCTGATTCAAAAGCAACATTAACATATATATATATATATATATATATATATATATATATATATATATATATATATATTATTTAGTTTGATGTTTTCGCGGGTATGGTATGTTGTAGCTGGTTTTCGGGTTATACTCCGCGTGGTTTGTAAATTATATTCACGACGTTTCGATGTTCTCTCTGCCATCTTTTTCAAGTGTTTACTCTTATTTGGTCAAGGTAATACTGGTCTGCTGTCTAGTTAGCGGATTATTTATATATGTAGTCCCTCCCCTCCACCTGCATTTCTTCTTGTTTGGCTGCGCGTCATTGGCCGGTTTGTAGTTGTTTGTACGCGTGCGTGTTGTGTATATGTATTTGTGGTGTCTGTGTTAGTACGTGTCCGGTGATTTTCCGTTCGAAGAACCGGTTTTCACGTAATCGGCAGGCGCTGTGAGTCATCTCTTCGGTTCATTGACCTTGGTCGTATCTCGATCTCAATTGCCTCCCGAATAATTCGTTCATTTAGATGGCCTATTCTTGCAAGAGTTTTGGTGTTTTTAAAATCTATTTTATGGCCCGTTTGTAGGTGATGTTGTGCCAATGATGAAGTAGTTTGTTTTTGTTTTACAGAGTTACAAACTCTATAAATTACCGGACACGTACTAACACAGACACCACAAATACATATACACAACACGCACGCGCACAAACAACTACAAACCGGCCAATGACGCGCAGCCAAACAAGAAGAAATGCAGGTGGAGGGGAGGGACTACATATATAAATAATCCGCTAACTAGACAGCAGACCCGTATTACCTTGACCAAATAAGAGTAAACACTTGAAAAAGATGGCAGAGAGAACATCGAAACGTCGTGAATATAATTTACAAACCACGCGGAGTATAACCCGAAAACCAGCTACAACATATATATATATATATGGCATTATTTTTATGCTTGGAGAATGTCATCAAAATTGTTTATTGGCTTGTTGAGTTTATACTTAAAGGTTTCTCGAAAGAAATCACCCTAAGCCAGCCATTTTTTGAGAGACTATTAAACCAGTTTAAAGAAATTGGATGTGTCAGTTATAAAAACCTCAGTATAAGAAAATCTGTTTTCATTTTTTACTATGACATACAACAACCATATTCAAACAGTAACGATCTAACACAAAAACGCAAAATAACACAACTATAACAAAAGACATCCTTTTTAAACTTAAGTAACAGACTAAATTAATTATCTGACGTTATTAAATACGATAGAAAACTAGATACATTAAAATTTTTACTTTAAAAGTACTAAAACGGTGAAATAAACAATATTTTGGCGTTTTCTGTAAAAACGAGAATACTTAACACTTAAGATTTAAATAACATTCGATAGGTAATTAAAACGTGCATTTGCTGATAAATTAATAAATATAGCGTTCCATTTAAATAATAATAATAATAATAATAATCTTTATTGGTGCATGGAACAAAAAGTTTTACACAAGTCAAACAGAAAAGAAGCGCTATAAAGTATTTTAGTATGCTACAGTGCAGATACAAAATAAAATACATACATTTGACATTTGCAACTTAAATATATACAACAAATTTAGAGAATGAGATTCATCAACGCCTTAAAACTATATTAAAACAGTGTATATAAATAAATAATTAAACAAATACAAAAATAAATAAATAAAATAAAAAGGTAAATAAATAGACAAATAAATAAGTAAATGTATAAATAAAAACACATAATTTAAAATTCGGATGGAATATAAAATATAAATTAGATCACAGAAAGAAATAAAATTAAAAACTATTAAAATGTAAAAAATAAAATTTAAAATAAAATATTTGGAGAATTAAAATATTTAAACATATTCATCATATATACACGTGCATTAATTTTCCATGCAAATAGTAAACTATATTACATCATTGTATTCGAGAAATTCATTTACGCAATATGGTGCTTTCATGATAAGATAATTTTTAATTTTCTTTTTAAATAGATGGATTTCTAAGTTTCGCGAGTTTGTTGTTAATTTATTAAAAAACTTTATACCATAGTAATTAGGGCAATTTCTTGACTTTTCCAGTCTTAAATGTTTGAAATAGAGTTCACATTTTGTTCTTGTTAGATGTTCATGTTCGTGTGTCCCATAGTCCTCAATATGGGATCGTACATACACCAGGCATTCAAAAATATATAAGGCTGGAAAAGTAAGTATGTTTTCTTTTTTGAAAGCTTCTCTGCAGTCACTTGTATAGGGCAAATCAGCAATGATTCTTAAAATTTGCCGTTGTAACCCAAATATTCGGTGTCTAGAGTATGAGTGTCCCCATACAATTACTCCGTACCGTAACCTGGATTCAAACAGTGCATGGTAAGCAGTTAATAGTTGTGTATGACCAACTTTTCTTGACATGCCACGTAAGCAAAATATATTTTTTGACAGTGTCTTTGCTAACGTTTCACCGTGTTCGTCCCATTTTAAGGTAGGATCAAGATGAACCGCAAGAAAATTAGCACTACTATCTGTGTGTGAATTATGTGTTTTCAGAGAAAATATTAATTTTTTTGTTTTGGATTCGTTTAAAACTAATCTATTATTTGCACACCATTCAGATACGTAGGCTAAAGACTGATTGCTTTTGTTTTCAGCAGCTTCTACTACCGATCCACTATTTAAAATAGTGGTATCATCGGCAAATAGAATAGTTTTGGTTGACTGAACACATTGTGGTAAATCATTAATATAAATAATAAAAAGTACTGGACCTAGCACAGAACCTTGAGGAACCCCTGACTTTAAATTAAGTACATTGGATTGATTTTGTTTTATCGAAACAATTTGCTGTCTTCCTTTTAAATAGGAACGCATTAAATCCAAACTGTGTTTATCAAAACCATACATTTTTAATTTAGAAACTAATATTTCGTGTGACACACAATCGAAGGCTTTTGAAAGGTCAATGAATGAGCCCACGCAAAATTGTTTATTTTCATAGCTGTCAATTATTGTGTCCGTTATTGACACTAAAGCCTCGGTAATATTCTTACCCGATCGAAATCCAAACTGGTTACAATGAAATAATTTCATTTCATCAAAATGTTCGATTATTTGATCTTTTAATATTATTTCAATAATTTTAGATAATATTGGTAGCAATTATATAGGTCGATAGTTATTCTTATCATCTGTGTCACCCTTTTTAAAAATAGGAACCACTTTTGCTTTTTTTAAGGCTAGTGGATATATTCCAGATTTAATGATTTCATTTATTAGCCTTGTTAGAGGTGAAACTATTAAGTATTTTACACTTTTTATCATCTCGACCTTAATACCATAAATATCAGAGCTACGAGTGTCTTTCATGTTGCTTATTGCTTCCAATACTTTTACATTTGTAGTTTCTTTAAATTTAAATGTATTTGTTGATATGTCATTTGTATTATTCTGCATTGGTATGCCACAATTCTTCAATATATTGTCGGTAACATTAACAAAAAATTCATTGAACTCATCACACGTTATCTTACAATCCCCTTGCGTTTTATATTGTGACCTATGGGAATTTAAAATTTTCCACGCCGCACGAACTTTATTGCTTGACTTACTTATAAAGTTATTGTTCATATTAATGATATTTTGAGATATTGCTTTTTTATATTGTTTACGGTAATCATTCCTCAACTTTTTGTTGTTTATCGTGGGATGGTCTCTATAACATTCGTCGATGAATCTCATTCTCTCGCGCATATCATGCAAGCTATCATTAAACCAGCACGAATTTTTATTTATTTTATTTTGTTTAGTTTTAATGGGAAATGAGATATTTACATACTCGCATAAAATTTGGTGAAAAATATCCCATTTTTTTTAAATATTTATTGCATTATCTGCAGTAAAATCCCATTGAGTATACATAAAATTAAAAAATGTATTTCTACCTAACTCAGTAATTGGTCTTAGCAAAATATTACTGGAATTATCAATTAATTGTGGTAAATTTATATTTAAAACAACACCCAAGTGATCCGACATTGCCGTATTTAACGTTTCTATACTGAAATATTCTTCATGTATATTTGTGAAGAAATTGTCTAGACAATATTGTTTTCTAGTATTAGTGTAAACGCACTTTGTGAGGCCATAACTTCTTAAAGAGTCCACTAAATATTTCTCACGATTATCATTTTTGTTGAAGTGAACATTAAAATCTCCGCCTAATACTACATGATAATTTTGATAATCTATCCTATCCAATAAAGCCATTACGCCATACAAAAATATATTGAAATCACCAGATGGTGGGCGATATACATTGATTAAATACATATGTAATTTATCATTAAATAATAAACACATTTCGCATGATTTCTCCGTGGACATGTTGTCTCTAATTATATTAAAATCTTTGTCAGTGGTGTCATCGGGGGCAAAAATTAATGTCCCTCCATAATTACTTGATGAACGAGCAAAAAATGCTTTGGCAGACAACTTATCCACTTTAGAAACCATGCATTCTTCGCGTGATAACCAGTGCTCAGTAATAAATATATAAGAGTACATTTTATCACAAATCGTGGCTTCAAGTTCGAGGAATTTGTTTCTTATGGATTGAATATTTAACAGTAATATTTTTTATCTGTTTGGCGATTGTTGGCAAGATGATGTAAAAAATTATTAATCCTGACATTTTCAGGCCAAAGTGATGGACTTTTAAGTTCTTGGAATTTATTTATTGGTACTCCAATTTTAAAGGAGGAGTATTCATCTGGGTGTTTCGATTTTAGTTGCTCACATTTTAATTGTTTAAAACCGCGATTATTAAGATAATTACTTAGATCTGTTGTTGTTAAAGTAGGATCTAAGTAATATGCATGCACAAATCCATATCTGAGTGCTCCTTTTACAGGACCGATGTCTTCTTTCAAAGATCCCTCAATTATATTTTGTCTTTGAGGGTTTCGTCTATTCTTGTTGTGTGTAGTAATCCTGCGTTCTTGATCGGAATGTTCAGTATGTGAGATATCACAGTTGATGATATTTTCCTCAGTTATAGACTTGTTTTCTTTCCGCTTCTTATTGGAATCCTCAACAAGCAATTCTGCTGCAGTTGTTTTTGGTCTTGCTCCTTTTGCTTCATTGTTTTTTGCTGATGTTTAACTTTACCCCGTTGATCTGTGGTTTTAATGTTCTTCGGGTCGTTGGATGATATTTCAATAGATGTTGATTTATTTTTAGCACTTAATTCATGCACTCTTTGTTCCAATAATTTGATTTTATCCTTATATAACTCGCTGTTTTCTAAGAGAATTTTATTTTTGTGTTCGATTTCCTCGATAATAACTTTTAGTAAATTATTTTCCGTTACTAATACTTCATAAGATGGTTGATTTTTTACACATCTTTCATTGCTTGCAGATGTAATAGAGCACGAATGATTTTTTAAACAGCCCGGATGGCATAGTCTGTTACATTTTTCACACGTGTTTCCACTTCCTACAGTTTTATTACACGCTCCTGCGCACATAGTATCTGAAGACATTGTTCGTTTTGATTTAAACTTTTGTGAAAAATAAAAAGCCTTACTTCGGGAATCGAACCGTGGACCCTGCCGTTCACAGCTGAGTACAATGCACTTTACGCTAAACTGACCGGCACTTAATGTTGATTTCTGCCTTTATTAATCACAAGTTTTGCTAGTGTTTGTTGTTTGTATTGAACAGAGTGTTAAATTTATAGGTTAGGCACCTTTATTTATATAAAAATATTAATTTAACACTCAGTTTATTGTTATTTACACACAGTATAAAGTTTCACCACTTAACTTGTACACAATTGAGTTGATATATCACGTTTTTTGTTATTTAATGTTCAGTTATAATTAAGAAAATTGAATTTATAATTTATATACTGTCACACACAGGTATACATAAAACAATAATAAATAAATGAAGTTATAGCCATTTAAAGTTCTCATTTGTTTAATTCCAATTTTTTACACCCGGCATAAGATGTCAAGTTTATTATACTTTTAAAGTAAAATATGATCTATTGTTACATTTCAGTGTAAATTTGGTATGCATAACTTAATTATTTTTTAAGTATTTGAAACATTAAAATTAGGTTACATTTATACAAAATTCAAATTATTTCAAAAACCTTAAGGTGTATGTAATAAAAACCTTATTAAAACACACACTTATTTTATCGAAGGACACCCTGTATATTATGAAAGCAATTTTAAAAAGTAGCCCTAATAGACCCCCATATATCCCCAAAGTAAAACATTTTGAAAGTCACTTATTTTGGCCACAATATTCCGTGCCGTATATATATATATATATATACATATATATCTTTGAAAATAAATAAAAGTAATATTGAGAATTAATTTCTTTGAGCGCTTCTGCATTCTCCGTTAATTTTCTTCGTTAGCTTACACATTTTCTTTAGGTATTTCTTTTTTTGTTGGCAATCCCAGTGTCTTCTTACTAGGTCTTAATATATTTTCTGTCCTCTCTGAATCTTTCTAGGCCTTTCTTCTTATTTTACTCATTTGCTTAGACTCATATTATTATCTTCCCTATATACGAAGTATATATAGGGGAAGTATTGTGATCGTGATTTTTTTTTGAAAAATCTTTTTTGCGGAAATATCCGTTTTGAGGTCCCTGAGTCCATTACACTAATTTCTGGAAAAAAAAATTTTGTGTCTGTGTGTGGGTCTGTCTGTCTGTCTGTCTGTCTGTCTGTCTGTCCGTGGGTACTGTATCTCAAAAACGACTGATCCGATTGAGATGAAACTTTAAACGTAAGGTTTTATCATTAAAAACTGGAACTGAAAAGCTTTTGGTAAACATTCATAAGCCGGAAGTGGGTGTTTACTCGAGGCGTTTTTTGTTTTTTTCCGATATTTTTTTTAATATGAAAAATATTACAAAACTTTTCAAACAAAAGTTAAAGAGAATGAGAAACTGAACAAAATTTGTTAAAATATATTTTTCATAAAATTCTTAACTTGCGAGAAAAAAAATAAAAATTGAAATTTTTGACGTTTTTTGCCAATTACTAATAAACTATTGAAGTAACATGAAAGTTATATAACAAATAATTGTAGAGAATTTAAAACTGAATAAATTATTAAGAATGACCTTTTTGCATAAACCGCATAGTTTTCGAGTAAAATATAGGGAAAGTACTATGATGGCCACATCACCTTTTTTTTACTTTGTTTTACTTGGACAGTCTATGTTTTCAATTACCTTTGTAGAAGTGTATAAACAAAAATAATATTATATCCTCCCTTGTCCTCTTTATATAAAATATAAACTATGGTATTTTTTCAAAATGATGCAAGTTATCTCAAGACAATCGGGGGAATCACACTCTGTCTAATATCATCGATACCTAGTATTAGGCTTGACCTGTAATCGTGTGCACTTTTTTGCGATTCATTTAAATTATTTTTATTAAAGAAATAAAAAGACTTTCATGAGGTATGTATAAATGAAATATGATCAGTTATGCAAAAGAATATAGAAACGGAACAGCGGAAAGACATTTTGGTCCACCTTCAACCGAGAAAATGGCTCGCTAATTGAGAAAACAAGAGAAATAATTGAAACTGTTAAATAAAAACAAAAAAAACATTCTGTTTGCACTGAAATATTGGATGACAAACAATCGAAGCTTTTTCTACAACAACTTGCGAAAAAAAAACTACACAGCCTCATTATAATCTTAATTCTTAATTCTGAAATATTTGATAGAAAAGGTCTAGGCAAAACGTTAAGTTGTATTGTTTAAAACGAATACAGAAATAGCAATATATCCTAGAGGCCTTACAAGTCAATTAAAAAAAGTGTTTATCAATACACCGTTTAAAAATTTTATGCGAGAAGAGTGGATGCCAAAGCCAAATCATGATGTTATCGTAATATGACGTAGGAAACGACCAACAATTTAGGAAATTTATATCTGGGTGATAAATTCATATGAATCTGTGAAAGAATAAACTATTATAAAGTCATTTAAAAAAGGAATTAGTTATGCTCTAGATAATACTGACAATGACTCAGTTTTTAAAAGGAGTGACAGACCAATCTAAGCGAGTGATAGTACCAAGGGCGAAGATAAAATAAATATTGTTAAAATATATTTTTCTAAAAAGCATCTTAAAAATTTAACATGCGTCTTGTCGTCCAATCGAACAAAACTTTTTACTTATACATGTGCATATATGGATATAATTAATATATTTGATAATGTATTATAATTTGGAATAAAATTATCCAAGATTACATCGAAATATTTTTACATTTTGGAATAATATGCTATCCACGAAAGCACCACTAATATAAATCATCCATATAACGTCGAGCTATCTTCTCATGTGCCATTAACCTTATAAGATATAATTTAGACTGAGAATAAATATCGTTTATCTTTAAATTCGGTTACTTTTATGTTGTACTTTAAAGGTAGGCGCACCCTTTTCCCTTTTGAAATAACTTTGTTCGCTCTGGTTTTACGGTTATTATTTAAATTGCCAGCAAATGATAAGTAACGTGAAAGCATTTTGCATGAGGGTGGCGTAAGTGATATATTATTTAATAGCGACGTGCGTAACGGTTGAATTTCGGAATATTTTTCTATATCTTATTAAGGGCTCTCGCAGAAGCGCAATTTATATAGTTTTTTTTTGAGATTATTACGCTAATTCATCAAATTAAACTAGAGAAATCTGAACAGATATAATTAACTAATTATAAATTAAATTATTACTGGCAAAATACAAATAGTATAAGGAACAAATTACAAGACTATCGTAATAACATTGCTTGCAACTGCTACGACATAATATTTTTAACGGGGTCATGGTCAGATAGTTCTTTTAATAACAATGATATTATGCCACAAAATTACAATATATTTCGACACGATAGGTCACAACGAATCCGGGTCGGTGTACTTATAGAAGGAAGAAATAAATTTATTTATAGAAAGCTTGCTCTAATATTTTTCTGTTAAACTTCCTATTGAGTGTGTTGCTGAAGAGCTTATCAGCGATAATTCTAAAGTAACTTTACTATATATCTATATCCCACCTAATCTTAATTCTACAGTATATCAGGAGATGTTTGATATTTTATCAAATAAAATTAATACATCAAATCTCATCATTATAATTGGCGATTTCAATATTACAGACTACTTTCAAAATAATGCTGCATCCTCATTAAATGATTTTCTCAATTTCTGTAATATTTATCAACACAATTATGTTAGTAATGAAATAGTTGTAATCTTGATCTAATGTTTCTCCTCTTCTTTTTCTGTCTCTTCACCTCGTCGGATATTAAATGTGTTGTTAATAAAGAAATTGATATTGCATTATCCTATAAATATATATTAACGTCACATTTGACTCCAAACTATAAAGGTGATAAGTTAGAACCCTAACATTTTAAAAGAGCTAAGTTTCCCTTAAATTAATATTTGCATAATATTATATTCCATACATATTGGAATTCAAACGAATAAACAAAATTTCGATGTTATTTAACACACACATTCTTTACTTTAAATTAAAAAATAGAGAGCGCTCAATGAAAGACCTTATATAATATTTATTTTAAATATAATAATATGTTTGGTACAGAGAAACAAGTATGACTGCCTACCTTTTTTGAATTATTTCTCTGTTTTTTTACCTTGTTGCTAGTTTTATTGTAACTAGTTATTCGTATGTAGCATTCATTTTACATTTTATTCGGATAAAAATGATATTAATTTCCTTATTTACATCGAAAATAAATACAATATATATTCGGAACCACTATTTTTTGAGGTAATCTAATAACTGTGCGTACAGACTTTTTCGATACCTTAATATTTAAAGTTGCTCAAAGCATATAAATCACTTAAAAATAATAAATCTAAAGAAATATTAAAACATTACAGGTTATGCTTAATTATTATTATTTCTATATATTTAATGGTCATTTATAAGTAAATACACATTTAGTGTATAGCTAGAGTTGTTAGTCCGTAAATGAATCTACTATTACCTATATAATTTTTTTTTTCACACAATAATTTATAAATTGGTTTATTTTTGTTGTACGAGATTCCGTAGCAATATTTTGTTTTCCTGTTTTCGACTACACTGTTCTCATAAGACTATGATTAAAGGTCAATAAAATGTATTTTGTTAATTAACTGATTTTCTTGATAGTCGTTTATTTAAATGTTCTATATTATTAAATTTAGAATTTCATTACAATTTTCCATAATTCACTCACTTTTATTTTTAAACAAAAATTAAATGTTTATTCTACTGAAGTTAATGCATCTAAGCTAGTGTTGTTTTGATAATATACCTATTTCTAATATTGTAATTGCTTTTACTCGATATCCTAAGTGGTATTGAGCAGATAAATATTTCTGTGAGTGATTTATAGTTCTAGTAAGACCCATTGTTTGGAATTTTCATATTATCAGTATTTATATACAGATACATTGTGTCTTCTAAATTATACGAACACTTGAAAATAATCCAATAGAATCGAAACTATAAATAGTGATATTAAAATTTTAAAGAACATTTTAACTTTTTTAATGAAGGCCTATCTCATACTAGTGTAATGTGTTTTTTGCATGATTTAAACAAATAATTTTATTAGTGCATTTCCTCCTTGACATCATTTGACACAAATTTGTATGTCCATTCAAATAATGTAAGGGAGCAAATTTACTGACAAATCTTACACTTTCTAGAAACTTTATGTATCTCTAATAAAAAAAAACCTATATGTGCCGATTAAATGAATTCTTGCGTTGCAATTTATCTCACTCCCTTACGTATAAAGCGATTTAGAATATTGGACTATTATGGAAATATTTGATATTAAAAAGTCTATTTTATTGTATAATGATATGTATACCCATCAAAATAAATTCGTAGCGAAATTCATCTTATTAAAACGAGTATATATACAGGTTTATTCATGCTATACGGCACGGAATATTGTGGCCAAAATACGTGACTTTCAATAAGTTTCACTTTGGGGATATATGGGGGTCTATTAGGGCTACTTTTTAAAATTACTTTCATAATATACAGGGTGTCCCAAAAACCCTAAAGGTATCAAAGTTGTGTTTTTTTTAATGAAACACCCTGTATTTTATTGCATTTTTGGATCCTTCGATCAAAATAAGTGTGTGTTTTAATAAGGTGTTTATTACTTAAACCTTAAGGTTTTTGAAATAATTTGAATTTTGTAAAATTTTAACCAAATTTTCATGTTTCAAATACTTAAAAAGTAATTAAGTTATGCATACCAAATTTACACTGAAATGTAACAATAGATTATATTTTATTTTCCAAGTATAATAAATTTGACATCTTATACCGGATGTAAAAAAACTGGAATTAAACAAATGAGAACTTTAAATGGCTATAACTTCATTTATTTAAATGGAACGCTATATTTAATAATTTATCAGCAAATGCACGTTTTAATTACCTATCGAATGGTATTTATATCTTAAATGTTAAGTCTTCTCGTTTTTACAGAAAACGCCAAAATATTGTTTATTGCACCTTTTTAGTACTTTTTAAGTAAAAATTTTAATGTATCTAGTTTTCCATCGTATTTAAAAACGTAAGATAATTAATTTAGTCTGTTACTTAAGTTTAAAAAGCCTGTCTTTTGTTATAGTTGTGTTATTTTGCGTTTTTGTGTTAGATTGTTAGTAATCGTTATTGTTTGAACATCGTTGTTGTATTTAATGGTAAAAAATATTTTTTAAACAAAGACGGCTACGAAAAACATCTATTTTCGATTCAATGGAAAATTTGATTTTGCTTTTACTAGATAAAAAAATATTTTATTTTTTTGTGGGAAAACCGTAAAAAGATATCAAATATTATTAAAAGACAAAAAAGTTTTTTAATTAAACAGTCTTTCAAGTAGTATTTTTTAACTTTTATTAGATGCACCAATAAAAAATAATTTAGTTTTTAAGTGGTGGTACTACTGCTTTATATACTTCTTGTTAACCAGTAATAGCCATAATAACTAAAATTATGTATTATATTATGTTAGTTATTAATAATAAATTTATTCAAATCGAATAAAGCGTTGAATTGTTATAAGCAAAAGAAATAAAAATTTTTGGAACTTTGAAGATAAATTCCGGCTTAACCGTAAATTTTTGGATATAGATAAGTTACGTTAAATCGTCATATTTTGACCCCAGGAATCTATGTTCCAGCCATTTCCCCACATTAACGGGGCACCCTGTATATAGGATCAATATTAATTCATCATTTAATACTTAGTTAAGTTTTGCCTGCAGTTTCAGAACTTTTAATTTTTGAAAATGGCAAGCTGTGTTAAAGAATCAATGTGTATAACGAAGTAGCAGCCTCCACAATAAATTAAAATAATTAATGTTAAATATTGATATTAGTATTTGTAACGTTAATATTTATTTTGGGACACAGCTGTCATAATAGTCGATTACAAATATCTAATTATTGTCTTATATATATATACAACATCTTTAATAACAGACAAACGTACAATAACAATAAATATAATACATGTATGGTAGATGGTGTTAGTGGATTAGTCCGTTAGTCCGTTAAATGGCTATCGACCAGCGGTCTTTCAGCCCGGATTTGTCAGTCTTTATATGTCTCGTCAGTCTGTCTCTGATGGTGGTGATAATGATGGATGATGTCATTCGATGAATTGGAATGTTGTAAATGAAGGGGTTTTATATTTAGGGATTAGGTCAGGATTTCTGCGCAAGCAGTAAAGGGAAAGGATGTGTTGGTTGAAGGAGTTTTTGGAAAATTTTTCGCTAAGGTATAGAAGGCGTTCATTGATGGGAATAACAGAGGTAGTGTCATATTGGTTAGAAGGATTATGTAAAGGATTGCTAGGATGACGGATTTTGGTTAAAGCTCTTAGGGAGGATCGCTCGCTAACTTGAATATTATGGATAGTGGGATTGCAGGAGTTTAGGAAAAGAACATTACCATAGGCAAGTAAAGAGCGGCAAATCATTATGTAAATTTTAACGGCTGTTTTTATGGATATTCCGTTGTTATTGTATGTTAGATTCTTAAATAATTTGGCCCTTGTAATGATTTTAGCCTTATTTGAAGCAGTGTGACTTTTGAAGTTTACTTTTTGATCTATGGCAATGCCTAGGTATTTTATGGACGTAGAAGGGGAAACAATTGTGTTGGAGATATTGCTATTATGTGTAGGATTGTTGTTGCGGTGATAGGGAATTAGAAGCTGGGATTTGTGGGGATTGATTTTAATTCGCCATTTTGCAAACCAGTGCTCCGGGGTGTCAATAAGCTGCTTAAGGGATTGTAGAGCTTTAGGTACGGAGGGTGCATGGGAAATGAGGGCTGTGTCATCTGCAAATTGCTACTGTATTATTAAACTTCGAAATATTGTTTTAAAACTTTCCTAGTCTTAACTCATTCGTATGTGGATGTTATATATTTCAATTACATGAAATTTTTATAAGCGCAAGTTATTTTAAATTTTATTTCTATACCAGAAATACATGGTTAACCGATTTCGCCATATTAATGGGACATAACCCATAATCAACTTCCAGCGTCAATTTTATTCTAGAATATTATAGTCTAAAATAATAATGTATTAATAATAAAATGTGATGTATGATGAGAAAATAAAATAAATAAATAATAACATTAAAATTTTGAAAAACAAAAAACACATGAATATAATGTAGTAAACAAAAAAACAAGTTGCATGGTCCATTTAGTGTAAACAATGCCCTACCAAGCAGATCGAAGGAATACCGATTATACGAATTCAGCTTACTAACACAAAGATAAGCGGACATTGACAAGTCACTAAAAAATGACTGTCGCGTTCATAAATTATTCACCCTACATAACTTCATTCTAGTCACCCACGATACTGAAATAGATAAGTCTATTTATTTCTGAAAAATATACTAAAATAGGGTTGAATGTACGTTAAATAGTTTGTGAGTAACCAAGTTTTTGGATTTTCCAAATTTATCATAAAATGATAAATTAGCTTTTTTATGAAACCACCCAAATCTTAAACATTTCCCAAAGTATATTAGCCTAAGCATTCAATTTGTTAATAATCCTCACAACCAACCCCTGTTAACCAAATTTGTGTGAATCATCAGGACAGTTTAGCTAGCAAGGATACTTTTTTTCTTATATTATTAAATTCAAGGCAGGGCATAAAGACCTGAGGTCTATAGTTCGGGCGGACTAACACCATTTATTTATATTCATGTTAAATTTTATTATGCATTGTTATTGTATCCAAATAAAGATTATTGTATATACAGGGTGTCCCGTTAATGCGGAGAAATGGCTGGACCATAGATTCCTGGGGTCAAAATATGATGATTTAACACAACTTATCTATATCCAAAAATTTACAGTTATGTCGGAATTTGTCTTCAAAGTTTAAAATTTTTTTATTTCTTTTGTTTATAACAATTGAACGCTTTATTCGATTTGAATGAAATTAATTATTAATAACTATCTTAGTATAATACATCATTTAAGTTATTATGGACATTAGTGATTAACAGGAAATATAGAAAACAGTAGTACCACCACTTAAAAACTAAAATATTTTTTTATTAGTGCATCCAATAAAAATTAAAAAGTACTGCTTAAAAGAGAATTTGATTTTAAAACTTTTTTGTCTCTTAATAAAATTTGATATCTTTTACGGTTTTCGCACAAAAAATAAAATATATATTTTTTTCTAGTAAAAACAAAATCTAGTTTTCCATCAAATCGAAAATATATGTTTTTCGTGGCCGTCTTTGTTTAAAAAATGTAAATTATGTAAAATAATAATTACTGAGTGTCTTTAAATCATTTATTGTTAACTTTATTATAGTTCATAAATATTCACATTTGCAGCAAACAGATTTCTTGCTTGTATTATGATTTTGCGAAGAAAATTGTTTAAAAAGTGTTAGATGTTGTTTTGATTTATTGTATCAATTAATATTATTTAATTTTTATTCAATTTAATAAGTTAATTTACTTATTAATGAGTGCAAATCAGCATACTATATTCATATTTTATTTTTTGTGCAAAAACCGTAAAAGATAACAAATATTATTAAGATACAAAAAAGTTTTAAAATTAATTGGTCTTTCAAGAAATATTTTTTTAGTTTTTATTGGATGCACCAATAAAAAAATATTCTAGTTTTTAAGTGGTGGTACTACTGTTTTTTATACTTCCTGTCAATCACTAATGACCATAATAATTGAAATGATTTATTATATTATGGTAGTTATTAATAATAAATTTCATTCAAATCGAATAAAGCGTTCAATTGTTATAAACAAAAGAAATAAAAAAAATTTGAAATTTCGAAGACAAATTCTGGCTTAACCATAAATTTTTGGATATAGATAAGTTGTGTTAAATCATTATATTTTGACCTCAGGAATATATGGTCCAGCCATTTCCCCACATTAACGGGACACCCTGTATAAATAGAAAAAAACACGAAAATATTTTCGTGTTTTTTCTATTTATTAGTGAATTTTCTACAACATAAAGGACTTATATATTTTATTATAGTATATATGTTTAGTTTAAGTTTTCCTATACCGGTTATACGTTGCTGTTTGTACTTTAAACCCTCTAATTAAACGTGATGTCTATTAGGTTTGTGTAATTTAAATAATAAATAATATAAATTATATGGCACCACCAGTAATAATTACTGACGAAAATACATTAAAAAATATCAAATGTAATAAGTGCAAACAAAAAGTATTTGATGTTAGACAGTGTAGTGGATGCAATAATCACTATCACAAATCGTGTTTGGACCTATCTGTTCAGGATAAAGAGAGCAAAACGTGTAAGTGAAGTGGACTTAATCTTTGTCGATGGGGATGAAAGGAAGATAGAGGTAAATGCCTTACTAAAATTAAAATAGAACATCTATCGAAAATTGTCACTCAATTAGAGGATATGAATAACTCATTAAAACTAAATAATGATTCGTTAATTATCACAAATAAATATTTATTGGAAAATTAATGAAATCAGAACAATATAATAGTATATTGTATAATGAGCATACAATGTACTCATTGCCCACGAGTATGAAATCATACGAGTGGGCAATGGTCATTGTATGCGAATTGTACACTATACTTTTTCTACGATTATACATATGAATTAAAAATACAAATATAGATTTCTATATATTGGCATTGAATAAATTTTTATTTATTAAAAATGTTCGTAATATTGATACAGTTATGAAATGTTGTTCTTGGAGATCATGTATATGATGAAACATCAAATCGGTTTGAATTTTTTAATAAAACTATTATTAGTATTACTACTTACCATTATTTTGCGTAAATTTCAACACAGTAGCCACGGCTATATGTCTTTTTGAGAAAAGTCAATTCAAAAGTCAAATGTGTGTAAATTTTATAATGTTCGTATAATATTTGCGTGTAATTGAAAAAGTGTTTTTTTGAAATTAAGGAAATTCACATGTATTTATTATAAAAGTCGTTTAGTCTGATTCAATATTATTATTACTATGCGATTGTGATATCCCTCGCCTGTTTACATATTGTAGGACTAGTGCTACAATATATATATTGTATCACTAGTGCTATAATGGTTTCTATGACAACGACTCTATAGTGTATACATAACATACAATTACTGCATTTCCTAATCCAAAACGAACCTACAATTATGATATTTCATTATAGGAGTAGAAAAAGAAAATTATAGTTCATTAAAAACTGCAGAAACCTGTATTGACATAGATTATCCCAAATTAAGTGGGATTAACATAACGAAATCTGTATAATAATAATAATAATAATAATAATAATAATAAACCTCTATTGGTCCAAGCTATACACAGTATGTACATAGGATAAGTCACAATACAAATATATTTCTATTAATATAAAAATAATAATAATTAAGACTATATTATGATAAATACATTGATTAAATATGATAATGGGGCTGTAATATAGTTTGATATCAGTTTTATAATTAAGTCCGGTATATCATCTGAACCCGCAGAGAACATATTTTTCATTTTTGTTTATATATCTACTGATTTCACTTTCTGTTGTTGGTGCTAAAAATATAGAAGACATATTGAGTGGTACGTCAGTTTTGAAAGGCGTATGTGGGATTTTGTTTACAAAATATAAAAGAATTTGTTTGAAAATATTATTGAATTTTTCAACAACATTATTGGGATTATCGATTAATTCCCCATCACTATTTAGTTTAATATTCTTAGTGCATTTACTACTATGTTCCATGTAGTTTTGCATAGATTAATATTTTATTTTGGTAGTATTCTTTCTTTGTTAGTTTAACTAGATATTTATATTTTACTTTAGCGTCTGTATAGATGTTATTTAAGGCAGGAAATTATTTTTTTTAATATACAAATCTCGTAAGTTGCTACTTGATACCCGAATATTTTCATTTACATGACATTTTAGTTTGTTCTTTTGTTTTCAATTTTGGTGGAAAGTGCTTATAAAAGTAAGTAAGTAGTTGTTTGGGGAAACGTTCAAATTTGTCATCTAAAGAAATTTCAGAATATATTCCCTCCCATGTTTTAGATGCTACATCTTTACAAAATTTAATACAATTATTTTCACAAAAATTTCTTGACACGGATTTAAATGGTATATTATAGTTTATTATTATTATTATTATTAAATGTTTGTAAAATGTCACATAGTACATTATGTTCAGGTGTATTAATTAATGAATTTATGTTAAAATCCCCTGGTAAAATAATTAGGATATTAGGTTTAAAAATATGTACCGACAAACTATAAGAATACGATATAAATTGATCACAGTTCGTAGATGGTGGTTTGTAGCAATTGATAATTATTACCGTATTATTTTCTCTGATAATATATTCTACTGCATGCCTCTAATAGAGAATCTCGACAATAACTTGATATATCCAGAGTTTTAAAATTAAGGTCATTTTTTATCCAAATTTATCCTACACCACCACATCTACATTGTCTGCTGTAACTTACCCCTGGGATATAGGAAGAAATGTATAATGCAGCTAAATGATCTTTTTTAACCCACGTTTCAGAAACACAATATTTTTAAATCAAGTTTGGAGTAATCAATAAACATTTGATCAATTTTATTTTCACTTAATGATCTAACATTTACTAATAGCAAATCATGAGTTACATTTTGGTAACAATATGCACTGTTTATATCAGTATACTTTTTTAATTTATTGAATTTTGTATGTTTAAATTTTTGTTGGTTCTTTTGTTCAGGTAAAATAAAAAACGATTTATTTTACCACCAACTGGCCAGGATTCAGGATTAATTAATAATATAATTTTCTGGAACTGATATCTTCATTGATGTATATTCGTCAGGTCTATTGAAAGTCATACGTTCTAATTTAGCTCCTTAAATATTAATGGATTCAAGATACGAATGTACAGTACATTTATATTTCAACATCTAATCCACTTAAGTAAAAATGTTTGTATATTTTTTTTGATTATATTCGGTCGACGATGAGGTGAAGCTGATTCTGCAACATTTGAAGGAACCTACAATTCCTGTAAAACTGCAGAAATCTTCATTAATTCGAATTCCCCAAAAATAAACAAGATGGATATAAGTAATTGTGCAAAACAAAATTCCAAGAGGAGCGTTAATGAAAAAAAAGTTGATTCAAATACTCAACAAAAAACCAAGGCGGTTTCTACGGGGCCTAGCAATCAACAAGAACAAAAAACGCACGACTCGACACATGAATGGAAAAGTGTGCCACTGAAGGAGAAACAAAGAAGCCAAATCATTATGGGAACAGGAAATAAAAATGATAAAATATTAGTGGTTCCGAGATTAACTCATTATTTCATTGGACGAGCAAATCCAAATATATATTATATAATAGTATATTCGTAATAATATTTGCCTAGAAGGACACTTAAAGTTGTTCAAACATGAAAATAGGAATAAGCAGGAGTCAGCTTTTAAAATAGAATTTGAGAAAATGTATGAAGAAGTGTTTACCGATGCAAATAAGTGGCCGGCAAACTTGAAAATTCAAAAATACTCTTTTTTGAATTTTTGCCGAGCGCAAGAGAACCCCCAACCCGAACCAGTAATACCTATAAATAACAAAGAAATTATGTTCATTGTGGTAAGTCGTTCTAAGTTGGGTTATATTATAAAATGAGACGTGTACTTCCTTAGAAAATATTTTATTATTTAATTCGCTTCCGGTTTCGGCTATGCCATCATCAGGCGAAAAAGGGTACTCTAGTTACAATTTAAAAATATTATTTTAATAAGCTTAAAAATATAAAATAAAAATAAAAATTGAAATATTATATATAAATAAAACTATGATTAAAATATACTAGGTGCTACAAGTTTATGAGTGATCGTGTAAAGTGTTTGTGTGTGTAATTGTTATAAGTATTAATATATGTTAAGGAAATGTATACGTACTTGTCAGTGGAAACTATTCGATTGTCTTTGGGGTTTGTATACATTTGTTGTATTTCTTGAGTGGGTGTGTACTAAAGGTTCTAAAATATTATTATATATTAATTAGGTTTTATTTTATTATTTATTTTTATTTTATTTTAGGTTAGGTCGTGGTTTTCTGTTCTATGTATAAAATAGTTAATTTTATACTTACGTATAATGTCGTTAATTACTGTTATTTTGTTCCAAAGTCACTAGATAAAATAATAGTTATAAGATTAAAATTACAAGAGTGTAGTGGGTTTGTGTAATCTTCGTGTTTTGGGTTAACTTATTAATGGTCGAGTATTATTGCCTACCTGACCGAAGTATGTCTATTCCGTGTTTGTGTGGTTGTATATGTAATAAATGGTCTTACCTTTTTAAAAATTGGTTCGGTGTCTAGATAAATTTGTTCATTGAGAGAAGTTGTGTATGTTTTTTTCTATTTCATAATTCTCTAATAAACTGAGTTTAAAAGATTTTTTGCATTCATGTAGCAGCCTAACGTTGTTAGGGTTATCGCAGTGATGGTTATTGAATTTTAGAAGTTCGATGTTGTTGGATTCCTTGTATGTTCTTTCACCCTTTTCTCAATGTTACGTCCTGTTTCTCCAATGTATGTAGCATTGTAATCATCGCAGGATAATTTATATACACCACTCTTATGTAGTGGGTTTGAATGTTCTTTGAGAGTACGTAACATGTTAAACAAAGTGTGTTTTGTTTTGAATGCGGTTTTTATATTATAGTTTTTCTAACAACCTTGCAACTTTTAAACTTAACTTCAATAATTTTATAGCATACGGAGAAGTAGCTCTGTATGTTCGTAACGATTTTCGGAGCCGTGAACGATCGGATATTAAAAAGATGGCAGTGAGTGGAACTTTTGAGTGTACAGCAATAGAATGGAAAAAAGTACGTATGTGTAATAGTGTACCGTGCGCCTAGACAAGATATGATTAATGATTTCTTTATTACATTTGAAGCATTATTACAAAACATTTCGCTGAAAAAGTAATGTATTATGTTGTAGCTGATTTTAATATCATTTTAATATATGCAGCTAACTTCAAAGATCTCGTAGAATCATTTAATGCAACGGTAACAATAAAGGCGTGTGACGCAAAATATCCAAACGAATATTGATAACATAATTACTAATATGGAAAACAATGGAAAACAAGTACGAGACCTGCGTATTCGAAATGGATATTTCTGACCATGGAGCGCAAAAAATATCTTGGCCGCTAATTGAAAATCTTGGCAACAATTGTAAAAATAAAAAGATACGTAAATTGACTCCAACTAATATAAATAAATTGGTATGTTATTTAAACTCAGTAGATTGAGGTAGAATATACTCGAATACTGATGTTGATAGCGCTTGGGTAAGCTTTACTGAAATGATAAGCGTGGCATTGAATGCGTCGTTTCCAAAGGTATCTTCATATAATAAACATCAAATAATTTATAATAATAATCCAATTGTAACTAATATTAAAACGTTATTAGATTACTTATCTGTTGTTAAGCTTTATAATGCAGATGCAAACACATTATATTCTACAATGAAAAAAGAATATGATGAACTTTTAAAACAACAAAAACAGAGTGAAATTCCAAATAAAATATTATTAAGTGATAATAAAATTAAAACAACTTGGACCATAATAATAAGGTAAGGAAAATAATTTAAAAGAATATTTTAGTAATATAGCGAAAGTGGCAATCGCAAAGATTCCCGACAAAGTATTTAATTACATTATTAAAAGACAAGTAAATACTTTGTTTTTTAAACCTGCAACCATCTCTGAAATCTTTAATGTTATATGTTCCTTAAAAAATAAAACTTCCTCCGGCTATGATGAAATAACTACAAAACTAATAAAGGCTGCGGTAAATGAACTTGTAGGCCCTCTTACCCATTTAATTAACATCTGTCTAAAAGTGGTATACTTCCACAGTGTTTAAAGGAAGCTATAATCTACAAAAAAGGTGACCCGAGTGATTTGGTAATTACAGGGTTATTACTCTGTTATCAGTATTTTAAACTCCACCTGCTAGGCCCTGCGAATTTTGAGACAAGTACTAGCTACTATCACCCCTTATCACAATTTATAGAGCAAACTTTGAAAGTGTCATAAGATATGGAATAATACATTACGGTTATTCCAGCTGTACAAAGAGTATATTTACTATCCAAAAAAGAGCATTGCGTATAATATTGGACTTAAATCAACGAGATACTTGCCGAGGTAGATTTAGGGATACTTGTTTACTTACCTTCTACAGTCTTTATAGGTACGAAATATTAATTTTTAACTTAAAAAGTAAAGAAAAATTTAACATACATGGTATGAATCACCAATACGACAAGCGCAATAATGAAAGATATAGAACATATAGTTTGATAATCACAAGTTAAAATTGTCGAAACTATAGTCACTAAATAAAGTAAGTGTTATACAAACACAGTTAAAAAGCTTTTTATTTGTGAAGAATAATGTATAACGTAGTAGAAGCCTCCACCGTTAACAGCATGTATTTATTCATTTAAATAAATACAAATTTAGAATTAAATGTAGAAATTCATTTGAATTTATTACCATATTCATCGCCTACATATTTTTTCTCTCTCAAATTAAATAGGTTGATTTGAAAATTATATGCAAACAATATGCGCTTTTAAAAGCGTACAGTTCTTTATTGGGGTAACAAATCGATCTCACGGACAGTTTGTACATAACGAAACAATAAATATTAGCTCTGATCTTTCCTTTTTTCCCACTGGGAGCGCAAAAATATCGAGGGCTGTATCAAATATCTCTATAAATGACATGGCGCTTTTATTTACTAATTGATTATTGTAAATTAAACGAATAGCAGAATACTAGTTTCAATATTTCTGCATCGATGTTTATTTATGCAGTATCTATAAAATATCAAACATTTTTGTCCATTATATTACGTAGTTACAAATCAAATAACTTTTTATTATTCAGTGATTAGCTGAAACTTAAAATTTTGTTTTCAGAAATTTATCTTCTTTGTCTTTCACAGTTTTTTTTCTATCTGTTATAATAACCGAGATATATTGATTTGAAAAAATTGACACTTTTTACTTTTCTCAAAATATCTAGTTACCCTTGACTTTTTTGAAAACTTTGAGAATTGGAATTTTATTCGTCTCGTAAATCTACACTTCTTTCCCCATTTAACCGTTTCTCTATCTCTTATAGTTTCCAAGATCCCCATATAGAACATCTAAAAAAACTCACCCTGTATATATTGAACAGGGTAGGTTTAGTAACACTTGTAGATATCGTCACCATCCTATCGATCTGGGTGAACGCTACTGTATTTGGTTTAATAAGAACCCCTTATAAATTCCAGGACAAATCTAATTGAAAGCAGCCCTTGTAATCTTTGATGTGTTCTTTGTCTCTCCTATTCACCACAGTCTTATGTTTAATGCATCCGGTATATCTAGTCCTCTGAAATCTATTTCCACCTCTTCAATTAATTTTCTTGAATTCCGCCCAACCAACCAAATTTGATTTTTCATTTTTATCGAAGAGAAATGTGTTTAAAATATCGGCGTCTATTCAAGACGATAGGGTAGTTTTGGACTGAGGGGTGATGGTGTTGGTGGAGTGCTTCCTTTAGAGCTCTTTTATTTGCTTAGGATGTTGTTAGCTGTTGTCTAAATTTGGCGATTTCTTTGGTGGTTTTTCTCCCCTGGGCTAGCAGCTGATATTTACACGTACTTGCGCTATGATTCTCCTCTTCTCTGAGTTCCTAGTTCCTGGAGTTTGTTTTGGCCTATAAGAATCCCCTCACGATTACCGGATTAATATAGTCGTTAGGTGATGATGATGATGATGATGGTTTGTGGAGGACGACCAGGTTATCGCAGCACCATTAGTTGGTCCTTTGAGCCACCTCCGTAGCACTAATCCTCAATTGACTTGAATCTGGCCATTCTTCTTTGAATACGGACCACCTGAGATGTTTTAGTGACTCGCATTCATACATTATGTGTTTTAGGTCTCCTTTCTTGCTCGCATTTCCGACATAACATAGATCCCCTTATGGAGGTGCTTGTTTAGTTTTCAGTGCGCAATAAGGTTACCGAAGATCAGCCGCAAGCTGTTTCTTTGTAATTCAATGTATTTCCTACTTAGCTTCGGTGTTGGTGAATGGATGAATTTTTTGGCAACTTTCAATTTGTCGTCAATCCTTCTCAAGGGCGGCCCTTTTGGTCAGCCTTTTGTCCCAGTCGTTCCCTTCATTGTTTGGATGCCCCTTAACCAGGGTATTGTAACTAACAGAGTTACAATAGCATGGTTAAGAACAGGATTATACTGCTGGTCGTCCTTGGTTTCGATAGCACAGCTATGCTTGATTTACTTGTCATCCCCGCGCCTTCATAATTCTTATCCCCCTTCGGTATTAATGGATATTTCTGATTTATCGTTAATCCGATTTTTTATTTCGTATTGCCCCAAAAACGAGTTTATCGGTGAGACACTGTCGAGAGATTCATTGAGTACAGGCATGATTGATCCCGCCTCTCTCAGTATTTTTCCGTGTCTCACGCCGTTTGCTGTCGGGCCCCATATGCCATTTGCCTTTAGTCTTATGGCGTGCTTACCGCCACCTCCCTTATATGTATGGGAAGGGACGTCAGGTTCAGTAGAGTTTCGATTGCAGCCTTGGGTGTTGTGTGCATTGTACCCGTCATCATGCCAATCGTTGTAGGTGGTTGTAGCAGGTCTGACGATTGCAGTCTAAAGCCACCGATGCATCTTTGGTTTGAAACCCCAGGTTGGTCCTAGCGTACCCCTACACTGCCAGAAGATGACACATGCTTTGTGTTCTATGGTGAACTTGGAGTCCAGTGTTATACCAAGGTATTTCACTACGTTTGTCAAGTAGAACTAATTGCTAAAGAGTTTTGGAAGTGTACCTATGTTGATCTTACTCTTTTTGTGAACAGTGAACAGCGGAGATAGCAACCAGCCCTGTGAATATCCTTTTGTGGCAGGTACTGCCTGGCCTTCTTGTCCTATCGAGGTGCCCACAGTTCTATTTCTCAGCATGGCCATAATACGTCCTATGATGGTTGTGGTGACCACATGCTTGTTTAGGCCTTGTTCTATGCTATCGTAGGAAACTTTATCAAATACTCCATCGATATCTATAAAGGCTCTTAGGGCTGACTGTTTATTGGTCAGCGATACTTTAATCCTGGATACCACGTCGGTGGGTGACAATCACAATTTCGAACTAAAGCATATTACAAGCAAACACAAAATTTATTCACAAAAAATCAAAACTAGAATAGCAACAATCAAATATGTATAACAAACTCCACTTATGACAGTTTTATGATTGGTTTAATGATCTGAACCTGTTTCATAGGTTCACTCTAACCATAAGACCGCATCAGGTATCGATAGTTTTCCTTAACTTATATGTTAATTATCGTATAATTATACCTTTAATTTAAACATTAAGTAGATCAAAGTGTGTGAAACTCGGCCTGGAGAACGAGCAATTAAAACGACAATCGGAGCAAAATTTTGACAAATTTGAACAATGGAATAAAAGGAATAATTTATTAATATATGGAGTTCCACAAAATACGAATGAACGCTTAGAGACCCTGGTAGCTGAGGTGTTCACAAAAAAGTTAAATATCGACTTGGATGCTGATAAAATCGAAAACTGTTATCGACTGGGCAGCGCATCAAAAATAGTTAATATTAGACCTATCTTAGTAAAATGTATGTCATGTAAACACCGCGATCACATATTCCGAAACAAAGGGAAATTAAAAGGATCTAAAATTTCAATCAGGGAAGACTTAACCACCATACGTTCGAATATTTTAAAGGAAGCTACTGAAAAATTTGATCGCAAAAACGTGTGGTAATTATTTTAGCTAAGAATAAAAAACAAAAGATAACTTGCGACCAAGATCTAAACGATCTATTAGATTAGTCCTAAAATATTGTCGTTACTGTTTATACAATTTTGTATTATTATTGTTTCTTCTTTTTGATAATGTATCAATGTAAAAATATATTTACTTATTTTTATAATAAATGCGTTTATGTTAATACATATATATATATATATATATATATATATATATATATATTAGCTGGGAGTCACAAGAGAGCTTGTTTGATTTATTGCGTTAATTAAAAATAGGAAGATTACTAATTTCAGTTTTAGTATTTATTTTGTGTTCTATAATATTGAATACACTAGTAAAAATGAAAATCGGACATTTAAACGTACGCTCTTTATTATCTACGAGTATACTGGAGAAAAAAAACAGGATCGCTTTGTTTAACCACTTTTATTATATAAATAAATAAATAAAAGTGGTAAAACAAAGTGATTTTGTTTTCTTTCTCCAACTTCTTTCAAATTTCGAATATGATGTTTTTGCAGTCAGTGAATCGTGGCTTTCGGAAAATATAAATAACGATTATATTAATATTGCTGGGTATAGAATATTTCGACGAGGTCGCCCGCACAGAGGTGGTGGTGTATGTTTATATCTACGTACTAATTTTAAATATATTATAATAAATAGTAATAAAACAGTCGAGCAGTTGTGGATATCGATAAATAACATTGCTATAGGCGTTCTATATCTTCCCGAGAGTATAAATTATAAACACTTTATTAAAATTAGAAGAATCTATTGATAACGCTTTCACTTATTGTGAAAAAGTCATTTTTCTAGGTGATTATAATATAGATATGAGGAAACCAAATGATCCTAAAACGTTGTACCTCAACTCGGTCGTAAATTCCATAAGTATGCGACAAATTATATCACAGCGTACAAGAGTTTCACTTACCACAGTTTCAACAATTGATTTGATCATCACTACCGACAACTGTTTAGTACAAGATAGTGGTGTAAAAGGTATTGAATTCTCTGATCATGATTTAACATACGTTGAAATTCAAAATGATGTAGTTCCTTTATTATATACATTATAAACATACCGCGACTTTAATTCCTTTTCTTATGATGAGCTCACGACTGAACTAAAATTTTCTCCGCTAACTGAAATTTACTACCTAGATAACATTGATGATAAAGTAAACATTGTCTACTACATATATTTGACAGATTGGTCCCACAAAGAACAATAACGGTAAAGAAACTAAGGTCGCCATGGCTGACAGACAACATCAATCTTTTAATTTCATTTAGAAGTAAAGCAAAGGCTATATTAAAAAAAATATTGGATATATTATAAAAGTATCCACAATTATGCAAACGTTGCTATAAAAAATGAAAAGAAAGCATATATTCAATGGAAATTGGGAACCTCCGATCCTAAAACAATGTGGAACTAAAGTCCTTAAACATAATTAACCACAAAAGACAAACCAGTCATATTCCCACCGAGCTCGGAAATGTAAATGATATTAATGACTTTTTTCTTAAATCCACACCTAAACCCAATGTTATTTATAACAATCCAATTAACCATTATAATAATAATACCAAATGTAGTTTCTCTTCTCATTTTATTTTTAAATTAGTAGATATACAGGAAATTAACAAAATTTTGAATAAAATTAAATCAACATCGCGCGGCTATGATACGTTAGACATAAAATTAATTAAATTATGTTGCCCATATATACTACCTTTTATAAGAAATACTTGTTTATTAGATGGATACCTTACTTCTGTGCATTGTTTTTCGACAACTGTGATACCACTGTTGAAGGATGCCTCGAGATCGCCATTGTCGTCCCCGTCGATCTGATCAGTTGTGTTGGTTGAACAGCAATTTATCCGGTTTGCATCGATAGTGATAATATTCTTCTCCCGTTTTACACATCCGCGATGCATTATATTACCGCACTTTACACATTCTAGGCCGGATTTCGGGTTTTTTCCACAGTATTTGCAATTATTTGTGTCACTTGACTGTTTCACGTCTTCACCAGTTGCCGACATTTTAAATTTAATTACGTAGTATCCCGCTAAGGGAATGAAAAATTGTATTTTGAGAGTTATACAACGCTAAATATTAACGCTCCTAACGAAGAAATTTTTTAATTGATTATATTTTGATGATCCTTGTAAAAAATAAAAATGTTAAAGTTTTTATGCAAACAGAAGTACAACGAATTATGGAAAATTCATTAACGGCAAAACAGAAAATAAATGAAAATATAGCCCTTTTCCTTATTTTATGCAATTCGCATTGGACACTTTTATATGTCAATTTTAATAATCTAAACGTATTGTATTTCGATCCTTTATGTAGAAGTAGCCGTTCGGCAAAATCTCATTTTAAAAAGATAGCACCATATTTACACAGTTTAGGGTTTAGTGCATCAATAACAAATGTAACCGACAATAAACATACATATCCAATCCAAACGGACTCCTACAATTGCGGTTTATATATTTTGTATTATTGTAATGTCTTACTCAATGATTTGGATTGGGAACATAATTTAAATGAGTTTGCTTACCGCACTACAATGAAAAACCTGATAATAAACAGTTCGGATGATATAACCAAACTTTGTCTATATTGCGACGAACACATCGCTGATATTAGGTGTCATGAATGTCACCGACATTGCTGTACAATTTGTGTTTTCGAACAGAAATTTTATGAAGTTTGCGAACTGTGTTTAGTTAAAAAAATTAACAATAAATAAATGTTATTTGCGAACATCCTAGCAGTGTTATATATTTGGTAATAAGAACTATAAATAATTTATATTTATACTAATTAATAAATGATCGTATGATTCACAAACCAGGCTTTTTATTGGGATATAATCTACATCTATCATATATCACTGCTGAGAATCAAAGTCATAAGTTACGTTATGGTTACATCTCATTTTAATATACCATATTCCATGTTACCATTGCATTGGGATGAAGGATGGAATTTTTTACACAGGAAGATTACCCAGTTGTCTTCCAGGTACGCAAATGTTACTTTTTGAATTTTGTTACTGCCATTTTAGAAGCAACAATATGAATTGAGAATTTTGCTTCCATTAACGAACAAATTTTTTATCCTATAGATTTTAGATTTTTCAATATATTGTCTATTCAAAATAGTCCGGTAGTTGATTAAAAGTTTACATTCTTGGCAAACTAATCTAATAATAATTTCGAATATTCCAAATTAGACCAGGCACATTGTACATATATAAAGTATGTACTTAAATCCGAATTATCACAGTCCTTGTAATATATCAGTCTCAGCTTTATAGTGCTGATGCGCTCTTTCTGTTCGATTTGTGCTTTCAACTTATTATTTTTGCCACAATTTTAATACTTTTTGTTACTGGAGTTGAAATTATTTGATGAAGTACTGACAATTAAATGTGTCATCATTGCCATTATAAAAACTTTATCAGGTGATTTAAATTGTCACGAGCAAAAACTGACTTTTAACATTCACAACTTATTTCGATAATAGCTGATTTCCTCGATTTTTCTCGCAAAAATGGGGATTGTGTCCGCGGTTTTTTCTTTATTATGATTCTAGAGGGTGTGTAGAATGTGATGGTGATTTTAGAATTTTTATGGGTGCATGTCTTTATTGAAAAAAATGCATTTAGGGATGAAACATACGAGCCGGGCGCGCAGTGTTAGACAAATGATTTTTTTCTCGAAAAAATGGGGGGGGGGTTGTGTCCGCAATTTTTTCTTGATTATGATTCTAGAGGGTATGTAGAATGTGCTAGTAATTTTATAATTTTTATGGGTGCATGTCTTTATTGAAAAATATGCATTTAGGGATGAAACATAAACAATTTTTTCTTGATTATGATTTTAGAGGGTATGTTGAATGTGCTAGTAATTTTATAATTTTTATGGGTGCATGTCTTCATTGAAAAAAATGCATTTAGGGATGAAACATACAAGCCGGGCGCGCAGTGATAGAGAAATGATTTTTTTGCTCGAAAAAATGAGGGGGGTGTGTCCGCGGTTTTTTCTTGATTATGATTCTAGAGGGTGTGTAGAATGTGACGGTGATTTTAGAATTTTTATGGGTGCATGTCTTTATTGAAAAAAATGCATTTAGGGATGAAAGATACGAGCCGGGCGCGCAGTGTTAGACAAATGATTTTTTTTCTTGAAAAAATGGGGGAGGGTGTGTCCTCGGTTTTTCTTGATTATGATTCTGGAGGGTGTGTAGAATATGTGTGTAATTTTCGGTTTTTTTATGTGTGCATGTCTTCTTTTAAAAAGACAGTGAAAATAGGGGCTGATATATTTTTTAAGGTATTTAATGACGATAGATTTTATTATAACCATGAAAATTTTATTGTAATTATTCTATTTTAATGAAATTTCGGCTAACGAAATCTATTGCTGGAATCTATTGCTAACTTCACACCCGTAAAATAAATCATTGTCGGATATTGAACGGTTTCAATATTTACAAACTTCACTTAGGGGAAGCGCTGTCGCATGTAAAGGTTGTCATCCTCTAATATTCCCATTCAGGGTTTAACGCAAATAAGCCTAAGGGACTAGTCGAACCCAAAATGCAAATTAATGCTATAGTGTTGAAGCCAATTTGTGGAGAATTGCCAGCAGAGCCTATCTCATCTCGAAATTGTGATCATCTTATGAATCTAAAGTTAGCAGATCCTAGCTTTGGTAAGCCAGGTCATATCGATTTGTTGTTGGGTGCCGAGGTTTTTCCGTCAGTATTATTGGACGGAAAATTGCGTGGGTTGGATGAATCATCACCTACTGCTCTGAACACGTTGTTCGGTTGGGTATTAATGGGTAAGGTCGGTCGCAATCCACCAACTCAGTATAATTCCTTTTGCCTCACTACAGGACTTCCACTAAATAATACTATCACAAAATTTTGGGAGCTAAAGGAAATTCCAGGAAAATCGGTTGCTTCTAGAGAGGATACTGAAGCCGAAGAAATCTACTCCAGCATGTATGCTCGAGATAGTTCGGGTAGGTTTTCGGTACCTTTACCGTTTCGTTTAGAGAACCCTACATTTTGTTAAGATTTAGGGTACACTCGGTCGTATTTACCGCAGATATCAAACAAATGTACCGGTAGATTAATATAAATCAGGAACATCGTAAATATCAAAATATTATGTGGCGTTTTTCATCCTCACAAGAACTAAGTGTGTATTAGCTCAATACGGTTACGTATGGAGTTTCGTCAGCCCCAT
The DNA here is from genome assembly GCA_963969525.1 of Ontholestes murinus. Lineage (NCBI taxonomy): Eukaryota > Metazoa > Arthropoda > Insecta > Coleoptera > Staphylinidae > Ontholestes > Ontholestes murinus. Next base: position 481,229 of record OZ018398.1, read on the forward strand.
ATGTAGCACTCCGTACCATATTACAATTAACTCAATTGGAAAACCACAACTTTCCTGTTGCGGCGAAGGTAGTTTCAACAGATATATATGTGGATGATCTTGTGACAGGGTGCTCATCTATTTCGGAAGCTCATGTTCTGAAGGAACAAATTTGTGCCTTATTCCGACTAGGGGGGTTTGATTTGCGGAAGTGGTCCAGCAACTGTGAGACATTGCTGGCAGATGTTAAGGATGTATCAACGTCTTTATTATCATTAGATAAGTCATCAAGTAGTTCGATTGTAAAGGTGTTAGGATTACACTGGAATCCCAATCTAGATTGTTTTCTTTTCAAAGTCGAGCATGTTCTTCGGAGATTACTGGGATTTTCGACCCCATTGGGTTTTTAGCCCCTCTTACCTTTTTTGCGAAAAGATTGATTCAGCATTTATGGTCAATAAATTTGGATTGGGATGACACATCTCCCAACGATGTGGTATCTCGTTTGTCACAGTATAAGGCTGAATTGCCGTTGCTCGCAGCATGTCAAATCCCTCGTCGCTTGTCGGTCGATAATATCGATTCATGCCAGCTGCATGGCTTCTGTGACGCTTCAGAAGCGGGCTATGCAGCGGTAATATATTTTCGTATAGCATCAGGTGGAAGGATGGAAATATTCTTTGTGTGCGGCAAGACTAAAGTTGCCTCACTAAAGAGAATTTCTGGCCCTCGTCTCGAACTTTGTGCGACTGTGTTATTGGCAGACCTCAGAGTTTGTTCGAACAACCTATCAAACCATTTGGACGTTTGATAAGGTTGTTGCTTGGTCAGATTCTACAGTAGCATTGTCGTTGATAAATTCCTCGCCGCATCGGTGGAAGACTTTTGTTAGTAATCGAGTCACACTCATTCAGGACAAAGTAGCGCCTCATTTATGGTATCATGTGCCTACGTCGGACAATCCGGCGGATCCGGCCTCGCGAGGTCTGCTTCCACGAGATTTATTTGGATGCTCGTTATGGTGGGCGGGGCCTGCATGGTTGTTGCAAGCCTCAGAAACATGGCCACAACTCCCGTCTCTCGTAGATTCCCTGTCCACTCATGAGGAAGAGAGACAGATTACATTAGTTGTGGGCATTGCAGTTGATTGGGTAGATTCCCTTATGGATCGATTCTCGTCGTTACGCAAAATACGAGGAGTCTTCGATTAGGTCATAAGCAAAATTCTCAGAAAAGATGTCGTGGATCATTATCGAATGTTGAGCTATACAAGGCATTATGTCGTCTTGTCGCCTGTGTACAGAATCGAGTATTTGCAGACCATCTCAGAAGGCTCCGCTACGCAGATTAACACCGTTTCTTGACGAGATGGGTGTTATCAGGGTGGGCTGTCGGCTTCCTAAGCCAGCATACAGTATGATCACAAACATCCGATGCTGTTGCCACGCAACCACCGCCTAACAGATTTGGTAATCGATAAATTTCATAAAGAGAATTTACACCCAGGCCCTCAGGCGCTGCTCTTTTTAATCACTCAACAATTTTAGATAATTTCAGGCCGTCAGGCCATTAGGCGTCGCCTGTCTAAATGTTACAGGTGTTTTAAGGCACGCCCTTCGTTTGTCGCGCCGCTCATGGGTGATTTTCCCGCAGCCCGAGTATCTCAACTTAAGCCGTTTTCTCATACGGGTGTGGATTTTGCTGGACCGGTGGCCACGACCCTGTCCAGACGTCGTGGGTCTAGGACGGATAAATCGTACATTTGTATATTTTTTGTGTTTTTGTACAAAGGCTCTATATTTGGAAGTAGTATCAGACCTATCATCGGACGCGTTTCTGCCTTCATTGCGCCGATTTATTGCGCGTCGGGGTCGGTGCACGGACATGTATAGTGATTGTGGCACTAATTTCGTCGGAGCAAATAAAATTCTTTGCTCTATTGCAAGAAACTCCACGAAGTCACTGAGGATTACGTGGCATTTTAATCCGCCGTTCGGCCCTCATTTCGCAGGGTTATGGGAGGCGGGAGTGAAATCAGTCAAAACGCATCTGCAACGTGACGTCGGAAATCAGATCCTTACATTTGAAGGACTTGGCATTCTTCTGGCCCAATGATTCGCGGTGGCAACTAGTTCAACGGTGTCATCAGGATTTCTGGAAACGATGGCACGTCGAGTATTTGCACACACTGCAACAGCGCTCAAAATGGAACCAAACGTCACCCAATTTGTTGGTGGGCGATCTCGTGCTAATCAAAAACAATACCGCACCGCCGCTACAGTGGCACCTAGGTCGAATCGTTGCACTAACTCCGGTCCCAGATGGGGTACCCCGGGTTGCTTGACTGGCCATAGTACACCGCGAATTATTGTTTATATCGTTTTGTCAAATCACCGTAATTTTTTTCGTTTTGTGATGTCATTAGTATTTAAATTTGCATCCCTCATGGGAATTTTGGTGGGCGGAATGTTCAGTAATATTTCGTCCCATACGAAGGATCAAATGTATTTCTTGATATTGGTTATTTTGTATAATCGCGCGAGCTTATTGGACAGTGTCGCGCGAAAAAAGTGGTGACTCGGTGCTCCACGGGTATAGATGTGTGCAAAACAGCAAACAAAACACACGCAAAAATAGACAGAACACGTTCACGAAGATAGCCATTTTCCGAAAGCCGTAACCTACCAAGCCAGCCGTTGCAACTCAGCACAGCTACCGCTACCGGTAAGTCACCGATGACCACGTTCCTGTCCGGTGCCCAAAAGTTGATCAAATTAGCGCTCTGTAGGCGCTCATATAAAAAATACACTTTTTCTTAATTGATTTTATTAGAAGTCTATTTTATGTTGTTTAATCTCACTAAATTTATATTAACACACAATTTTTTTAAATTTTCTATGTTTAATTTTAATGCATTAAATATGAATTAAGGTGTAATGGAAGAACAGGGTATGCTCTGTATGCATACATCTCGTTTTCTTCCTCTATCACAGAATTTATAATTTTGTTATATTAGTATTTTCTTGTATAATTTGTAAATATTTCTGTACAAAAGGAAAATAATAATAATAATAATAATAATTATTATTTTTAAATGAAATTGTAGCTGAATGTGGGGAAATAGCTTAACCATAGATTCTTAGGGTCAAAATATGATGACTTAACACAACTTACCTATATCCAAAAATTTACGATTAAGCGGGAATTTGTCTTCAAAGTTTTAAAAATTTTATTTCTTTTGTTTATAACAATTGAACGCTTTATTTGATTTGGATGAAATTTATTATTAATAACTTCCATAATAAAACTAAAATATTTTTATTGGTTTTTATTGGTACATTCAATAAAACCTAAAAAAATACTACTTGAAAGACTATTTGATTTAAAAACTTTTTTGTCTCTTAGTAATATTTGATATCTTGTATGGTTTCTTATTACTAAGAAATTATAGAATCCACATAAAAGTTGCATAACAAATAGTTATAGAAAATACTAAAATGGACAGAATGGAAAGAATAACTTTTTTATATTTTTATCATTTGTTGTAAAACATATAGTAATAATAAATGGTTGACATTACTTTACAACAAATGACATTTGTTTGTTCCGATATTTTTTTCAAGGCCCACTACGTTTATTAGAAAATATCATATGAATAAGATTAAAATCAACATAATGAGTTTCATTGGATTCAGAAAAATAATGTCTAGTATAAAAAAATAAGAAAAGTATATACAGTAATTTAAAAATATATAATTGATGTCATTTTTAGTTGATTCAAATCGGTTAATAAATAACAAAGTTATCGCGATGTGCCTTTTTTATCGAACACCCGGTATATCAAATAGTATAATATTAGCTAAGTAAAATTATCAGGTTTCACATACACCGTGAGTTTTTTTCGATGTTCTCTATGGGGATCTCGGAAACTTTAAGAGATAGAGAAACGGTTAAATGGGGAAAGAAGTGTAGATTTACGAGACGAATAAAATTCCACTTTCAAAGTTTTCAAAAAAGTCAAGGGTAACTAGATATTTTGAAAAAAGTAAAAAGTGTAATTTTTTTCAAATCAATATATCTTTGTTATTATAACAGATAGAAAAAACTGTAAAGAACAAAGTTTTAGGTAATTTTATGCAGATTAATAAAAAATAATGAGAAAATTTTTATCGCCATTATTTTTCGAGATATGACGCAAACTTACATTTTTTTAAATGAAAACCATAGTTGGCTATGACCTCATTCAAAAGGTAATTTTTTTCTCTTTAATCCAATATGACATACGATATAGTTATTTCTAAAAATAAGTGAGTTCTAGTCATTTTAAATTTTATTATAAATAAAAAATGGGTAACTATGAAAAAGGTGAAAGTAAAATAATTTATCGCCAACCGTCAGTAAAACCATGCATTACCATAGTGATTTTCGGAAGTAAACAAACACTTTATTTAACTGTAAAACTTGGGGCAGGTAAAGTACTTTACCTGCTGCAAAACTGTACAATAATAATTATTTATGTACCAAGTCAGTAAAATAAGACTTTATCGAACGAGTCTGAGGTTATGAGACGAGCGAGCGGAGCGAGCGAGGTGAATAAAGACGAGTTCGATAAAGATATTTTACTGACGTGGTGCATACAAAATTTTATCGCCAATCTTAAAAATAAATGAAAAAGTATAGGATTTTTTATTTAAATTAAAAAAAAAACAGAAAATATGTATTATTATTTAAACAAACACTACGAATTAATCAAGATATTAAACCACTCTATTTGTTGTATATGTTGAAATTGATGGTGCATCCTGTGGCAATATTTAAATTTATTCCTGATGTTGACCCATCAACGGAAAAATTTTGTGGAATATTATTTAAAAGGGTATTTTCATCTTTATGCAATTCGGTGTTATTAATAAGAAAATGAATATTTTCATTTTGATGTAAAGTTGTGGCAGTGTTGTCATTGATATCAAAACGGTGCGCAATTTGATCACCACCCAAAATCGTTTTTGCAATCTTCGTTTTGTTCAATATTGATTCCTCAACATAGGACTCAGCAACGGATCCACTCTTCCACCCTCCATGACGTTTCAAATTTTCTTTGCTGCCCCCTGCATTAGCAAACAAAGTAGCAGACGACCTCCGAAAACAATGACCAGTATATTCTGACGGATTTGGCAAATTTAAATAGTTCGCAATTTTACATGGTATGTTTCCAAAAGTGTGGATACCCACAGGCTGCACTGTGCATTTACTTTTTCTATATGTAATAAAAAATCTATCATGTTTGGTCTGTGCGGGACGAAGTTTGGCATATTTTTTATATAACTCAATCGGTTTAACGTGTCCTTCGAACTCTGATGTTACGACAAATACTCTTGGTTTATTAGTTTTCGTGTGTCTTATATGCACAATCAATACAGTATCCTTGTCTTCTATATCATCAACTTTAAGATTTACTAATTCATTATTACGGCAGGCTCCAGCAACGCCAAAAATAACACAAATCTAAAATAATATCTACATTAATAACAAATATGCTTCGATAATTGATTACTATCTTACCTTCATCATTAAATATATTTCATTTGGTGCATTCAATAGAAACTTTATTATTTCTTCTTGTGTGAGAACTTTCGATTTTTTTGGCGTATAATTTTTTGATTTCTGTTTTAAAAACGCCGTAAGTTTCTTATATTGGCTTATATCAACGTCGTTTTTTACCGAAAGAGATGCTTTTAACATAGAATAATATGACCATAATGTTGCTGCTTTATATTCCTTGGATTTTTCAGAAAAATATGTCAAGAGAACGTTTTCGCTAATTTTTTTAATGTTATTTCTGTCACACCAACTTGTGAATAAATCGTGTTGACGATTATAAATATGTCTAGACTTATTTGGAAGAATTTCGAGCGTTGTTTCTATCGCTCTTTCGCGTATTTCTGGTGGAGTACATGGTATTTCAAACTCTTCACTACTCATGTTTTTTTTTGACAACTAAACTGACAGGATTCGACCTCCTTAGATTTTGTTAGTATTGTCCCATAATGTTACTTGTTGAAAGTAGTAAAATAATGGGACGGTTTAGTGCCGCAAATGGCGATAATAATAGATGTATTTAGTGCCGATTGGCGATAAAGTATTTTACCTGCCGCAAATGTTTATCGACATAGCCATGACTATATGACATTGACAAAAATCGTGCGTCTCGCTGTATCAGCTCCAACAGTGAAAATTTAATCAAAAATTATTTATTAAAAAATAATGGAAGAAAACAAAAAGGAAGATTTTTACCAAGTGCTCCGGATGAAATCTACTTGATGATGAAGGTAATTTATGCAAATTTTTCAAAACTAATATGATATGAATGTTTACGTTTTGTTTATTTTGCCATAATATAATGTGACAAGTTTAATATGTTAATTTTTTTTTCATTATAAATATTTACGGTTGGCGATAAAAGTTTGTATGCACCACGTCAGTAAAGTGTCTTTATTGAACTCGCCTGTTACTCGCCTCGCTCGCTTCGCTCACTCGGCTCATAATCTCAGACTCGTTCAATAAAGTATCACTTTACTGACTAGGTACATAAATAACTATTATGTCATAGTAATATTAATAGTAGACTCTTTGACCATATTTTTTTAATATTAAAATTTCTTTCCCATTGATAAATTGATAATTACAAAATTACTTTATGCAGTTGTTTCATTTTTGTTTATCTCTGTAAAACTAATAATTACAATATTGCTATTATTATAAACAACTGCAATTGTTTTACTTTCATCTTTTTCATGGCTACCCATTATTTATTTATAATAAAATTTAAAATGACTGTAACTCACTTATTTTTAGAAATAGCTATGTCATATGTTATATTGGATTAAAGAGAAAAAAATTACCTAGCCAACTATGGTTTTCATTTAAAAAAATGTAAATATCTCGAAAAATAATGGCGATAAAAAAATTCTCATTATTTTTTATTAATCTGCATAAAATTATCTAAAACTTTGTCTTTTACAGTTTTTCTCTATCTGTTATAATAGCCGAGATATATTGATTTTAAAAAAATGACACTTTTTACTTTTTTCAAAATATCTAGTTACCCTTGACTTTTTTGAAAACTTTAAAAGTGGAATTTTATTCGTCTCGTAAATCTACACTTCTTTCCCCATTAAACCGTTTTTCTATCTCTTATAGTTTCCGAGATCCCCATAGAGAACATCGAAAAAAACTCACGCTGTATATACTTGAGGTTTAGCAGAATTTTATCTTATATAAGAACTAAGTTTTAACAAAGACTGGTAATAAAAACCTGATTATTATTGTTGAAGATGTATAGAACTTTATTGGAGAATTTTACTTAATATAATACTCGGGTTCATTAAATCTAAGTTAGTACGTGTAAAATATTGTGTATCGCTGCCATAATATATTATAAAATATTTTTTACTATTTAACTAGACTTGTTTAACAAGAATAACGTAGTTGCTTGCTATAGGGCATGATTTAAATTCTAAGTAATAACTTAATAATAATAAGTTATCATTGCCGGAAATTAAATATTTTTGTTTTCATTTTAAATTGAGATTTTTTTAATTTCACAAATGGTAGAAATATAGACAACCTTAGTAAATATTATTTATTTTATTTTTTATTTATACTTACTTTACAAGATCTTTTTAAAATAATGTAAACAAAATTAAGATGAATACATTAAAAATTAAAAAATTTAGGTCACAGGACTTGCGGGCGGAGTTCATCATGTGTTCTTCCACTCTGGACCCTTGTTCTGCTTCAGATGATGGAATTCATTTTCAGCAAAGTATGTTTGCCATTTAGGCAAAGTATTGGCCATTACTGGCATATTTCTGTCCATTTTACATGGAGCAATTTTAAATATTTGTTTAAATTGAATATGCTGCAATTATACAGGAATTTAAGTAATTCCATCAAAGCTTATTTCAAGAAAGTTGGTACAAGTCATCGCATTTATAATATACTATATTGTCTCGAAGTCATGAATATCTAAATCAATAAAGCAAACATTTTGATAGATCTTTCTTACGTTAAAAATGTATGAAATGTTTAGTTATAAATAAAAAGTAAAATAAATCAAAGTGATATCATGTTTTATTAGTTTTTAAATTATTGTGATTCTCCAAATTATTAATAAAATAAAGAGCAGTAATATCTGCTATTCTATTTCCATTTACACGACTAGTATGCCTTTAAAAATATCTGCATACTTTAAAATGTTTATTATATAATTATACAAACGGTTGACATATTTTTTTTCTAGGTTGCTTGACATAACTAGTTATAAAATAAAATTCAGATTATTCAACAACGTTGTTTTTCGGATTATGATGAAATTGTATAGCTTCAGTAATATTGAGCCCAATTATTGAGTTTATTCAATATAATGTCTACTTCGAAACATATGTTAGGGATTTCATTACCCGAACTTTAATAAAACATTAACTAAAAATGGTGATGTGGCCATTATAGTACTTTCCCTATATTTTACTCGAAAACTATGCAGTTTATGCAAAAAGGTTATTCCCAATAATTTATTCAATTTTGAATTCTCTACAATTATTTGTCATATAACTTTCATTTTGCTTTAATAGTTTATTAGCAATTGACAAAAAATGTCAACAATTTCAATTTTTTTTTTTTTTTCTCGAAAGTTAAGAATTTTATGAAAAATATATTTTAACAAAATTTGTTCAGTTTCGCATTCTCTTTAACTTTTGTTTGAAAAGTTTTGTAAGATTTTTCATATTAAAAAAAATATCGGAAAAAAAACAAAAAACGCCTCGAGTAAACACCCACTTCCGGTTTAGGAATGTTTACCAAAAGCTTTTCAGTTCCAGTTTTTAACGATAAAACCTTACGTTTAAAGTTTCATCTCTATCGGATCAGTAGTTTTTGAGATACAGCACCCACGGACAGACAGACAGACAGACACACACAGACACAAAAAATTTTTTTCCAGAAATTAGTTTAATGGACTCAAAACGGATATTTCCGCAAAAAAAAATTTTCAAAAAAAAATCACGATCACAATACTTCCCCTATACAGGGTCCTGCAACAGTGCGTCAGGCTTTCCTAACGCCTTTCTCGTAAGAGATAGAAAAAAATGTTTCGTATAAAAATTTATTGATTTAAAAATCTCTATGCCGTAAAATTATTTTCAAATATACAGGGTGTCCCAATTTTGCGGTATAACAAAAGCAAACATTTTTTTAAATGGAACACCCTGAATATTTTTTCTTTTTCTAATTTGGATTATATTTTATAACTTGAAACTTTTTCTGGTTTCTAATTTTGATATGGCATTTCCGAGTTATTAACGTTTTTCTGAAAAAAAATGTAAAAAGCGGAGGTTCACAAAAAAAAATTATTCTGATGTTCTATTTAAAATTTAAGAATTTTTCTTTTTCCTATGGTTGGTTATAAGTACTGTTTATGTACCAGTGTTAAAAATTTTTACTTTGGAGGAACCCTGCCTTTGAATCAGACACGCCATTTTCTAAAATTTCAAAATGTGGTAACTCTTTTTTTTTAATGGAATCATATATTTTTTTAAATTTTATATTATTCTGCATCTAATTTCCTACAAAAAATATTAAGCATACCCTATACCTAAAAGTGATATTTTTAAAGATATAAAAGAATGTATATTTCAAACGATCCTTGAATACGAATTTGTTTTTGAATAGATAGCCATGACTGAAAATATGCATCTGTCAATTAAACAATTAGTTTGACATGTAAATCTCTCTGATATTTGCTGCAAAGTGATTCTCTTCGTTTCGCGGTATAAGTAGACAGCAAATTATTATCATGGATTTCGAAAAGGGCGAACGGAGGAGAAATGTTTTAGGAACTTACTCAATAGATTTATTGAAATGGGAAGTATGAATTACAAAAAACAAGAAAGAAGAAAGCCTATTATCAACGAGGAAAACCAACTTTCAGTGCTATTAATAGCAACTGAGCATCCCAACGTAAACCAAAAAGACATTGGTGAAGGAACTGACATAAGCGAGAAGTCAGTAAAAAGCATTCTGAAGAAAAATCGATATCATGCATACCATATTCAGCTACATCAAGAACTGAGTAATACTAATTTTCAATTTCGTTCCGAATTTTGTATCTGGGGAAGACAGGAAATTCAGGACATTCCATAACAACGCATCTGTCAACAGGCAATTTTCACTATTATTCAACTGATAATCCGTATGTTATGAGACAAGTTGATCATCAGCATCGACGGTCTTTGAATGTCTCGGCGGAATTTTTGGAAACCATGTAGTAGGTCCACATTTCTTCGAGGGCCATCTCAATAGGCCTATGTATTTGCACTTCCTGAATTGAATTACCCGGAACGTTAGCTAATATTAGGGTATATTAGCTAACGTTCCGGGTAACAAGAAACAGGGTATGGTATTAACAAGACGGAGCACCAGTCCAATTTTCGCAAGACGTGAGGGCATTTGATTTTCCCCAACCAGTGGATTGGTAGGAATGGACCCACCAAATGGCCTGCTAGATTGTTTTTTAAGGAACCACCAACAGCACCAATGAATATGCATCAACGAATTGTGGAAAGGTCTTTTCAGCGGCGAATTAATTTGTGCCTAAATGAAAATTGAAGACATTTTGAACATTTACTGTAGTAAATAATTTTGTTATCTTTCCCGGCTTTGGAATAAAATAATGAATCGTATTTTTTTCAGTCATAGCTATCTATTCAAAAACAAATTCGTATTCAAGAACCGTTTGAAATATAAATTCTTTTATATCTTAAAAAATATCAATTTTAGGTATAGAGTATGTTTAATATTTTGTGTAGGAAATTAGACGCAGAATAATATAAAACTTAAAAAAATATATGATTCCATTTAAAAAACAAGAGTTACGACAATTTGAAATTTTAGAAAATGGCGTGTCTGATACAAAGGCAGGGTTCCTCAAAAGTGAAAATTTTTAACAGTGGTACCTAAACAGTACTTATAACCAACCATAGGAAAAAGAAAATTTCTTAAATTTTAAATAGAACATCAGAATAATTTTTTTTGTGAACCTTCGCTTTTTACATTTTTTTCAGAAAAACGTCAATAACTCGGAAATGCCATATCGAAATTAAAAACCAAAAAAAGGTTCAAGTTATAAAATATTATCCAAATTAGAAAATGAAAGAATATACAGGGTGTTCCATTTAAAAAAAATGTTTGCTTTTGTTATACCGCAAAATTGGGACACCCTGTATATTTGAAAATAATTTTACGGCATAGAGATTTTTAAATCAATAAATTTTTATACGAAACATTTTTTTCTATCTCTTACGAGAAAGGCTCTAAGAAAGCCTGACGCACTGTTGCAGGACCCTGTATATACTTCGTATATAGGGAAAGTAAAAATTACCTCGTTTCTCGTTCCTGGCGTTAAGGTATACACAATATGTAATCGACCGAAAAAACAATCATGGAACTGTCAAACAATTCATTAAATTACGATTATCTCCATTATATGTTTTATTCTCACAAATCGAATTTGTCAATAATAATGTTTTTGTAATATTCTCTCAAATTAAATATACGCACACTCAAATTAACGATATACATACCTATAAATAAATTAAAGTGTTAATAATTGATTCGACATTTTTTTTTTAATTGTTGCCTACGTTTTAGGACTTCAAGTGCAAGATACCTTAAATTTCGTTATAATCATTAACATTTTTAAGATATAATAATATTTTAATATTTGCGAATAATTTAATTTGGTAGTTTAATAAAATATTAAAATATACAATAAACTACTGAAAATTCAAAAAATAAATAAAATGTATATGATCACTGATCATTTTTTTAAGATATGATTTTATTTTATTTTATCATCATTTTGAATAACATTAAGGGGGGAAACACATGTAAAAAAAATTTTTTCGATTTTTTGTTTTTTGCATAAAAACCTTCCTTATACATTTAAGATTTATCTAACGAAATATTAAAGTAATCGCAAAAGTATTCACGGACATATAACAGAGTTTCTACCTCCGTGTCATGAGCCGATTTTATCTTATAGTCTATGGAAATACAAACAATCGTTGTTTGTTTGTTTTAACGTGGCGGTGATTGTTGCCGTGAACAATTTATCCGAAACGTAATAAAGACGAGTGTCATCCTGCAAGTAGATCGAAAAAAAGACAGTTCAAAGGGAATCTGCACCGAAGGAACCGAAACATTTGAACTGCGGCTAAAAAACGTTCAAATTACCCCATATATCACTGCTATTACATTCAACGAAGGATACAAAGGTTTCTGCAAAATTATGGAAGGGATGGAATGTATCATATGCGATCGCTAAATAGGAGCAAGGAAGCCAGAACAGCCAGAAAAAAGGCTCAAGGCGAGCTTAACTACTTCTATGAACGTGAGGAAGGCACTCTCTATGTCCCGGAATCGCCGTTTAATTATAAGTTTACACAAATTACGCTTTTTCTAAACTTAAAACTTTAAACGCGTTTTTCTCGAAACCATGTTTTTGAAACTGGCGTACATAATAACTTTGCCAATTTTTATTCAATTCACTTGAATTTCTGTCTGCTCAACAGCTCATAAAATTTTGTTCTAAATGAACCTCCGAAATCAGAAAAAAAATAATAATAAATAATTATTACGGGCCTACGAAATCCGAAAAAGGGGTCAAATTTTGAACTTCTTTTTTCAGCAAGTTGCAGAAATCATATATTTGGGTTTTTTTCTACTTTCTGAGGTTCATTTAGGATAAAATACATCTAAGAAAAGGGTTGTGGAAGAAAAACTTTAAAAAAATAATTTTTCAGGCCTCCAGAGTGTACGCCAATTTAGTCGGTATTTCCAACATGGCGGCACAATCGGTTGAATAGAGGGCCAACCAATTAACGGAAAGTCTTCAAATTTTCTAAAATTACAGCCTATTGTATGCCCAATAAAGTCCATAAACCGTGAAGTTGTATCTCTTTTAGTTTGTCCAAAAAAAAATCCCAAAAAAGGCTATTTTTATGACCGATTACATGTATTTCCCCCCTTAAAGCTATTAAGAGTATCTCATTGTATTAACTTGGCTACATTAACTAATTAATTAAATTACCCAGATGCGGAAAAATTAAACTATTATATAATACTTATTTTGCAACACAACTATTTATACTCATGTTTAATATTAAATATGACACTATAATTTAATTTTTCTACACATGGGAACTTAATAACCAGCCGCTTATTAAAGCAGTGTATTAGAAAATAATAACACAACAGTAAAATAAATATGTAGTTAAATTTGTCAATTTGAATTTATTGCAAAACTGTTATAATGCACTTTAAATGTCTATCATATCTATCTCTGAATATCTGAGAGATAAATTACTACGTCAGTGCAAAATATATTTTACTCCATTTTAAAAGCCATTGTTTTAGCTGTATATAAAAATAATTTACAAACAAGTAACATTTTATATAAGAAGGTGTATAGTTTATACACAAATAAAAGCTCGCCACTATTTATTATACACATTCATATAAAAAAAATGTGAATCGTGTATATCTTAATGTATACCTTTTGTTTTATAACCTCCCGTTGTGACCTTCCTAATTACTAATTTTTTGATGCTTCTAGAAATGAAAAAAAGAGAAGTAGAAGATAATGTATTAGCCTGCGAACTTAAAATTATCCTCATCTCTTACCGCAAACAACTTTTTTATGAATGCACTTAATCACTTAAGCATTTCCACATTTTAGCATTAGATACATTAAATAAAATTTTTACTCCACTTCATTATGTTGTAGCATTACTATAACATAATTTACAAGGGATAAAAAAATCTCTGTTCTGTTCTTTCATCACTCTAGGTAAACAAACCATCACCAATTTTCTAATTAATAGACCTAATAAAATTACAAATGTAATCATGTCTGTCATAGAAAGTATTATTATAAATTAACATTATCTATTCACTATAGTTCCAATTAATTATATATTATTTTAACTCCTGGGTTTTCCTTATTCAGTTAGTTACTAAAAAAGTAATAGACTTATTTTCTACGAACCTTACTTTGCTTTTATTGCGTATATAATATTAGGTATTTAATTTAATATAGAGAACTACCTCACCTTTACATATACGGTTACGTGTATAATTACATTTATTTGCGAGTTACAAATAGCACAGCTCTCAAAGCAAAACTAGTTCGAACGTAGTGCAGACTATCACACCATTAAATTTCATTTTAAACATTATATCTGGAAATAAAAATTAATGTGTTTGTTGAAATATTCAAGAGATAAATTTGGGCGTAAAATAAAATAGTCATAAAAATGAGAGAGGTTATTTTAAAATTCTTTAAAAAAATTTAATATTCTACGAAATTCTATATTTATTCTTCATTGATAGTTAATTAAATCCTAGAAAGTTTTATAAACAATTGTATTATGTGTTGGAATTAATTCGTAGCGTATTTTTAGAGAAAAATTACAATTTATTTAAAGAAAAAAAAATACATTATTGAAAATACTGCCCATCGCTTGCCACTACTTTTTCCCTTCTTTCGGGTAGTAGATAGATACCGCGTCGAAAGAACCCTTCGCCCTTCGAGGCAATCCATGAATCAATCCAATTTTTTACAATTTTCATGAGAAGTGAATTTTCCCCTGACAAACCATGAGCTATTGATCGGAACAGGTGGTAGTCCGAAGGGGCAATATCTGGTGAATACGGCGGGTGGGTTAGGACTTCCCATTTCAGAGTTTCTATATAATTTTTTACTGGTTTTGCGACGTATGGTCGAGCATTGCCGTGCAGTAAAATGACCTTCGCTCAATTTCGGCCGTTTTTCCTGCAATGCACGACTCAAACACATCAATTGTAATCGATAATGATCCCAGTGATGGTTTCGTTGGGTTATAAGAGCTTATAATAAATCACATCCTGTTTATCCCACCAAATAGAAAGAAGGAGCTTAGACCCATGAATATAAGGTTTTGCCATTGATGCTGATGGTTGTCCGGGCTTAACCCATGACTTTCTACACTTAGGATTGTCATAAAAACGCCTTTCAACGTCCCTCGGCTTTAATTCATATGGGACCCAATTTCCTTCCTTTTGGATCATTCCCAAAGTTTCCTACAGTTGATAGATCAACACTCAAGAATGAAGACAACTCTTCAAGAGTTTGAGATGAGTTTTCTTCTATCAACTCCTGCAATTCAGTATCTTCAAACTTTTTTGACTGTACAGATCATTTCCTGTCTTGCAAATCAAAATGACCACTCTTAAAACATAGAAACCACTTTCGACACATTTGCTCAGCTAGAGCATGTTCCCCATAAATTTCTTCCAAAATCCGATGACTTTTCGCAGCACCTTTATTCATATGAAGGTAATGGAGTAAAACTCCCCGCAAAAATACTTTTTTTGGCACAAATTATGACATTCAAATAGTCGTAACTTATTATTATTAAAAAGTAGAAATTAAGATGTGTCGTAAAAATAACACTTAATAACAGCTGGTTTACGGTAAATTTGTTTCTGAAGCTAAAAACAGAGTACTGCCGCACCATCTCTCGTAAAATCCTACGAATTAATTCCAATACCTGATATAATCATATTTAGAAAGTTTTAAATTCCATCTAACTAATTTAGATTTTAATTCCTTGACATCAACCATTCAAGGAACCTGTAGTCCATATATTATATTTTTCCATAGTAATGTCGAACTTAAGAATCGTCTAACACACAACTGGCATATATGATGTGTGAAGTCATAATGATTTTACGGTATATTGTAATTAAAGTTATTTTGTCAAAACACTTTTACAAAAACTAAAATAAATTTTGTATTCAGAATCTTTAATATTATGATGAATTAGTTTCTCACTTAACCCGTGGTGAATTTTTGTATTAATTTGATTGTTGAATTAAAACGCTTGGTATGATTTCACTTGTTATTTATTTTACTCACATTTCTCCTTAAGAATGACTTACTAACTAGTCGGAGTAAAATAAATAACAAGTGAAATCATATCAAGTGTTTTAATTCAACAATCTTTAATATTAATAACAGCATTTTATTAAATATTTCATCATAGTCTGCAGCTTGTTAATGTTTACTTACCATAAGATCCTAACATTCCCAAAAATTCCTTAATGTGCTAGTTTATCATTAAAGTTGTTATCAATTATATTTTTACCATTACTAAAATTAAGAATCACCATTACAAAAATGAAATAGAATTTCGCTGTGTCAATGTACATCAAAAAGGTTTAAGGTCTATATTTTGATTCGAAATTATTTTTAACGAAATTTCAACACTATGTCTGTATTTAAAGATACTTTGTGCGATCGTAGTTTCAATCAACCAACTTTGTTCGGTCAGGTCAGGTGCTCCAAGGGTTTATTAAAATTTTATTATTGGATGTAGGATTTTTTTATGAATGGTAAAACACTAAATTTATTGGTTATACCTAAAAATTATTATATTTACTTGAGGGATTCTCATCTAAAAATTATGTGTCGTATATACGTCACCATCTCTACTTCTATTTGTGCGAGCATTTCCTAAAGGTTTTGTTTCGTAGTTTAAATAATCTCTATTTGCATAGGACATCGTGGATATCGACGTAAGACTAGGTAACTATGTTGTTTTTTTGCGGGGTTGAAAATTTGCATTATTCATACTATTTAATTATTTGTTATGTTTGCTAGTTTGCGCACATTTATTTAAAGTATAACTATTAGAATTATTAAAGGGTATTTTTATTGATTATTAATATTATAAAAAACTCTATAAAACACTCGTCGTTTAGTCAGAAGTTGACGCTAATTACGAAACCGGCGGTTTAATTATATGAGTAAAAGAATTATGGCTTAAAGCAGAAAACTTCAAATCAGTATTTTTTACTTGTACTCGTTTACTGAAAATATATATGAAAAAGGAAATAATGTTCATGGCATCCTCACAGGAATAATTGTGGAACTGGTGATGTCTTCTATTTGCTACTTTCTTTAAAGCTCAACATTATTACTTGTTGAGCGGTAGATGATTCTGATAAATTATAAACTCAAACGAAGCACTGATGCTTCTTTAGAACTCCTTTGGAGAACCTACCTAATTCACCAGGATAGTGCGAGAACTATTACATGTACATTGACATGGAGAGTAACATATATTTATTGACAAATTTTTATACATATTTACATTGAAATAATGAATAATGAATGAGGAGTTAATGTATTAATTTGTCAAAAGGCTATCGACCAGAGGTCTTTCTGCCTTGTGCTGTCCAGTCATATGGCGTCAGTCGTTATTGCGTAAAAGGATGAAATGATGAAATGAAATCAAATATGGTTAAATTGGGATTTTTAAATTTAGGGTTTATATTACGGTTTCTGGGAAGACAATATTGGGATAAGATATGGAAGTTGAAAGGATTTTTGGAGAATTTTTCTGATAAGAATCGAAGGCGTTCTAGGATAGGGATAACTAAAGTGGTATCATAAAGGAGCTGATTAGATGGATTGTGCAAAGGATTAAGAGGATGTCGGAGTTTGGTTAGGGTACGGAGGGATGCTCGCTCGCTAACTTCAATATTACGGAAGGTTGGATTGCTGGGATTGGTATAGAGGGCACAACCATAGTCAAGAAGTGGACGGCAGATCATTTTGTATATTTTAACAGCTGTTTTTGTGTTAATACCACTGTTTTTATAAGTTAGACTTCTAAAGAATTTTGCTCTAGAAGTAATTTTTCCTTTCATTATGGCTATATGTTTTTTAAAATTGATTTTTTGATCTATGGTTATGCCCAAGTACTTAACGGAAACTGTGGGAGGGATCATGGTTTGAGAAATATGGATTTTGTAAGGTGAGTTATTGGTGCGATGATAAGGAATTAGGAGCTGGGATTTGTGGGGATTGATTTTAATGCGCCATTTTGCAATAAGCTCTTGGAGGAATTGAAGGGCTTTTGGTAGTGTGGGAGCATGTGTGATTAGGACAGTGTCGTCTGCAAATTGCAGGAGGTATTTGTTTGGATTAAAGTAGAGAGGATCAGGGTTGTAGACGTCAGCACAAAAAATGTTATATAACAGAGGTGATAGGGGAGAACCTTGGGGGAGTCCTTGTTCAGGAGTAAAGGAAGAGGAGAAAGAATTGTGGATTTTGACTTTTAAGGATCTATTAGAGAGGAATTGTTTAATAATGAAAATGATATGAGGAGGGATATTTAGGAGGTGGCACTTGTATAATAGGCCTTGATGCCAGACAGAGTCAAAAGCTTTCTGGACACCTAAAAATAGGGCTGCAGAAGCTCTGCCTTCGAGGTGGGATGTTTGGATATTTGAGACAAGGATAGTGAGTGGAAGGGAAGTTGATCGTCGGGGAAGAAAACCAAATTGGTATTTGGGGATGTGGTTGGAAATAAGAGAAAGGATTTTGTTTTTGAGGAGGGATTCATAGTTTTTTCCAATAACAGGGAGGAGTGTGATGGGACGATAGCTGGATAATAAGGAAGAGGGTTGGTCGCGTTTAGGGATACAGATTACTACTCCTATTTTCCACACTTCTGGAAAGTATTGTTTTTTGTAGAGAAAGTTGATATTGTTGAGGATGTGATCATGGATGTGGAATGGAAGGGATTTTAGTATATGTCTATGTATATGGTCGTGTCCAGTCGCTGTATTTTTCCCTTTCTTAAGAACGTCAAAGTATTCGTCATGAGTAAAAATGTCAGTCGGTTCTGAACAGTCATTTTTTTCAAAATATTTAGTGTACCAGTCGTTTACTTTATTAAAATGTGTGCGGTCAAAGTTTGGGTCATGTGTCATTGAATAGGTCGTGTTAAAATTGTCCGCAAATTTTTGAGCAATAAAGTCGGGGTCTGTAATGGTCTCGGTCTTTTTGTATTTGGCGAGTTTGTTTATCTCAGACCAAAATGTTTTTCCCTTTAAGTCGTTAATTTTGCTGCAAGTATTAATCCAAACGTCCGTCTTGTATTCAGTTATAAGTCTTTTAATGTCTTCGTTAAGTTTATTAAATTTTTGTCTAAGTTCAATTGTGTCCGTCTGTTGTATGTCTCTGTATAATTGTCTTTTGAATTTAATAAGTTGGAGGATGTATTTTGGGAAGGAGGTATTTATAAAATTGTTTTGATATTTCGGGTGTGTTTTGTTTAATGGATGAGGAGAGGATTTCATTAAAGTGAGTGATAGAGTTGGGGTTAATAATAGGATTGGCGGTAATGTATTGTGATACTTCTAAATTAACTTTATCGATGTTGCATTTTTTAAATTGTAAAATAGTTTGTTGGGGAGGATCTAGAGGGATTTTTATTTGGAAACTAATGGCGAGGTGGTCGGAACATAAGTCAGGAACTAGAGTGACGGACTGTATAAGGTTACGGATATTTTGGGTGCAAAGTAGTACATCAGGGGTGGTGGCTTGGGAGTCGTTCATTATAAAGGTAGGAGGGGTGGGAATGCGGATGAAGTTTGAGTTGGAAAGGAATGATGACATATGACGGGATTTTGATTTATTCATATTGAAATCACCAACAATGATGGCGTTGGGATGGGATGTATATATACTAGGAACAAGTTAATTTGGAAAAGGGAAAAGGATAGAGTGAAATGGAGGCATTCATTTAAAGGATTGTTTATTTTTGGGGGATTAGCTTTACCGAGTTTAATAGAAGGATGAGCTGCCGCTATTGACCCCCCTATGACGTTATGATTATGAATGGTAGCTGGGATTTGCAAAAATGGCCACTTATGAAATGAGAAAGGATGTTGGGATTTGGTTTCGACTAGCATGCAGACATGTGTGGGATTATTTGTAAGGTAATTATAGAGGATATATGATTTGTTAGCGAGCGAGTTTATATTGGAATATATGAGGTTAAGACTATTGAACATTAATGATTGAGTGGGCTGTGCGAACGCCTTCGATGGGGGCAGTGGGAATAATGTGTAGAGCAGATTGATCAAACATGACCACAAACATTCGGTTGCCTGAAAATGATGCATGTGTGTCTACATTGTATGAGGTAATGAAACGATCACGAAGTTTTTTTTAAAGTGCCTGTCTGTCTGTATTAGTAGGGTTATTTATCTCTGATATATAAGTGTCCAGAATATGATCATGAAGTGTAAATGATTTGTGTATGCGTGATTTCTTTACTTGTTCGTCGTCAATGTCTGATGATTTTTTATTTGTGAAGTGAATCTTGACATTTGGGATTCCTTCAATGGGCTGGAAGGGGCGATTGGGGCACTTGGTAAACCAGGCGCCGTGATCATCTTTGCCACAGGAACTGCATTTAGCCGGGAGTTGCGTCGGGCAGGCGGAGGTGAAATGTTCACCAGTACATTTATCGCAGCGAATTTTATTTTTGCAGTCGGCTGTTGTGTGGTCGAATTTTGAGCATTTTGAGCAGGATGCGGGCAGAGGTTGTGGTGCCATACTCTCTTCAACCGGGTATATTTTGCACATATATTTGAACTGTTGTTGAAGTAGTTTAGTATATGCATTATGAGAAGCAGTTATTATTCGAACCATTCTGGTTTTTAGTCCGGTTGCTTTAGAAATAATTCTACGGCGGAACCTATGCTCGATGCCGGCCGAATTCAAATGCGCGCTGATAGTCTTCTATCTCGGGCTCGAGCGATCGGATGACGCACGAGTACGACGGCGCTGCGGGATTTCGCTCACGAGGCGGCATTTGACACCGCGAAACAACGTATGATGTTTTTACCTTTCAGGATTTTCAGTTTATTTTCACACGTGGCTTTATTGCGGTTAGATTTAACTATGAAACCAACTTTAGTTTTAATAATTATGGCCTCTTTATCGTTAACATTGGTAACCCATAATTGTACCATTTGTAGTCTAGTGTATTCGGTGACGGTAGTGAAGTTGTATGTGTTGTTATATTGTTGGGTGTGTGGTGTAAATATTGTTGTAGATGTTGTAATTGGTGTTGTGTTTGATGATGTTGAGGGGTTAGGAATGTTTAGTGTGGTGTTACTTGCCGTTAATGAGTGAGTTGTGTCCATGTCGGAGCTGCTGTCAGTTTCGCCTCCAGGCGAGGTTTGTCGTTTTTTCGATTCTTGCTCGTTATCACTCTTTTTGGGACTGCCTCTCTTCCGCTTGCTACTTTTCTTAGACTTTATCTTAGCCACTGTTGTAGAAGGGTGTACCATAGTAATGAATTAATTAATAACCGATTACTAAAACGCTAATCTGCAAAGCACGTGTGCACAGCTAGGCAGTTGGGTCGCGAGTGTGACATGGAGATTATTTTGAAAAACAATAAATTTCTTTTTTGTTCTCTATTTTCAAAAAAAATAAAAAATACTTATAGTTTTAATTGCATCATATATATATAGTGTAACATTAATACGGACTAGAATGAGCAAATATAATTGAATAGATTATTTGCAACATCTATTTATAATAATTTAAATTGGCATTTAAGCTCAATTACATCTGGGCCGCAAGGCAAATAAGAATAGAAAAATGTGTATTATTTTGTAGTTTTTCTCAATTAGTTGGCGAAATGAATTAAAATGTTTCTAAAATATGTACCTAGTAGTGGTTTTATACCTAAAAAGATTTTCAGGAAAAATTGCGGATAAATCGAATTCTGAGAAGGTTTACAATATTGTTAATTCAGACGAAATATAGATATAAGTTCTAGTAATGGATTATATAATGGGCTTAAATCAAAATTAAGTAATTTGTTTTCATGCTTTTTCATTTCGATTGCTTCCAACATATTTAAGAATTAATAATTAAGATGAAAATTTTAATAATTTTGTATTGTTTATCGAAAATCATTGACCTGTGTTTAGTGAATGATAAGCGGCAGCTGATTTCTCAGAGTTTTGATTTTTAACGTCGTAGATGTGTTATTTAATTCGTGTGTCTAAGTTTCTTTGCGTTTGCCCTATATAAATTTTGTCGCATTAGTTGCAATTTATTGAATATATACATGATTCTTGCATGTTATCTATTTTGTTAAATCTATTGCTTAAAATTGTTTTTCATTGTGTATTTGTCTAATGAACAGGGTAGGGATTGGTTTTTTTTAATACAATTTCTTGAATTTATTTTCTAATTTTGGTACACAATCGAATCTGCAATATTTCTTTTGTGTATATTAATTAATTTGAGTGGTATAGGGTAAAGATAGTACTTCCAGTAGTAATTATATTTATTACTGTACTTGTTTCGAACCATTAGAAGGCTCATCATCAGCAGAAAAACGTCTTAATCATTAAAAGGAGCGTAAATAATCTCATTCTTCGTGAGCAAAAGAAAAAAAAAATATAATGAAAATGGAGACTAAATGAAAATTCTGAATTCCGGTTATACCGAAAACGGCTACCAACTTTGTTATTTTAAATGGAACATACTGTAATTTATTTTATTTGTTAGATTGCCTACCTCTCCATATAATTTTAACAGGTGGTATTTAAAAAATAGCAATTTCAGTGGTCACTTTAAAACATCATATTTCAGTTTTTTCAAATATTGACCAATATTTTATCTCATAGTCTGATTCGCAAGACAATTTGCTACAAAAAAGTATTATACATCTCTATATCTAGAGCCAGTAGTTTTTGAGTTATTTTGAAATTTGTTTCCTCTTGTATTTCGATAATTCCTGTTCTATTCACACGGGCACCATCGTAGGCTTCTGACAATATTTTTTATTGAATCTACTTGGGAAAGATTCATCCGAATTATATTAAAATGAATAACTATTCCAATCAAGTGCGACAGAATTGTTGAGAGAACTTGCAGTACATTCAAAGAAACATATCCCCAGTTACAACTTACAAATAAAACAGAAGCAAGAAGACTGGAATAAAATAATTTTTAAATACGTAATTAAATATAATAATTTTAATAAAGAACTGAAAAAAATTGTCAGAAACAAATTATAATAATGGTTCGTAGTGATGAGTTTAAATAGTATAAATAATGATAAAAATCCATATAATGAATATGACCGTTTACAATCATGTATAAAATATATACTTCTCGAGTATTTCACCATGACTATAAGTGCTAGTAAAATGCTTGTTTATTCTAAAAAAGATTTGTTTTAAAAACTTGCTTTGAACCACCTCCAGCTGATGACTTAGGTTATTGGTATACCGCGACCAAACGGTTGAAGCATATTCGAGATGAGGTCGAACTAGTGCGAGGTATAAGAAACAAATAGTGCTGATTTAAAATTTAAAATCTAGATATGAATCCCAAGCTTTAATGCTTTGGTGCAAATAAATCTTATGTGATTCAAAAAATTTAACTTTGATGTGAATATAACACCTAGGTCAATAATTACAGAAACTCTTTCTACTATATTATTATACAGTGTATAATTATTATTCCTAATTAGAACCCGATAGAACGATATACATACATATTTTTTTAGATTTAAATCTAGATCATTTTTCTTGCACCACAAAGCCACACTATCTTCATTAGACTAAAGTTGCATTTGGTCATTCAGTGTCTTTATGCTTTTATATATCTTCAAGTCATCGGAGTAGAGAAGAAATTTGCTGTTTATAATATTTTTACCAATATTATTTATAAATAGTTTTGAACAGGTTATGTCATATTAAGCAAAAAGCTACCAAACCACCTTAACATATTGGCACAAATGTTTGGTAAACTATTAAATTTCTTTTTGTCGATTTACCTCTGAGAAATCCATGTTGTTCATCAATAATTACATAAACACATGATCACCTTAATTCTTTAGAGATAAGCATATCTAGTATTTTGGGGAGCACGGATTTAATTGACACTCCACGATAATTTTCTATATTTGCCTTACAACCATTTTTAAATGTCGGTACAATAAACAATATTTCCACAATGTTGGAAATATCCCAGACAATAACGACCGTTCAAATATAGCATGAATAGGTTTTTATACACACATCTCTTTAAAAAAATAAGCGGGGATGCCATCAGGACCGGCACTGCAAGACTCTGGTAAAATTGACAAAGAATTGAAGACATCTACGAGAGTAACATTAAGATCATTTAGATCTATTGATGAGAGGCTATCGCAATTGGGTAATACAGCATTTTTCTGCTGATATGCTCTATAAAAATGTCTTGCAAATAAATCCACACTAGTAGCTGTGGAACGGCTTATATGTTATTATTATTTAGATACATTTCTCTATGATATCCAGCAGTTTTACTGCAACTATTAACTGGTCCCAAAATCGCTTTGAATTATTTTTAATATTAGGTTCAACACGATCAATATATTTCTTACATAATAACTCGCTAAGATCACTGCATTGTTTCCTCAAATTTTTAAACACTTCATAATGGGATGTGAGACCTGTGGTTTTGTACTAAAAATGGACACGCTTTTATTAATTGAAACAATTCCTTATTAAACCATTTGGGATAAATTAATGATTTTACATACTTGACGGGTACAAACATTTTAAAAACATAATACATAATTTCATTAAATGTGGAGACATAATTATTGACGCAATTGCTGAATAACATTATATTCCACTCAATATTCGCTAAGAAGTTATTAATTGCACCATAATCAGC
Organism: Ontholestes murinus; assembly: GCA_963969525.1. NCBI lineage: Eukaryota > Metazoa > Arthropoda > Insecta > Coleoptera > Staphylinidae > Ontholestes > Ontholestes murinus. The sequence continues at coordinate 505,860 of OZ018398.1, forward strand.
TGCTTTAATGTCATATATGTACTCTACATTTTCATTCATAAATTCAGACGATAATAATTGTAGCTTCAGACTGTAAGGAATGTGATGGAAGTTTTCGTCGCACAGAATATCACTAGCACCTCTGATAAAGAAAAGTACCTCTTCTATGAGGATGCTTATTTACTTGCTGAAGGTGATAGTAACTAAGAGTATTACCTAAAACACTGGATAGATAACTGTTATTGTTCGCACTTAATATCGATTCACCAGTATGATCCCACGTAGCATTAGACAAGTTGTAATCACCGCAGAAAATAATAATAATAATTTGTTTATTCAAAGATGACACAACATTTACAAGTTAGAGCACAGTATAAGAGGTAACAACTTTGAAATTAAACGTTTCTGATTTGAACTTCTTAAAATTAGTTAAGTTTTTTAAATGCAGGGGTAAAATATTGAAAAACCTAATGCACGCGTAAAATGCTGATTTTTCTGTTAACGTAAGTTTGTGAAGTGGGTATATTAAATTATGCTTGTGCCTGGAAACATCTCTTCCGCATTCTTGAAACATATGTTTGTTTCTTTGGCAAAATTTGAGACACTCGAAAATATACAATCCTACAGTTAGCAGCCGCTGTTCTTTAAAATAACCTCGACAAGAATGTTGATTCTTGATTTAAAACATTATTCTCATGGCACGTTTTTGGATTGTGAATACTTGGTTTAACTCAGTTGAGGCACCCCAATGAATTATACCAAATCTTAAATGTGATACAAAAATGGCTTGATATGCGTCTACACCGATATTCTGAGATACAATAAAATCACATGTTCTTCAGCATATGACTCATAATAGGACAAATTTGATGCGGGTGGAATATATGTGGAACCAATTATATATCTATCCAATACTTCGACGAATAAATGTTCTACATTACTGCTACTTTTAAGGCAAATACTTTTTAAATTATTTCTTACAGCTATGAAAACTCCACCACCTCTTGTTTTTATAATATTAAGAATAGATCTATCGATTCTATATATTGCAAAATCTAACAAATCAAGCTCGGTACTGCTTATACTATCATCAAACCATGTCTCCACTAATATAATGATATCATAAATGCAGGGATTAACTTTCAACATAAATGATTGAATTTTGCTCTTAAAGCCACCGACATTCTGGCAGTAAATATCTAGTTTTTTTTTCTTATTAGGAGTATTTACAATAGATGGGTGTCCATTGATATATTTAATAGTTAGCTCCTGTTCATCATTATTTTTCCTTCTATCCAATTCTGTTCTCAGTTGTTTAAGATGCTCTCTCTGTAAAGTTGTCATGTCATTGTTAAAGCGAACATTTTCTGTATATGTGGCCTGGGTAACTCTTAAAATATCAAGCGCCAATTTATTCTCAGAAAAACTTATTTTAACTGGTCGCGGTTTAACACCAGGTTTACCTAAACGCGTAATTTTTGTTAGGAAGAATTTTACAACACGATCGATTAGCGCTTAATAGCTATGGTATCCTTTTCAATTATTTCTTCGGTGGTCTCTGCGGGTTCAAGCAGATTGAAGACCATACAATTACGTGATCTTAGTTGTCTTTCTTCAGTTTCATGTACTGCATCTGCCTGATTAATTATATCTGGAACTAGATTGGATAGAGCTCCATTATTATTCTTATTATCGTTAACAAGCGATGCATTTTCAAGTTCAAGTAAATACGTTCAAACTAGTGTTGCTGTGATAGCCTTTCTATTTGTAAAACGCACATTACTTTTGTATCATTCAATGTCTGTCGAGGTATTAGTCAGAGAAGTAGTTGTTTCAGTAAGTAATTTGTTTTGTAGCCTTATTAAGACTCATTGTTGTAGATTTGCGAAATGTTTGCGTGTTTTTCTACTTATTAGTTAATTACAGCGGAAAGGACTTTAATACATTTTTATTGAACATTTTTTGTTGCAAGTTTTGTTTATAATTTTGATTTCCTTACCTAGTGCAAGGGGGATAATGGTAGTGATCGAGCTCTGGGGAGTATTGAATTAATAGTGACATTTTTTTTATTGGATAGGAGGTGAGTAGTTAAACTTAATAGAATATTCAAAACATTAATTTGCAATTTAGCTCAAAAAAATATCTACTCAAATGTACCCATTTTCAAAGGATTACTATTATAATATAATATAGATATTTTAATTATATATAGTTCATATTATAAATTTATATGTATAATTTACTTGCAGTTTAATTAGTCCTTTTGTGTGGTTGATTAAGGTGAGGAAAACATGTTATTCTAAGATTTACAAAAAAATATAGATTAATTTGATATTATAAATACGAAAATTTGTACATAGTAACTTCCTGATGAAGCAATCTCTATATGCGCAAAATAACGTACCATTGAGCAAATTTAATTGAAACATTAATAAAGGTAATGTAAAATTAGAAGAACATTATTATTTTATAAGTCGTGAGATTTGTAGTTAATTATAATTGTAATTTCGTAATTGTTTTCTATATCAGCAAATATTATTATAAATTCAAATCAGCGCTCTCAATCCCCCGCCCTTATTAACTTCTAAATTGAAACAGGAAAATATAATTCCTTCAGACCGTGATGAGACTGTATAATATTAAAAGACGTAATTTTTCGGCCAGGTCGTTGAGAAGTGATAGAGAAAACCCGGAAAAAATCTGTAAGTTAACGAGATGCTTTTTATCGCACGCAATTAAGGTGTCACGTCTGTAGAAAATTCGATGGTCGAAATTCGGGCAATAAGTCGTGAAATGAGTGTCACGATAGACCCTTAAATCTCTTGTCATTTGGTCTGTAAGCGGGCTTTGAAGTCGGTTATTAGGGAACGGTGAATTGAGGGTCTCTTTCCTCTTGCGACCCGTGTCACGTATTGTGGTGGCGCTTCCATGTCACTTGCCTGTTCGTCGACTAACTTCTTCAACTTATGTTTACCAGCGGCGGTCACACGACAACAATGCTTTTGAATAATAATCATGCTACCTCTATGACCGGAATATCTAATATTTAACATTACATCTATATTATTTTAATTATATAGAGGTATTATTCTTGGGTACGGATAAAGCCCTCTTTGCAAGATTAATTTGGTGCCCCAGGACATGTCAGGGAATTTAATTTGCGTTTTACGTTCATATTTTCCAAGCATACTCTAATCGTTGCAATTAATTATATCTTATATAAAGTTCTACTTTATTCTTATATCGTTTTACTTTCTCAAAGTTTATAATGTAATAAATTACTTAGTAATGAGACAAAAAATTACTTTATTAAAAAAAAAACGCATTATTGTAGGAAATTAAGCAAAATAAACTTAGTGTTTAATTTTCCATTATGTAGAAAGATCCACAAAGTATATCATCTAAAATGATATGAACAAATCTTATTATTAAAAAACATAATCTTCAAAACTTTATATCGAATATAAATGCGCTTATTACAGGCATATTTATTGTAAATTTTATATTATGGCAGCTAATAGTAAAACAATTATTCACATTATACTAGTAATAAATATATTTTATAATAGTGTGCATTAAAAGAACATATTATAAAGTTTATATTAAGCATTAACTAACTTGAAAACATTTTCAAAACAATTTCCTTGTCGGTTAATCTGCTTGGGCTAATTTTAATTTTTGAAAAAGAAATCAAAGAAAATATCCGTGTCTAGTAAGCTGGTTTGAGAAGAGAAGATATTTTCGATTAGACTCTTCTATGTTAGCCTGAAGGGAAGGTGTCTCATTCCGATTATATTATTTTCTGCTGCAAAAACCGTATAATATATCAAATATTATTACGAGACAAAAAAGTTTATTAATTTCATGATCTTTCAGGTAGTATGTTTTAGTTTTAATTGGATGCACCAATAAAAAAATATTTTATTATAGTTTTTAAGTGGTAGTACTACTGTTGTCTATACTTCCTGCCAATCATTAATGTCCATAATAACTTAAATAACGTACTATATTATGGTAGTTATTAATAATAAATTTCATTCAAATCGAATAAAGTGTTCAATTGTTATAAACAAAAGAAATTGTTTAAAACAATTGAACGCTTTGTTCAATTCGAATGAAATTTATTTAATAACTACCATAATATACTGGACGTATCTCTTGATAGTGCTATCAAAATTGTTCACCGTTTGGAATATGTAAAGGTTTGTTTCCGCTGGGTCCTGCGAAGTCTAACCGAAGACCATAAAGAGCAAAGGAGAACCATCTGTTACAAGTGATAAAACATAAATTCATCATTTCGAACCCGAAACAAAACGGCAATCAATGGAGTGGCGCCACGCCCACTTCCCTCACAAGAAAATATTTAAAGCCATACCCTGAGCTGGTAAAGTTAGGGATACGGTTTTTTGGGATTCTGGGTTATTTTGTTAGATGTTCTTCCCGGCGGTCGTAGACACCGAGAGGAGCTCACAAAACTTCAGTGAACTGTTCTTTCTCATCCACCCTGCAAGCCCGATCGGACTTTCATAGGTGTGGACCAATGAAAGAAGAAGAACTACGCAAGTGATAAAGACGTTATCACGACAAGGTGGTGTAAACCCGTAGCATTGAATGTATATTACTTTGAATTATTTTGTAGCAAAAGTTTAACGAAGAACATGGCGTATTTGAATGCTCAATAAAACAATCCTTGGTTCAGAAAAAAAAAATGTGTTGCATTATATATTAAAACCTCCTCATATAATCCAAAAATGTCAAAAACTTTAGGCAAAATATGTATTAATCAAACTAGTTGAATATCTTATTCTCTTGAATCTGAGCCCAAAAAAATATTTTCTCTTTACCTTTTGTTTGAAAAGTTTATTACTTTAATATTTAGAAAAATATTGAAAAAAAAACGCCTCAAGTAAAAATCCACTTCCGGTATATGAATGTTTATCAGTTCCAGTTTTTAACTACAAAGTTTAAAGTTTTATCTTAAAACGATCATTCATTTTTGAGATACAACGCCCACCGACAGATACACACATACACACATGCAGAAACAAAATTAGCGGCAAAGTCTCAGGGGACCAAAATGGTGTGAGAAATATGAAAAAAAATGATCAAGCAAAAGTAATTAAATAATGTAACCATCAAGTGTCTAAACACCTGCAGACACGTCATTAAATATTTGGCGCGGAAAAGGGTAAAACCTTTAAAAAATCCGTCTGCCGACTTCACAGTTTGCTAATAATACGCTTTCAAAAACTAAAATCTACGAATGACATATTTTTACTTTCCCTATATGAAATATAGGGGAAGTATTGTGATAATTTTTTTTGCGGAAATATCCGTTTTGAGGTCCCCTGAGTCCATTGCACTGATTTCTGGAAAAAATAGTTTTGTGTCTGTGTGTGTGTCTGTCTGTCCGTGGGCGCTGTATCTCAAAAACGAATGATCCGATTGAGATGAAACTTTAAACTTAAGGTTTTATCATTAAAAACTGGAACTGAAAAGCTTTTGGTAAACATTCATAGACCGGAAGTGGATGTTTACTCAAGACGTTTTTTGTTTTTTGGTGATATTTTTTTAAATATGAAACATATTAAAAAACGGTTCAAACAAAAGTTAAAGAGAGTAAAAAACTGAACAAGTTTTATCTAAACATATATTTCATAAAAATTTTAATTTTCGAGAAAAGAAATAAAAACTGAAAATTTAGATATTTTTTGCCAATTCGTAATTAACTGTTGGAGTTCCATGAAATTTATATTGCAAATAATTGTAGAGAATTAAAAAATGAGTAAATTATTAAGAATAGCCTTTTTGCGCAAATCTAATAGTTTTCGAGAAAAATATAGGGAAATTACTATGATGGGCACATCACCATTTTTTAAGTGGCATATGAGCTAATTTAAACTGACCGACAACTTGCAGTATACAAAATTGCTGCAGAGGTAGGAATATCATACGGGAGTCCTCAAACAGTCATTTCCAATGACTTGAGTAACCGAAAATTGTCGGCAAGGTAGGTTCCTACGGAAATACAGATAGAAAAATCATATTGCTTATTGATTTCTTTAATGAGCGACGTACAGTAAATGCTGAATATTATTGCAAGTTCCTTGATGAAGCCAAACTGGCTTATCCTAAACAGATGATTTTCCTTCATGACAACGCTCAGCGATACATAGCTGCTTTGACTTAGGAAAAATTAAAGAAAATTTATTAGGAAATATTGGAATACCCGCCCTATATCTCGGACTTGTCGTGTGACTTGTATATGTTTGATCCATCTAAAGACGATTTAGGTGGATCCTCCCGTTTTCACAGTGACCAAGATGTGGAATTCTTAGTGAGCAATTGGTGAAAGACACGACAGACTAAATTATTCAATAAGGGCATCAAGAAACTTCCTTCTAGCTGGGAAAAATGTGTACATAAAAGCGAAGACTATGTAGAAAAATAAAACATATTATTTTTTACAATAATACATACATACATTTTTTTAAACTAAATTTCGGTTTCTATTTGGTCACCTTCGTATATACTTGATTTTAAATTCAAATAGAAACAATTACTAAAACTGAATACAATAAAAGGTTAAAAACTTACTTTAACTAATTACTTTTGTATAATCCAATATCTGCCGGGGTATTAGCCAGAAAAGTAGTTGTTTCATCAAGTGATTTGTTCTGTAGATTCTATAAGACTAATTGTTGTATATTTACGAAATGTTTTAGCTATATTTTTTAATTATAAGTTATTTTCTACATCGGCCTAAAGACTTTAATGCATTTTGCTATTTTGTATTATGCTGAAATTGAAGCTCCGGGAACAAGAGAATTAATGAATTTTGAATTTATCTCTAGATCATTATTAATAAAGAGTTAAATTGATGTCGTAAACATTAGGAATTTAACCAGTTGTTCTGGCATGTGGATATATGCTTTTTCATTGGCTTGTTTTATTGTTTTGTCTGTAGTACCGTCAAGCTGATTTAATCATTAGGCTAGTTTTTTTTACTACAAAAAGTCATAAATACATAGTCAGTGTTTAGTTTATTCATTTAGGCCAATAAAAACATATTTATTAAGTTTATTTTTTAATCAATTTGCGTTAGAAACTGAGTTTTTTTTAGCCTATAAAAATCAGATTTGATGAGCTAGCACAAAGTGTTTATTATGCGTTTTGCAGTAGCTTGTTTCTGTGCTGAGTTATCACATTTCTATGAAACCCTTAAATATTTCGACGTTTTAAAAATATGGAGCAGAACCGATTGCTTATTTGGAAAGGATGTTTTGATAAATTCAGTCTGATAAATGGTATTTTTAATCTTAATCTATTGAAATGTTTATTTTGAGTAGAAAAATGAAAAAACAATTATGCTTAAAACTAACAAATGAATATGGAATTGAGGAAATTAATAATACACTCGAGGTCATTGGTGCGTCATCCGGAGATTGGCGTTCACGACCCCCGACCGCGCTCCTCGTTCAACGTCACGTGTTTACTTACGTTTTTAATCAGATACCATTCTCAGTTATAAAGAAGCAATCGGTAGTGCCCCCAATGATAGAATTTCGCAAAGCGAATCGGTTTTGCCCCGCAATTGGTTCTGCCCCATGTATACACTCTATTATTAATTTTAGATGTGAATAGCACTTACTGTTATAAAATGATTAGCTTTAATGTTTGGTTTTTACCACAATACAATCATAGTTAATACATTTTACATATAATTTTATGAATATGTAAAGTGTATAATAACGGTCTCTATCACACTTATGATATTTTATTTTGTATGTATAATTCATTAAATTACATCTAATGTGTTAAGTTGTCCAGAAGTAGAACGTATTTAGTTGAATATTTAGGAATTATTTCATGCCTTCTCAAAACATTTGGTAATAAATGGTAAAACTTCTCAATAATAATAAATTACTCGAAGAAAATTTTTGGAATTTTAAAGAGTAATTTTTATGAAAATTCGATAAAATTTAAAAAAAATGTTAAAAATAGTTTTCCAAAAATAACTATTTTAAATTAATTAAATTATATGTGGTGTGCAATTTTATATACAGTATAAACGCGTATACAATTAATATTTAATTAATAATTAATTAATTAAAACAGCTCTCTTACTTTCAAATATTAAATGCAAAAAAATTATAAATCAGTTCCATATTATTGACTCATGTGTACGACAGTTAATGGTAGTATCCACCCATAACTACTCTGTACGTAATGACAAGTTTAGACTGCTGCATCAGCAAGTGCGTAGTAATTCTTTTAAATGCTAGAAATAATTTATAGAACATATTCTAAAGATAAATTAACTAACCAATATAGGTAGTTTGGATATAATTAGAAAAACGAAAACATTTTGTAAATCTACAATAAATAAGTCTTATTAAGCCTACAAAACAAATTACTTTGAAACAACTACGTCTTTGGCTAATACCTCGACAGACATTGAATGCTTTAAAAGTAATTTGCGCATTACAAATAGAAAGGCTATCAAAGCAACACTAGTTTGCACGTATATATTTATTTCTGTGAAATAAACTAAAAATGGATAAGTGTTTGTTAAAATAGTTTGTGAGTGAATATGGTATGACAAATGTACATAATAAGTGAATTTACGTTGATGTGATCAAAAATAAAATAGCAAAGTAATTAAATAATTTAAAACTCAAGTTTATAACCATCCGTAGGCACGTGTTTCGATCATTCAATCTCTTCAGTACAGCTTTATTATAAAATAGATTTTAAATACAAATAAACATTTACTGAAGTAAATTTAATGAAATGTAAATAACTTATTCAGGCTTGTTCAGCAACTGTCTGACGAGGTATTAGACTGATAAGTAGTTGTTTCCGTAAGTAATTTGTTTTGTAGACTCATTTGTTGTAGATTTACGAATTTTTTTCATGTCTTTCTAATTATTACTTAATTTTCATTAACGCAAACGACTTTAATACAATTTTAGTTTGAATATATTTATTTCCCATAGTTCAATTACTTTTCCCAAATAGATAGTTAAACTAATCAAAGTTCGATACTCTCACTAAATTAGAAGATGAACTGTTCGAGGTTGAAGCTTCTAAAACTATAGTAACAATGTTTGGCAAATAGAGAATACCAGAAATAGACAAGTAAGAAACATTTTACAATAAGTTTTTGGCATCAAATATCTTCAAGTACTAGAAATTTTATAAATAAATAGGCAGAAGACTATAACATGCCGACTAATGGTGGTCACAACCGGGTTATAATTTTTAAGTTCCTAGAAGAACTGTAAAAATAAAATAATTGTCAAAATTGCCAACAAGCCTGCGAAACTAATTATGATGAAATTAAATTTCGATTATTATAGGTTATTTAAATACCTATATATTATAACTAGAGAGCGGATAAAAAAGCTTAAAAAATATAAAAAAAGCACTTAAAAAGGCACAAAATTTAGTGAAAAAAAGCATAAAAACAGGAAAAAAAGCATAAAAACACGAAAAAAAGCAATAAAGAAAACTATATTTTCTTAATATGTTACACGTTTATCAACATATTTTACATAGAAATTCTGCTTAAAACTAAAATAAACACACTTTCTTTACGCAATATATAATATCATGTAAGTATTTAAAAATTAAATTGTAATTTTGTATACATTTCAAAATAACTAAAATCTATTCATGAAAACAGTAGATCATTAAATGTTGTTCTAGGGGTTTAATTGTAAAAATGATTACTTCTGACGCTCAATAAATTTTTGAAAGTGAAAAAGCTTCTCTTTATTTTAAATTATAGCTGGATCCATTTGAAAATTGCCATTCAAAATCAAGTTTAATTTATTTAATATTAAAAATCCTTCATTTTCACCGAACACTTCTTTCGATATTATTTTGATTTCTTGGCCAATGCGTCCAGGTATTATCTAAAATGAATTTGCTTATATAAAGATTTGATTGTGTTGCTCACAAAATTTAAACGCGATTTTATGTAACTAAATTGTTTTCAAGGAAGCTCTTGTTTCTTAAGAACTGTTTGTTGTATATAACCTTATTAAATTCTTCAAAATTGTTCGCATAGTACATCGTAGAATATAGCCAAGTTCCCCATTTTGTTAGCACTGGTTTATGGGGCAGTGAGATATCAGGTAATGACTCCTTGAACAATTGCACTCACAGAAGAATATAAGAACTATTTTACCATATTTAATTAAATCTACAAATGGAAATTTCATTCTTATAGTTTCAGAAATTCGTTTCTATCCATGTGTTAAACTTGTACAATGCACAAAATGCATTATTAGTAAAATTTTGTAACTTGGTATTGTCTACGGCAAAAATAAGCTTGTCAGTCCATCATTTATGAATTTTGCTATAATGTTATTATCAGTTTTCTTCAATTCTTTTGTATATATCAAAATACTATTGGTCGGATGTCTTCATGTTAAACTCCTATTATTAAATTAAACAAGCGTCTGCGGTTTCATCATCACATATAATTATTGTTAATAATATCTTTAATTTTTTGTATGGTTTCATACTACGCAAGAGCTACATAATTTTTTCTCGGGAATGCGCATTTTACAATATTTTCCCAAGAAAGATTTAAATGCATTATTTTGTAATTTTCTTAAAGGGATATTCGAATGTAAAAGTATTTTGCACAAATGTAAATTTAATTTAAATTGTCCATCGTTTGTTGAAGATGCTAAAGATTGTGAAATTGTTCTGTTTTCTTAGTTCAACTTTGAACCTTTTCAAACGTTCTAGATGAAGTGTTGTTATAACATGTTTTAAATACAAGTCTTGACTAGTTAGGATGCGGTTGAGAATTAAAATAAAACTTACTATTTTTAAACATGCCTTACAAAATAATGTATAATTTTCACTTGTTAATTCTGGATAGTCTCTAATTCATTCTTGTATTGTGGTTTTCACCTTTTGCATTATGGGTTAAATATACATGTGAATTATATAATATAATTTATCTGTGATTCTCCAGGTTAATACGATTCACGCATATAATAATTTTTGATAAATAAGCAAAGTTTTTGGAATGTCAATTCAATAGTTTATGAATGCGAGTGAAAATTAACGAAAACGGTAAATATGCGCCAGTCGTCCCATCCGTATTTTTGCCGAGAGTAGAAAATTGATACGGTTGCAGAACACCTGATTATTAGCTATGACTTAAATTTGTTTACATTTTATACTTACTGGGGCCCCTGTTTGGGCCTAGTTTAACGACGTTTATATCCGGAATATTATAGGTGTGATTCCTATGAAGCGTTCGTCTGTATTATCTGAATAATGAGACGGTCTATTATATCTACTTATTTATAAACGAATCCATTGTAAATTGGTAATTTGTACTAATATTTATTAATAATAAAATTCATTATAATTATTGTATCATATTATGAAGATTTTAAACAATTATGTTGTCAAAAGACACGAAGAAAATATGTAATACAAATATAATCTATAAATGATAGGATACAGATTTTTACGAAAATTCTCTATATTAGCACATTAATTTAATATCAGCGTGAAATTTTTATTAAATGTTTTTTAAATGTTTAAGAAAATGCTCCAAATAAGCATCAGAATCTAAAAAAAGCATGAAAATAAGCATAAAAAGTCAAAATAAGCAAAAAAGCACAAAAAAACTTAGCGCTAAGTAATCACATTCTTCAAGATTCGTATAGATACATATTAAGAAATTTTTTCGATGCTATTAATATTAGGGATAAGCATAATGAGGAACATATCATCCTGGCCCGAGCGGCATAATATAAAGATGTTGTTTTAGTTGTTTACGAATCATTAAGTAGACAAACCGCCAAATTTATGATCGAGCGTATCAAGTTACTGTTTCGAAATATATACGCACGGGGAATTACTTCATGTGAAATGCGACATAAACAATAATATCCATTTATATTGGATTTAATATACTAATTGTATTATATCTACTGGAATGTTTAAATTGCTGCCTTAATAAATTAAAAATAATGGAAATTATATATAATTAAAATTATATTTCCTACTGTTTCTTCCTTATTTTAATGAATTACAATATAATATTATTAAAAAATTTAATGCAAATACGTGAACTTACATTTTTTAGTTTGTATACATTCATTTAATGTTGAATTTTGATTATATTTCATAAAGTATATTAAATGTATATGTGAATAATAATTATAATAAGAATAATAATATCTTTATTTTTAGATTAGGTCAGGTTAGGTTAGGTTTAGGTGAGGTTAGATTAGATTAGATAAGTTCAACGTATGTGATTAATAACAATATCTTTATTTTATGGTTAGGTCAGGTTAGGTTAGGTTTAGGTGAGGTTAGATTAGATTAGATAAGATCAGAGTATAATTAATGTATATGTGAATAATAATTATAATAAGAATAATAATATCTTTATTTTTAGATTAGGTCAGGTTAGGTTAGGTTTAGGTGAGGTTAGGTTAGGTTAGGGTTAAGTTAAGGTGCATTTTTGTAGCAAGCGAAATAAGTTGTTTCGCCAACTACACGATTTTTCAAATAAATGAAATTTTCATAAACATAATAACTTTTACAAGAATCTTTTATAACATCCATGTTTAAACAACGAATATTACAAAATAAGATCAGCATATATGAGTATTAATAATAATAATTAATATAATTAAAATTTATTTGTTTATATGTTTAGGTTAATTAATATTTCTAGATGAACTTGCAACAGAATGACTTAATTAAAATGTATACAAAATAATTAACATTTATTATTAAGAAAGAATGGTTGAAATAGAAAAAAATAAGTCTTACTTTATGATCTGAATGTTCTTGGTCGATTTTTTATAAATTAAAATAAAATAATTATTTTTAATGATTTGATCATGAAAATTTAGTTTTCATGTTAATCAATTGGTAGTTAAAATTTAAATAAATATCCGTTAACGCTTCCTAATTATCACTTATTTGTACACGTATGCTAGAAAAATTTTGTTCATATTCTCACGATGATGAGTTTCGCCATATCCTGCGCGCGTGCACAATTGAGCAGTGTTTATAGACGCCGATAAAAGACGCTCGTTAATTTCGCGGCATCCCATTAATAACGATTTATTGATGTTAAAATAACTTCTTTATATTATGCCGCTCGGGCCAGGATGATATGGTCGCGCATAATGCTAGAAATCCGCTCTCTAATTATAACTGTATATAATATTAATTGATTATCAAAGTTGACGTCATGAATAACATATTCTTCGAGTATAATTTTAGGAATGGAATTTTGAAAGCTAATAGGGAAAAAGTTGCTTATAATCTGAGTATTAGATGAGTCTCTGGGAGAAGTGAAATGATTATTAATAAGATTTTGAATAAAACCTTGTATTATTAAAAATAACTAGCAAGGAATACTAATAGGCAAAACTCTTATTCGAATTATTTAACTGAAACTATGGTATCTACTTCATCTCATGATTAAGGTCAAAGAAGAGTTATAAAGTTAAATGGGTTTATCATAAAATAGCACTGGATAATAAGTATGAGCTTATGTTGTTTAACTATTTAATTTACGACTTATTATAAAAAATTAGGCATTGGCAAGTAAATGTAGCTTCCGAGAACAGAGGAAATATATCATTTATACATTTGCAAAGGGACGAGGAGACTATAGAAATTTATTAATATGTCTTTGGGATTATTTAATGCGCCTGTGCTATACAAGAGTAATGAAGACTATTGTGGAACACCTTTCTGGCGTACCTCTTTGATATTATCGGAATGGAAAAATACTTCACGTAAGAACTCAGAAGAGATGTTTCAACCTTTCAAAAGATACCAAATTGAAACTTATAACCGATGATGCATAAGATTTCAACACTAAAGAATATAGCTGGTTCAAAAGGAGTATTATTTAGCTCAATTTTATATAGGAGACTATCATTTATCTCATAAAAAGAAATTACGTATTTTAATGTTGCTTGTCATTACTCATTACTCAGTAATGACAAGCAGCGGTCTAAAATCTGAATAATTGATTATATTAGTGGTTAAAAGTATATAATTTCTTCAACAGTTTTATTATTAACTATATATACATTTAGAACCCTAATGGTTCATTTTCAATAGTATATTGATATAACAAAATAAGTATAAAAGTAAAAAAAAAGTTGGGCGACTTAATTTTAATGTTTAATTAAATAAAAAAAATAAAAATATTTGAAAAAATCATGGTGGGTTTAAAGTTACGTTTTGGGAAAATCTAAAATTGGTACAAATTTAAATAATCAACTGGAACTAATTAATGTCAACACCATAATTGTAGGATTTTCACACGATAACAACTAGTATATATATTGTACAATTTGTCGTTTTACATTTAGTATTACCTTTAATAATGAATTGCAAAGTTCGAAACACGGGTCAGGAAACTGAAAATAAAAATATGGAAGGAAACATGTGCTTTTCTTCATCAAACACCTTTTTGTGAGTAGAGATGTTCCTAGTTCTAGATTCAGGAATACAGTCAAATGATTTTATTTAACATATATATGTTTAACAACACAAATTATTAGAATACACCAAATTTCAGTTATAGCAATACATAATAATTATTAAATGTTTTATTTAGATTGACTGTAGTCATATTTGGGTGATTAATATTTTTTGCGATATATTACTCTTTACTTATGATTCTATATAAGTAGTTTAAGCTCATATTTTAATTTTACTAGATGATTTCTTTAACTTTTTCATTATTTGTATTTTACACTTTGTTTTATAAAATTAATTAGTATATTCAGTAAAATCCATAAAATAGATAACCGAATAGACCTCATTTAGTAATAAGGATAATAATATTAATTAAAATTATTATTACCTTTATTATTAGATGTAATATAATCTAAAGAAAAAACAGTGCTTAGCAATAGATTACCTGTAAATATTAGTTATGTTTTTAATCTATTTAAGTGTTATTAGGTGTTAGTTAATTTTGTCGGTTTTATAAAAAGTTTTAGCACACTAAACATAAAAAAAAACCTTTAAACGAAAACTTTTAGAAGAGCCTCTCTCAAAACTTGTTAAACTTTTCATCTTCACATTATAATTAATTAAAATGTAATCTTTCATGAAAGATACTTTGTGCCGAAAACTGCCGGCCATAATTAGTTTCTCGTATATTTTTTAGTTTATCCCGGGGAATATTCCCATACTCCATTATAATTAATGAAAGTGTCAATCTTTCCGTGTTTCGTTGGTTTTGCGTGACCCGCGAAAGTTTGACCCTGTGGCCTCGAAAAAGTTCCCTTACATTCTTTGATGGTGGCTTTTATTACGTTCAAAGTGGATGCTGGAGGTTTTATTAAGTACAGGATAATTTGATTACCAAGTTTACCTTTATTAGTTATTTTAGTTATTCGGTAAATATTCCGGGGAGTTGTAAAATCCTCAACTTTATACGAAATATGAATTCACAATCCCTTGAGTCGATCTAGATTTAATTCAATAATTTTAATTTGTTTCTTCTACTGGCTACCACTAAAATAATTTTAAAAATATGTAGGTATAAATCATATATGTTACGCGACAAACTTTTTGTTCAGTGTCTAACCATAATATACAAGTTAAATTTCGTTGTCTCGCGATTGAATTGTTAAAAAGGTTTTATTCCAAAAAAATTACAACTAATTACATTACTTTAAGACTTAATTATACAGAGAATAAATAATACGTAAAACATTACAGTAATTATATAATAATGAATTATAATGCATGCGGCTAGTCTATTTATATGAACTAAAACTACGAACAAAGCATAGTGATATCTGGCGGATGATGTCATCCTAATTAAGCATTAATTAATAAAATATAATTCTAAATAATAAAATTAATTATACTAAAACAAGGAAAAGTTTATTGTGGACGCCAGGTCACTCCTCTACCCCTAGATCCGACACACCTGTGGAGGAGAGTCATCGTTTTTTACAAGGGTCTCTGCCCTTTTGCGTCTTAAGCGTCTATAAACCAAAGTCGTAGTGACTTTTTTATTATGAATAAATAAAGTATTAGTGTCCATGCACTGGGTTTTAGGGGTATCACCGATTCAGTTATATTGGGAATTGGGGAATACACTGGGATGTCTTCTAGTTGAAGTCTTTTCAATTTGATTGTAAAGTTATTTAGGTTGTAGTTTTTGAGTTCTGGGCTCGAAGCACTCACTAGCACTGGGGTTCCATACGTTGTTTCCGTTTGGGGCACTTTATAGTTTTTTTTTCAATAGCTTGGGTCTTATTTATTCTCTAATTACAGTGTTTTTGAATACAAGGTGGTTGTCAGAAATTATTAAGTTTGGGGTTCCGTGATGGCAAAAGAATTTAATGAGGTTAGTTGCTACCTCTATAGCTTGATAAGAATTTAATTTGTACATGTGCGATATGCAGTCTGTGTGGATAATTTCGAATGGTTTCATTGCTGTTGGCGTGTCATTAAATTTTAGTTTAAGGGGTTTCCGATCGTATTTGGAAATGAGATAAATTTCGCATTCATTAATATAATCTTGTATAGTTCTCCTCATGTTTGGCTAATAATATATCATTTTTAATTTTGCTTCTATTTCGTCTATGCCGCGTTTTGTATGGTTTCTAGAATATCATTATCGTCTTCGACGTCAGTCAAGAGACTTGAACATTTAGTCATTTTAATATTTGAAATTTTAAAGTATTTCTGAAGGACGTTACTAAATTTTTCGTATACTGGGCTTTCAAAATAAAGATAATAATTTGTATAAGGGACAATGTATTCTTTGATGAAGTCCACTACTTCTTGATTAAAATTATATTTAGAGAATTGAATATTAATACCCATTTTCTTTTGTTTGAATAATTATAGTTTTGGGTTTAGAAGGGGAGTGTTTAACTACCGAAATTATTATTTGGTCAGCGGTTTATCTGCAATGGGGATTCCTATTATAGGGTACTCTAAGTTAGAATAAATGGTTTCTCCATCATTCGCTTCCTGGTTTACATGAATTATTTCCGTGGGTTCTACGATTATGGAAGATTATGGTTTGTGGTCAGTGATAATTGTAAATTTACGCCCAAATAGATATGGTCTAAAGTATTTGACAGCCCAAACAATAGCCTTTCAATAATGGAATAACGCGTTTCGGAATCGTTAAACGTTCGACTAGCCTATGCGATTGGTAAATCGGTGCCAATTTTACCTTGTGATAAAACGACACCAAGGGCCTGGGTACTGGCGTCTGTGGTCAGCAAGTAGTCAGGACGTTCTTGCGCAAGTTAAAAGAATTTTGATAATCTGAATTATTGATATTAATAATTGAATTATTTTTTAAACGTTTCGTCACTGGTTTAGTCAAGTCTGCAAAATTTTTGATAAACTTTCTGTAATATCCTAACAGTCCGAGAAATCCTTTATTTTTTTTGTCGTTTTGGGGATGGGGTAATTTCAGATGGCAATAATTTTGTCCGGATTCGGTCTGACACCTTCGCGTGTAATCACATATCCGAGATACGCTACTTTTTTGCGAAGGAATTCTAATTTATCTAATTGAACCTTGAAATTAGCCTCTCTTAACCGTTTGAAAACTTCTTTTAATCTGTCGATATGTTCTTGTAAGCTATTGGAAAAAATAATTATATCATATAATAATTATAAATAGTATCATGGCCGCCGAGCAAGACGGTCGTGACTTTGCGAACGCCAAAAATAGTATCAAAACTAATAAAAATTCTAAGAAACTATGTGCGTGTGGTACAGTAGCAAAATCCGGGACACAGTGTAGTGTTTGTGCCAACTATTACCACGCATCATGTGTACAAAGTGTTAAATTATGCTGTGGCAATAATCTGACGGACAGCGTGAACACTCCGTCAAGCGACATATGTGCAGAAGAAACCAACTTTAAAATGGAAGCATATGAATACCTAAAAGCGCTCGTAAGTGAATTAAAACAGTCAAATTCACTACTACAAGAGAAAGTACAACGATTAGAGAAAGGAAATGAAAAATTTCGGTCAGAGGTTAAAACTTTCCCGACGCTAAGAATAAATAACAAACATGAAGTCATGAGAGCATCCGAGTCCACTGTGACAGGGGAGCATACAAAAGTGCCTACACCGGGAAGAGAACGCAGCGACCGCGCTGCCAAACAACCGAACACGGCACCGGTCGCCCGAAAAGTAAGCGATGTAAACAACAGACGCGGAACCAATAACCAGGATACACTAATAACACCAATCAACATCATTCAAGGCGTCAGTGGACATGCTAATGACAAGGAATGGAGAACAGTAGCTCCGAAGAAGAAAAAGAGATTAATAAATACAATTATTGGTTCGAAAAATTGCATTTCTAGGGCTCCACCAAAATATGCATGGATCTATGTGGGAAATTGCATGAGTACAGTAACTGCAAAGGTGATCGAGGACTTCTTTAACGAGCATTACCCCGAAGTCAAAATAAAAGAAATATGCGAATTGAAATCAAAAGGTAATAACAAGTCGTTTAAACTTGGCGCTGATTATAACAACCTATCAATACTAATGTCACCTGATACATGGCCAGCAAGAATAAAAGTAAGAAGATATAATTTTCCTAAAAACGAAAAAAGAAGTCAAAATTTTCCACTGCAATCGGCAAAGCAAACACCAACCTAGAAGAATTTAAAAGTTACACAGCTGAATATACAATCCATCATGCGAAAACGATATCTCTAGAAGATTTTCTGAATAATGATAGGATACACATAGCTTTCATTAATGAACATTGGCTAAAACATGGAGAAGAGGAGACCCTAACAGTAGGTGGATATAACTTGGCAAACATATTTACAAGAAAAGCATCCCAACACGTAGGAACTTTAATATTAGTGAATAAGACATTTGAGTATGAGAAAGTTGAATGCATTGATAATCTATCAGAAGAGGTAACTTGTGAGGTCTGTGCAATTTAATTAAAACAACCTAAATTGACATTCGTATCCATTTACAGATCCCCTTTAGGTGACTACGAATCTTTTTTAAACATATTTGAACAGATATTAATTAAATTAAATAGTTATAACAACTTATCAGTGATCTGTGGGGACTTTAATATAAATTTTAAATGTAGTAATAGTATTTTATATAATTTTAATATGCTCATAAATCAGGGTAACCAACTACTCAGATACCAGAGTAACAAACTTCTCAAGGAGCTGCCTGGATAATATGTTGGTAAGTGGTCAAATTAGATATCACTCAAGAGTATTTGACCCATTAATATCAGATCACAGCTCCATCATCACAACCATATACATAGAGATTAAACAAGAAAAAGATAAATGTATTACAGGTAAATTCACTACAACCGCAAAAATTGCTAAATTCAAAGATACATTATCTAACCACAACTTTTCTGAAATGTTTAACTCAGACTCAATATCAATGTTTACTAAATTCTTTAATGAATTCCTGTCTATTTTGACAATTGTTTTCCATTAACTAAATACATTCTAAGAAAGAGACCGTGCTCAAAAAGGGACTGGTATACAGATGATTTAAAACAACAGGAAAATACTATACACGCATTAAAAATAGTATACAAATGCACGGGTAATCAGAGTATGTATAAAAGAAGAATTAAACAAACTACAAAATTCTTATCAAATTAACATCAACAGTGCAAAAAAGTTGTATCATGAAAATAAAATACTGAAATCCTTAAACAAGCCAAAAGAAATATGGAAAATTGTGAACAATACAGGTAAAGGTAATAACTGTACTCCCAAGGCCATAGTACATACATCAGCACATAGTATCCAACAATATTTTATAAGAGCAGTTATGGAAATAAATCTTACTTTGACATGTGACAACGAAAATTTTAAGAATTTAAGTAACTACAGCCGCCTTCTTAGATCTTAGTAATGTTAATGTGTAATAATTATTGCATATTTAAATTTAATTGACGAACCCACAATGTACATTTATATTCAGCGGTATTAAATTTATTTACTTTTTTACAAATTATTAATTAGTAAAAATACTTATATTACTTACGGTACACCATCTTAAATAAAATGTATTTCTTCGAAATCATTAATATTTGAATAGTCGCGCTCTCTGTTGGACAACGTCGCGCGAAAAAAGGTGACTCGGTGCTTCTCGAGCACACACATGTGCAAAAGGCCGCGAGAGAAGCACACGCGAAACTCCACAGAAGCACGTGTCCACGGAAATAGCAAGTTCGAAAGCCGTAACCGACCACGCCAACCGTTGCAGACCATCACGGTAGTGGAGAGGCTAACACACGGTAAGTCACCGATGACCGCATCACTGTCCACTATTAAAAGATCAATTAAATACAGTCCATTAGTAAATCAGCGCTCTGTTGGGGCTCATTTGAAAAATACAATTGGTCCTTTGAATCAGATAGATATCATACCAGTTGAACCTTTAGCTGAATGCATTTCGACCCTTCAGTATTAGAAAATACGGAAAATTCGGTGTTGCTATCGGTTGAATTAATATAATAAATCGGCAAATTTCCATAGTGTCGTTTCTTTCGTGCGTGTTTTTGTGTCGTCCCATCTCGCACGGCCTCTGTCGTTTTTTGTATTATATTCAAATTAACACGGCCTCATATCGTTATCGTTTCTTGGGTTTTGTCGCATAGTCGTACACCGCTGATTTAATTCGAAAATCAGCTGTGGAGAATAAATTCGTAATATTGTTTTGTTGTTTATTAATTTTGAACGTGCAAATATACAATATTTGTTGTTCATGCCATTATTTCGACGCGCGGTAGCAATTTCTGTTGAATAAACTAATAAATGATAAAATGTACTTTAGATTGTTTAAATGTAACTATAACATGAAAAATTATGAAAAATGAATTTTAAACTGATTTCATTAAATTAAATTAGCAAAAGCAATTAAAAAATCTAGCATTCAAGTTTATAATCATCTGCAGACACGTGTTTCGAACTTTCGCTCTCTTCAGTACAGCTTTATTATAAAATTGATTTTAAATAAAAATAAAAACACTTACTAAAATAAATATAATGAAATATGATAATAAATATAATGAAATATAAATAACTTACTCAGATATGTACGGCAACTGACACAAGAATGAAATATAATCGACTGAAGGTCTTATTTTATACCTGAGGTGGATTAGTGAATTCTACAGAAATCATTACGTTCGGGATTAAGGAAAAACACCCAATTCGAGCATAATTGAATAAAATGTATTAAAACCCTTTAGTTCGTTGTAGTAAATTAAGTCGCCCAACTTTTTTGACTTTTGTATTTATTTTTTTAGGTAAATTAAATATTAAAAATGAAATGTACATATAGTGTAAAATAAAAACTGTGAAGAAAGGATATATTTTAAAACACTATTAATTAATACTCTTCACGTACTCGAATATTTAATCAGAAATGCTATAGTGTTGAAACACATTTGTGTATAATTGCCGGCAGCGCCTATTTCATCTCGAAACTGTGATCATCTTATGAATCTAAAGTTAGCAGACCCTAGCTTTGGTAGGCCAGGTCATATCGATTTGTTGTTGGGCGCTGAAGTTTTTACGCCAGTATTATTGGACGAAAAATTGCGCAGGCTGGATGAGTAATAGATAATGACTCATCCAGTTATTCGGTTGGGTATTAATGGGTAAGGTCGGTCTCAATCCACTAACTCAGTACAATTCATTTTGCCTCACTACAGGACTTCCACTAATAATATCATCACAAAATTTTGGGAGCTAGAGGAAATTCCAGGAATTACACAGGAAATAATGGTAACACTTTCTTTCACAAAATATTTTTTATTCGCTATATGTATACATTTAGAGTGCAAAGCACTCATTATCAATAGCTTACTAACCATTATTACCATTATTTCCTGTGTAATTATCAAATCTATCTTCAAAAACCACGTTTCCAAATTCCAGGAAAATGGGTTGTTTCTAGAGAGGATAAGAAATATACTCCAGCATGTATGCTCGAAATAGTTCGGGGATGTCGGTATCTTAACCGTTTCATTTCGAGAACCTCACCTTTCATAATTCCAAGGCAATCGCAATTCATCGATTTCTTACACTTGAACGGCACTTAATGAACGATCCCTTGCTTCAAAAATCATATGTGGCATTTATGCAGAATTATTTGGAGTCAGGTCATATGCAACTAGTTGTTTCATCGATCAGTGAAAAAAACTCATATTTTATTCCTCATCATCACATTCATAAACCGGATAGCCTTAAAACTATACAGCGGGTAATCTTTGATGCCTCGGCTAAATCAACATATGGAGTATCCCTAAACGATACCCTATTTACTGGCAATCTGATATCGCGTCTCTTTTGTTAAGATTTAGATAACACTTGGTCGTATTTACCGCAGACATCAAGCAAATGTACAGACAGATTAATATAAATCAGAAACATCGTAAATATCTAAATATTATCTGGCATTTTTCATCCTCACAAGAACTATGTGAGTATCAGCTTAATACGGTTACGTATGGAGTTTCGTCAGCCCCATATTTAGAACTCCGTACTACATTAGCTCAATTGGAAAGCCACAACTTTCCTGTTGCGGCGAAGGTAATTTCACAGCTGTATATGTGAATGATCTTGTGACAGGGTGCTCGTCTATTTAGAAAGTTTAAGTTTTGAAGGAACATATTTGTGCCTTATTCCGGACAGGGGGGTTTGAGTTGCGGAAGTGGTCCAGCAAATGGTGACACATTACTTGCGGATGTTAAGGATGTATTAACGTCTTCATTATCATCAGATAAGTCATCGAGTACTTCGGTTGTGAAAGTGTTAGGATTACACTGGAATCCCTATCTAGATTGTTTTCTTTTCAAACTCGAGCAAGTTGATCAGACCTGTACCAAATGCAATATTCTCTATGGTATGGCTTCTGAGACGCTATGGAAGCGGGCTATGCAGCGGTAATATATTTTTGTATATCAGATGGAAGGGTGGAAAAATCATTTGTGTGTGGCAAGACTAAAGTTGCTAAAGCTGTGTTATTGGCAGACCTCATAGAGTCTGTTCGTACAACCTATCAAACCATTTGGTCGTTTGATAAGGTTCTTGCTTGGTCAGATTCTACAGTAGCATTGTCGTGGATAAAGTTCTCGCCACATCGGTGGAAGACTTAATCGAGTCACACTCATTCAGGACAAAGTACCTCCTCATTTATGGTGTCATGTGTCTACGTTGGACAACACGGCGGATGCGGCCTCTAGAGGTCTGCTTTCCCGAGATTTAATAGGATGCTCCTTATGGTGGGTGGGGCCTGCATGATTGTTGCAAGCCTCTGAAACATGGCCACAACTTCCGCAGGTTGTAGAATCGAGTATCTGCAGACGATCTTAGAAGGCTCCGAAAGGGTCAGGATAGTAAGGCTCCTCTATGCAGATTAACGCCATTTCTTCGTATCGCCAGCATTCAGTATGGTCCAAATATCCGATGCTGCTGCCACGCAACCACCGCCTAACATATTTGGTAATCGATCAATTTCATCAAGAGAATTTACACCCGGGTCGTCGGGCACTACTCTTTCTAATCACTCAATAATTCTGGATTATTTCAGCCATTAAACGTTGCCTGTCTAAGAGTTACAAGTGTTTTAAGGCACGCCCTTCTATGATCATGGGTGATTTGTCCACAGCTCGAGTATCTCAATTTAAGCCGTTTTCTCATACGGGTGTTTATTTTGCCGGACCGGTAGTCACGACCCTGTCCAGGCGTCGTGAGTATAAGTCGCACATTTGTATATTTGTGTGCTTTTGTACAAAGGATCTTTATTTGGAAGTACTATCAGACCTATCGTAGAACGCGTTTCTGGATTCATTGCGCCGTCGTGGTCGATACACGGACATGTATAGTGATTGTGGCACTAATTTCGTCAGAGCAAATAAAATTCTTTTTTCAGTTGCCAAGAACTCCACGGAATCACTGGGGATTACGTGACATTTTAATCCGCCTTCCGGTACTCATTTCGGAGGGGTATGAGAGGCGGGAGAGAAATTGGTCAAAACGCATCTACATCGCGTCGTCGTAAATCAGATCCTCACATTTGAAGAACTTGCCACTCTACTAGCACAAATCGAAGCTGTGCTAAATTACCAGCCTCCTAGCGAAATAAGTAGAGATCCTAATGATTTAACGCCGTTGACGCCGGGACATTTCCTGACGTTGGAACCCATTAGATCCTCATCTGTAGGGATCTGTCATCATTTAACGCTGTCATCAGGTTTTCTGGAAACGATGGCACGTCGAATATTTGCATATACTGTAACAGCGCTCAAAATGGAGCCAAACATCGCCCAATTTTTTGGTGGGCGATCTCGTGTTAATCAAAAACAATACCACACCGCCGCTGCAGTGGCACCTAGGCCGAATTGTTGCGTTAACTCCAGGCCTAGATAGGATACCGCGGGTTGCTACCGTGCGCATGGCTAATGGGTTCATCCAGCGGCCGCTTGTCAAGTTGTGTTGCATGCCTGTATCCGGGTAGACTTGACTGGATATAATACACCGCGAATCAAATTGTATCGTTTTGTCAAATCACTCTAATTTGTTTTGTAATGTCATTAGAATTAAAATTCGCATCCCTAATGGGTATTTATTTTTATTTAATTAGCTGTATTTGTATAATATGGATTCCATATCATGGAACAATATTGTAATTAAGATCGTACTACTGTTAGATATAGAATTTTCAACGTGTCAATACTAAAACCGGTAGAAAACCCTTTGATAGCACCCAGAACTTTGAGAGCTTTATTTCATATAATATTGATATGCGATAAAAAAAATAGACGAGTATCAAGAACAACACCTAAATCTTTAATTTCTGTTACCGATTTCATACCGATTTAGTACCATTAATAAAGTATGAAAATTTTAATAAATTATCACGAGAATAAGAAATAGCACTTTTAATATTAAGGTCAGGATTAGTATTTGTGCACCAAGAGACCGCCTACATTTTGAAAAAAATATTTTTTTAAATTGCCTGGGTCATTAAGAGGTACAATTTTTGGTTTTCCGCGAATATTTTATTTTAAATTAGATTGACCTTCTTGTCTGCGTCTAAGCAACTCATCATTTAACAATTTGAAATTCCTTCGCTGATGATCAGTTAAATCAGCCTTAAATCGCACATTTGGATATTGTATAAAGCGCGAAAATTTTAATTTCGACTGCTGACTACCGATCTTTAAAACATATTTTCAGAGGTCTTGGCTTAGTAGATTCCTTGCCAATTCTGATTTTTTCTGGCTCGAATGAAACTTCCGATTTAAATATTTCCTGCACTACACGTTTGTCCTGCTTAAGCCTCGGTTAGAGATCCTAGGGACTCAGGTACGTTGAACACCATTACGTTCATAGCTCTACGATAACGTCCTTCAAGTTCTTCAAATAAGTCCTCTTCATTAAAACTAATATGCGATGAACTAATGGACTCTTTTAGGCTGATACATGCACAGAAGCAAAAAGTCTACATGATACGGGTTAGGGTTATAAATATGGAAATAAATGTTTAAAGCATTAGCGATAAAGAAGAGCTTCTGAAAATAGTAGAGAAACCGAAACACGCGATAGTATTTCAAATTTAAATTTGTAGGCGACTATTGTATAAAAAGTTGTCATTTAAGTTAAAAAGACAAGGATAGATCTTTAAGGAATTGCATTTAAATAGTAAACCTCGATTTCGAAATGATTTAAAAAAATATATTGTATGTGTAATAAGACATAAGTTTTTCTAAATTTGGGAGAAGGATATATAGAGGTAAGAAAGTGAAACAGTGTTCTGGAAAACGGCTTAAAACTTTCTTAACACTGAAATCTGGATTATTGGGTAAGATTTAAAAATGCATGTAATAATAAGCTGCTTCAATTTCTTTGCGATCACCTCGGAATGGTATAC
Organism: Ontholestes murinus; assembly: GCA_963969525.1. Taxonomy (NCBI): domain Eukaryota; kingdom Metazoa; phylum Arthropoda; class Insecta; order Coleoptera; family Staphylinidae; genus Ontholestes; species Ontholestes murinus. The sequence goes on from OZ018398.1 coordinate 531,800, forward strand.
ATGGATAAATATTTTCAGGATGTATTTGTGGATATTATCAGAAAACGGTTTTAGGATTTTTTTTAGAAAGTTGTCAAAACCAAGGCGGTGTTTTTACCTTTATGTAAGCACGCGAGATGTCCATCTCCTTTTATATCGTCATTCAGGTTTTAAGGACTTTATGTTTATATTATCATGTATTTATTTTGTGAATTAAAGGTCGTCAAATTAATTACTAACCGTTTATTAAAATGAATAAATAAAGGATAGATAGATATGTATATTTGACGCAAAGACGTCTTTAGTCTTTATGTCTATAAATAATATTGTCAGGTACTATAATAGAAGGTTTATTGTAGTATTTACTAGATTCATTTTTAGACATGATAAATGTAGGAGCAGTATTTATACATGCGAATATTGATTCCAATATAAAAGAGAAAAGTTACCTCAAATTTCGAATTTTGAACAAACATGTTATAAGGATTTTATCTTCAATAGAGAATTCTAATCTAATCTAGGAAAATGTGGAATTAAAGGTTTAGAGTTCAATAGTGCAGTACAGGCAAAGATTAATTACATCTTCAATTTTAGGAGGTAAGCTTTTCCAAATTTCTTGTTTCGCTGCTACTATTGAACTCTGTATATTTTCTTTGAAAAAAGAGAGGCTTTGGATTCAGGACCAGTTATTAAAGTAAAAGGGTTTGGTTATTTTCGTTTCTATCATTATATAGACATGTATTGGGTTATTAACTATTTTTTACTATCACATTATGTCAGTGTGTACTAACTTTAAATGGCCCATATATAACATCATAAAAACAATTATTGCTTTTGAGTTTAAGTCAGTATAATGGGAGTATGAATTCGTTAGGTTTTTATTAGTTTTTGGTCGATAACTGCTGATTTTTTGCTTATATAACTTTTTTCTTAATTTAAACATTTCTGCAAGACTGTTAGAATATAGGCCAAGTTTTCTGGTTTTCTGTGTTCTTTTCTCATATGACTTGCATTTGATTGTTAAAGATATGTCGAAAATTGTTTTCAGGTGTGCGCCTGTCCATAGAATACAGTTTATTTGCTACAGGCATTTATATGAGTGAATTATTACATTAACTTCTTTCGATAACTACATATAATGTATTTATTGTGTGTTTTTATATTTATTTATTACACAGTGCAACGTCTCAGGCACTGATATTTTTGTTTTTGCAACTGATCCGTTGTGGATTCGAATTTATGTTAAATCAATATTTACCTTAAGTTGAATTCTGAACAATTTTAAAATGTTTTTCAAAACCACATTATCTACAATCAGAGTGGAAATTCATCATTGTATGTTTGTTTTTTAGTTAGATAGTTCTAAAATTTGACAATTTATTTCCTTTTGATTTCCCTAATTTTATGGATTATTACAAGAACTGGCATTAACGATATGTTTGTACATGATTTGGGGGAAAGATTAGATGAATATAAAAATAAAATGTAAATGTTTGCAATGACGCTATTGTATTTGTATTCGATGAGGGAAGTTATACCCGTAGAATACCTTCGTGATTGTGTGTGTGTTATATGATCTCATAAGCAGAGTAAATAAAATAAAAAGAAATGGAAAAGTGTTGTAAATATTCAGGCGATCAAATATAATAAAAAAAGGTCAATTTCATGTATATCGACCTCTAATCTTATTTGTCGTTGCTGTAACAGACCGCATGATTTATGTTTTAAACACAAAGTCTTACCCATTGTTAATTCCTTAAATTTTTTGTCTTAAGAATATATGATATTGTTGTATTAAAAGCTATTTAGAAATTAATATGAACACAGAACTTTACGAGTTATCTGTTTGAGATCTTTCCCTAGTTAAACGAAAGCATTTTTTTTTTAATAATTCAATCAAAGTTCCAGATGAATATATAAAGTGGTTTTTATGAACGTATATAAAATCATTGAATAATTGTATTAAATGTCGGGAGATAATTTTGCCGATGACAATATTTTAAAAGTTGCTATGAATATCTTAAATGCCAGAATTAAAAAAAATAACTCTATGTATACTCCTTAGTTTATAACTTGAATCGATATATACACTGAATCGATGAGAAAATAATTAGGAATACAAAAAATACTCAATTTTTAATACAAATTTATTTTACTTATGTCATATATTAAACAATTGGCTGATAGAGTTTATATAGGGTCCGCCAATAAGGGCGCGTGAACTTTAAAATTGAATAAAACAAGTTGTGTGTAGAAACGAAATTTATTTTTCATTCGAAAGGGTATTCGACCCCATTAAGTATGGAAGATAACATCGTTCAAATGACCACCGCGGCTCCGTTTGGTAGCCCGGATCCGGGAGGTCCAATTTTCGATGACTCTGGAGCACATATCGGCCTCAATTTGAGCGATGGCGTTGCGTATGTTGACTTTGAGGTCATCGGTGTTTAGAGGCTTGTTGGCGTAGACCAGCGACTTGAGATAGCCCCAGAGAAAAAATCTAAAGGCGTTAAATCGCACGATCTCGGTGGCCAGTTGATATCGCCTCCGCGCGAGATGACCTTGTCCGGAAATCGCTCGTGCAGAATGTCCATTGTGGCATGGGCTGTGTGGCACGTGGCGCCGTCCTGCTGAACCACATGTCGTCCGTGTCCATATCATCCAGTTTAGGCCAAAAGAAGTTGGTTATCATCAGTGTTGCGAGTTTCGCGAAAGTGCGAACGCACATGTCATGTGACGTGCGCGCACTTGCGACCGCATATGTCACCGCATATGCCCGCACATAAGATGACACGATTTTACATTTGTCTGCGCGACTCGCGGCATACTCGCTATCGGGAATAACTAATTTCCGACTTTTTCTGCCTATGAAATTTAATACGGATAAACAATAATACATGTTCACTGCTCTAATTATATCGAATTTCAATTTCATATATCAAACAATTATAACAATTCTTAATAATTCTTCTAAAATGTTTTAAATAATAATACCAAAATAGTAATATTTTCTACTTGTAAATTTTCTATGATACGTCCCCATATGAGACTACCGGTATAATTAATAATTACAAAATTAATAACAATTATTATTAATTAATAATAAATATTATTAAGTTTCTATTTATTAAAATTATTATTTAAAATATGTTAGTTATATTAGTATGCATTTTTGATCTGATTTTAATAAATAAAACATCAAATTAATTTTTAAAGGGCATTAATATGAACTGAAATGGTATTTTTTCTTGTATCCTGTTTCTGACAAATGACGATCAACTTTTTTTTTCAAATTGCACTGTATATATATTTTGTATTGATCCGCAAGTAGATTTTTCTGAATATAAAATTGTAAACGTTTTTTATCCATTTATCAAACCAAAATCGAGAAATTTAAGATTTTTTGAAAAAAAATTAAAAATCAAGTACCCATAGTAAACAATATAGAAAGCCTATTCCAAATGTCATAAGTGACAGTGTCAGTCATTGGTACAATACGCAGTCATTGATACAGCACCGAATGTTTTTCGTCAGTCCCTAGATATAATCCCGTTAAGGTGGGGAAATGGCGGGACCGTAGATTCCTGGGGTCAAAATATGACGATTTAACACAACTTATCTGTATCCAAAAGTTTACGGTTAAGCCGGAATTTGTTTTCAAAGTTACAAAATGTTTTATTTCTTTTGCTTATAACAATTGAAATTATTGATTTCCATCGTTTCCAGTTTAAAAAAAGGAAGAAAACTGGATACACTGGAAACGATGGAAATCATCGCATTTTACTTTATAAATTAAATTAAATATAAATTTCAAACGCGTCACGAAAATATGATTCCATCGGCAATGCATCCATTTTATTTAAAATCGATTAATTATCCCGCGGGCCTTCCACTTGGAAGGAGCCACGTGTTAAATCCACTAGTATTTCACATACTATTTTATATATTTTAATAAAATATGAATATAACTTCATTTATCTAAGAACCGACTTAATTCAGGCGAATAAAAATAATGACGTCAGATGAAACTATAAGTTTTAGTTTGATAATGACTAGCTTAGAGTCGAAACTATAGTCACTGTTATTTTTTAAAATAAAGTCGTAAATAAAGTTATTTTCTCTATATTACAAGTCATTCAAGATGTATTAACCATTAAATACTGATATAAATGGGTTAATGGCCAAAACACTACTAAATACCATGGATTTATCTCAGCAAGCTTTCGACGGCTACAAACCTATTTTTTACAATTTGAGTCAAAAAACAGATTGATTTAGTATAAGATTTTCGCAAAGCATTCTAAATAATATTACAGTACTTTTTATTAAAAAAAAATATTCGGTATCAGTGTAACAACAATAAATCTTTTTAAATATTGTTGAATATGGAGGATATAATTCTAAACAGTACATTCCCTGCAGTGGACTGCCAGAAGGTTCCAATTTAGGTTCTTTATTGTTTGTGTTGTTCATTAATGATTAGAGAGCGGATAAAAAAGCTTAAAAAATGTGAAAAAAGCACTTAAAAAGGCACAACATTTAGAGAAAAAAGGCATTAAAAAGCATAAAAACAGGAAAAAAGCATAAAAAACACGAAAAAAGCACTAAAGAAAACTATATTTTCTTAATATGTTAAACGTTTATCAACATATGTTACATAGAAATTCTGCTTAAAACTAAAATAAACATACTTTCTTTACATAATATATAATATTAAGTAAGTATTTAAAAATTAAATTTTAATTTTGTATACAGATCAAAATCACTAAAATCTATTCATGAAAACAGTAGATCATTAAATGTTGTTCTAGAGGTTTAATAGTAAAAATTATTACTTCTGACGCTCAATAAATTTTTGAAAGTGGAAAAGCTTCTCTTTATTTTAAATTATATCTGGATCCATTTGAAAATTGCCATTCAAAATCAAGTTTAATTTATTTAATATTAAAAATCCTTCATTTTCACCGAATACTTTTTTCGATATTTTTTTGATTTCTTGGCCAATGAGTCCAGGTATTTTCTAAACTGAATCTGCTTTTATAAAGATTTGATTGTGTTGCCTACAAAATTTAAACGCGATTTTATGTAACTAAATTGTTTTGAAGGAAGCTCTTGTTTCTTAAGAAATGTCATTAACTGATTTGCTTGCCGTTACGGGAAAGTTGTATATAACCTTATTAAATTCTTCATCGTAGCATATAGCCAAGTTCCCCATTTTGTTAGCACTGGTTTATGGGGCAGTGAGATATCAGGTAATGACTCCTTGAATAATTGCACACAAAGAAGAATATAAGAACTATTTTTCCATATTTAATTAAATCTACAAATGGAAATTTTATTCTTGTAGTTTCAGAAATTCGTTTCTATCCATGTGCTAAACATGTACAATGCACAAAATGCATTATTAGTAAAATTTTGTAACTTGGTATTGCCTACGACAAAAATAAGCTTGTCAGTCCATCATTTATGAATTTTGCTATAATGTTATTATCAGTTTTTTTTCAATTCTTTTGTATATATCAAAATACTATTGGTCGGATGTCTTCATGTTAAACTCCTATTGTTAAATTAAACAAGCGTCTGTGGTTTCATCCACACCAAACCACATATAATTATTGTTAATAATATCTTAATTTTTTTGTATGGTTTCATAGTACGCAAGAGCTACATAATTTTTTCTCAGGAATGCGCATTTTACAATATTTTCCCAAGAAAGATTTAAATGCATTATTTTGTAATTTTCTTAAAGGAATATTTGAATGTAAAAGTATTTTGCACAAATGTGAATTTAATTTAAATTGTCCATCGTTTGTTGAAGATGATGCTAAAGATTGTGAAATTGTGCTGTTTTTTAGTTCAGCTTTGAACTTTTTCAAACGTTCTTGATGTAGTGTTGTTATAACATGTTTTACATACAAGTTGGGGATTAAAATAAAACTTACTATTTTTAAACATGCCTTACAAAATAATGTATAATTTTCACTTGTTAATTCTGGATAGTCTTTAATTAATTCTTGTATTGTAGTTCTAACCTTTTGCATTATGGGTTAAATATACATGTGAATTATATAATATAATTTATCTGTGATTCCCCAGGCTAATACGATTCACGCATATAACAATTTTTGATAAATAAGCAAAGTTTTTGGAATGTCAATTCAATAGTTTATGAATGCGAGTTTGAATATAAAAATTAACGAAAACGGTAAATATGCGCCAGTCGTCCCATCCGTATTTTTGCCGAGAGTAGAACATTGATACGGTTGCAAAACACCTGATTATTAGCTATCACTTAAATTTGTTTACATTTAATACTTACTGGGGGCCCTGTTCGGGCTAAGTTTAACTACGTTTACATCCGGAATATCATAGGTGTGATTCCTATGAAGCGTTCGTCTGTATTATCTGAACAATGAGACGGTCTATTATATCTACTTATTTATAAACAAATCCATTGTAAATTGGTAATTTGTACTAATATTTATTAATAATAAAATTCATTATAATTATTGTATCATATTATGAAGATTTTAAACAATTATGTTGTCAAAAGACACGAAGAAAATATGTAATACAAATATAATCTATAAATGATGGAATACAGATTTTTACGAAAATTCTCTATATTAGCACATTAATTTAATATCAACGTAAAATTTTTATTAAAAGTTTTTTAAATGTTTAAGAAAATGCTCCAAATAAGCATCAGAATCTAAAAAAAGCATGAAAATAAGCATAAAATGTCAAAATAAGCACAAAAAGTCAAAATAAGCAAAAAAGCAAAAAAACACTTAGCGCTAAGTAATCACATTCTTCAAGATTCGTATAGGTATTAAGAAATTTTTTCGATGCTATTAATATTATGGATAAGCATAATGCTAGAAATCCGCTCTCTATTAATGATATTGTGAAAAATATATCGTCACCAATATTACTATATGCAGAGAATGTCAAAATATGCAGGTCAATAAAAACAAATGATGATCACATAATTATTCAAAATTATCAATAAAATTGATTTATGGGACACAAGAAACTCTTTAGGCTTAAATATTACAAAATGCTGTTGCCTTTTTAGTTGTAGGAGAACCACTCATGAATTCAAATATATTATAATTTATACAAAGTATTTGTGCTGATTTTAGAGATATAAATGTGATTATCAAAATTTATATAACATAGTATTAGTATTATTTATTTATTCCAATATGCTTACATAATATTCCAAAATTGTATATAAAATCCATTAATATCAACAAAAATTTGAATCACATATGGAAAGGGCAGAGTTCACAATATAGCGTTCTTCCACTCGTACCAATAGTTTCTTCCATGAGAGACTTCCTTCTTAAAGGTTATCTCAGAATATTTTCTCTTTGTTACGGCCAAATTTGATTTATGTCATTTTGACATAAAGATCTAAACGTGAATACTGCAGATTAACTTGGTTATCTCCATATTACAAGCAAAAACAACAAGAAATGTGCAAACAAGATTTTTGTGATTATTATATTTCAAATTTACTGATACATATCTAAACTACCAATCATTTCATTAGAAAAATCTTTTAGATAATGCTGTTTCAAAATGCTGAAAAATGTGTGTATGTTACTATAAGTATTATATAATTATTTTTGTTCGAATAGTGCACACATACCCTTTTGAAATATCATTGGTTACAGCGCAATTGTATAGCGATTTTAATCTGTTTTTATACTTGAGATAACCCTATCCTACTAAGCTTCTATAAATTAATTATACTACTAGTAGTAGTAGTGTTTGTCTATGGACCACGTGGTCCTTCCGCCGTGCGATTTATGTATTTGTGTGTGAGCTTGTTACCTAACTACTGGCCCGAACCAACCTTGCTGCACGTTAGTTCTGGGTCGCTACCGAATGCGCCACCGCCGGCGTGTAATTATTCATGGTATTTAACAACTTTTGCAAGTTTTTATTGAACGTCCTTATACTATATTGTGCTTTCCAGAAACGTTATCGAAATTGAAACAGGTATAATCCTTCCTCTTCCCCCTAGTCTCTCTTGCAATCATTTTTGTGTCAGAAAATGGAATTTTGCTACTTTCTTTACCACCTCTGCCCCTAACTATTTGAACCACCTACCGGAGCGGAACTAAGTTTTAAGTTTCACTAGTCTCTCTATTGAACTCTATTTGTAAGAAATCGAGAAAAGTAATTGTAATTCAATGGATTTTGTAATTAACATATTACTACTATTGGGTTATTTGCCTTTTACAGCAAAAAAAAGATACGTAGACATTTTTTCATTATCATAGGTCATTTAAATTCGTATGTTCCAACATGCAACAGAAGCTATATTTACTGAACCGTACCAGCCTTTTATTTCGACAACGCTTGGTCGAATGTGACTGGGACAAAAAATTTTATTACCAAAGTGAACCCAAGGAATCCAATGATGAATTTATTTTTTACCGGAATAATCCGGAAGTACCCGGAACCGGAAGTAACTTTAAAATTTCAAATGGCAACATAGGTCGAGTATGGTATTAATTGATAGGTCTTTTTAAAAGAAACAACTTTTATAAAAATGTTTTTTTAATGTTTTGTATATTTACAAAAATAAACGAGAAAAACTAAATTGATAATTAGTTACCCATTCAACACTCAATTTCCTCAAGTAGGCTTTGCTTTTTGTTATGTCAAAATAATTGACGTTCCTGAATATTTGAAGTAAAATAAATTATTATTATCAAAGTGTTGAATGTGTCAATATGGTTTTTACAAACCTCAAAGGTTTGGTGAATGCGGCTAAAACTATAATGCTGCTGAGTGAATTTATGCTGAGCGATACCCTCAACGAGCCAATCAGTCAATGTTTTTCGGCGCCTTGCAGAACGAGTTAAGACATCTAGTAAGCTACAGCCCAGCCACAACAAAGGTCGAAGTATGAGAAAATGTGTACAAGATTAAAGAACACCAGATATTCTTGCAGCAATTGCTCTGGACTTGAACATCTCGACTAGAAGAATTGAAATCGATGCTGGAATAACTCGCTCCACTACTTGAGAGTTTTAAAAACAAACAAATTCCATCCATATCATATCATGGTGTAGAGAACACCAGAAATTTGAAGAGCGGGATTTTCAAGATAGATTGAATTTTTGTGAATGGTTGTCTCAAAAAATTATAATTTCCTTCACAAAATTTATGAACAGATGAGGCGACATTCAAAAGCAACGAAGTTGTTAATTTACATAATGCTCACTACTGGAGTAATGAAAACCCTCAATGGTTAAGAGAAGTTGATAATCAACACGTGTGGTTTGGTGTGGTATTTTAGGAAACCAAATTATTGGTCAGCATTTTTTCGATGGTTCGTTAAACGGAGCTAAATATGCTGATTTTTTAGACAATAATCTTATTGACTTTCATTACGCAAGCGTTTCTCGTCAAACCGTTGATCGTCTTTTCCCTGATTGATGGATTGGAAGGCTAGGACCATTTCCATGGCCACCTCGTTCTACTGACATAACGCCTCTTGACTTCTCCCTGAGGGGACGAATCAAAGACCTAGTTTATAAATAGGTTCCAACCACGAGAGATAATATGAATGAGAGGATACGGAACGTCTGCCGTTTACTTATTGAATATGAGATTCTATGGGCCGTACGACGTTCGAAATCGGCTACAAAGATGCATTGATCAAGAAGGAAGGCAATTTGAACATACCATAAATAATTGAATAGTTGTTTTAATTACCATTTCTTTATTTTCGTTCTGCAAGGCGCCGAAAAACATTTTTTGACTGATTTGCTCGTTGAGAGTATCGCTCAGCATAAATTCACTCAGCAGCATGATAGTTTTGGCCGCATTCACCAAACCTTTGAGGTTTGTAAAAACCATATTGACACATTCAATACTTTGATAATAATAATTTATTTTACTTCAAATATTCACGGACGTCAATTATTTTGACATAACAAAAAAGCAAAGCCTTCTTGAGGAAATTGAATGTTGAATGGGTAACCAATTTTCAATTTAGTTTTTTTCGTTTATTTTTATAAATATGCAAAATATTAAAAAAACATTTTAATAAAAGTTGTTTCTTTTAAAAATACCTATCAATTAATACTATACTCGACCTATGTTGCCATTTGAAATTTTAAAGTTACTTCCGGTTCCGGGTACTTCCGGATTATTCCGGTAAAAAATAAATTCATCAGTGGATTCCTTGGGTTCACTTTGGTAATAAAAAATTTTGTCCCAGTCACATTCGACTAAGCGTTGTCGAAATAAAAGGCTGGTACGGGTGGTCTGAGACACCCGGTATAACAATATATTTGGCAATAGCATGATTTTCGAAAAAGGATATATAAGGAGAAAAATACAAAACGATTTTAGTACTAAATAATACTAAATCAAAATATTGATAATACAGCAGTGAATTAATGTGGTACTTCTAGATTATTATATGTACATTATCATACTACTTTTAAGAAAAAAGGGTTCAAAATAGACCTCACATATGAACCTTAGGTCTGGGATTCGATTAAAAAATAAAATTAATAGCAGAAAATAATACAATATATTTTACTTTACATTTTACACTAAAAATTAATGAACCCAACTACAAGAGACACACGTTTGGGTCATCCATAATTTGATGACAACGTTTCCCATATTAAAACCATTTTAGGATTGATAACAAAATATAACATTGGTATTACAATTGTCTCAATATATTTAAAATTGATAAAAATCAGTTAAAATTCTCCGGGCGGCAACTCTTACTTTCGCGCCGAAAGAAATAATGTCTTATTGCTGCATTATTAAAACAGGGAAGCTGAAAGTATACGATGTTATAAATAAAGTTATAAATAATACGAGATTTTTGCAATATTTATAATTGATACCGGTAAAGGTACACTCTTGACGGAACGAGATATGTAAATTCGATGGGGTAAAACACTTGTTAAGTTCCATAATATTTTAATTTTCTGGAAATAAAAATATTATGGAACATAACAAGTGTTTTACCCCATCGAATTCGCAATATTACTGCAAGCTAATCGCAGCAATGGCAGTGAATTAAAACCCGCGAATGTAACTTGTAATTTCAGCATCATATGAATCCTACATACACAATATGTGTAAAATATATCCAGTAATCGAGAGCTATACATTAGTACTCATTCCAGTCCTATGCAACAAATTCACACATAAAACCGCATATTGCACGGAATGTATTAAGTCCTAAATGCATGAAACCACACCCCACCTAAACCTGCACAAGTGAACTCACCGCACTGCTCTTACTATTAATATCAATCGTTAATATATAATCCTATACATGTAAAATTTCCTATGGAAGCTAAATTTGGGAACCCTTATGTTTTAATAATTCAATCGAAAACTCATCCTTTAATGAGTTAAAGCGAGTAGGTTCCATGGAATCAATTTTCCCTTTGGTAATGCAAATATACCGTGTATATTAGTAGTCCTCTAAATGAATGCTTCCATTTTACATTACCTCTTAACCTGGTATATGTCATGTCAATGAATATCTTAATGATGTCATAATTACAGTCTTTTAATATTAATAAACAATTATGTATCTTAATATTGTATGTATTTATCTATTTCGGACCTACCACACGAATTAATTTACCAACTGTTGGTAAATTGGATATATAAAAAACTGAGAAAATAAAAAGAAAGGGAGAATCTTAATATTATTGTCCTTTTAAACAATTCAACAATCTGATATAATAAATTAACATTTCTAATTATTAGTCTGTTAATGTTTTTAATGGCATTTTTGGAGGGATTCTGTAATGATATGTACATGACATATATTGAATTATTTTGTGATATAAAATTATTTTAATTAACTAATTTTTTTATCATTATTTTTTTATACAATAAACATTTTAATAATGACAATAATTTAAATATATTAGAATTTTGTTATTTTAGTTCTATAATTTAACATGACTTCTCAACCTTACTTATGATAAATTTAATTTTGGTTTTGCGTATGAAATATATTACATTACAATATATTATATTTATGAATTTTGTTATTAAACTTACTGTTATTATTTATAATTTTTTGGTGACCACCATATCAATGACATTACATGCGTTACACGCATGCAAAGAGAATAGTCTTCTTCCCATGATATCCCATACATGTTCAATGGGATTTAAATCCGGCAAACGGGGCGGCCACGGCTTCATGAAGAAATTTCATAGTTCGACGAGGAATATGAGGACGTGCGTTATCTTGCTGAAAAAGTACGTCTGAACGTCACCTAAATAAGGCAATAAAGTCTGTCTGACGTCTTCAATATAACGCGCAACTGTCATACTGCCTACCATAAGCAATAGCCCCCCAAACCAGTACTCCAGCAGTTCTGTGTACATGCCGCTCAATAGCAAACATAAGATCAGGTCGTTCTCCACGGTAGCGTAATACCTTTCTACGGCCATCATGCGTGCCTAGACAAAATCGTGATTCATCGCTGAATACGACATCATGCCATTCTGCCTCCCAATGCTGCCGTTCTCCGCACCAGTCCAACCTTTGGTGACAGTGTTTCGCTGTCAAGGGAAGCAATAATCTTGGACGGTATGAAAGAAGCCCAAAGGATTGAATGCGGCAATATAGAGTTCGCATACTATCGGGCCTGTTTTCTTCTCTAAACCATTGATCACTGATTTGACGCGTAATTGGTCTCCTTTTTACTCCTCTACCTTCTACAGTCTATACCTGAGGCACACGCATTACAGTCGTTGCAGTGGAATTAATACGGCAGGCCATTTCGTGATAGGACATACCGACATCTCGATAAGCAACAATTCGACCATGGTCATCATGCACATTTTGTTTAAGCTTAACACAGTCAACGGAAACACGAAAACTAAAAACTTCTCTTATAAATAGTTTTATTAAAAAAAAAAGTGAAATCATTTTTTGTTGTCACAGTAAATATAAAAGGCACAAAGCTGGAATTTCATTGATAACAATTTGTTTTAAATATAGTGACTCTATTGCCAAAAACTGATTTCTAAAAAATCATTTCTTCTTGGTGTAAAGCTTCTAATGTCATTGAGTATATATTCTTTGTCGCAATTTGCAGTTATAATCTTCTCTAATCTAATAAAAAAAAAATTTTTTCATTGTGAGATTTTAATTTCCTCTTGGCATTATTATCACGTTTTAATATATCATTTTTATTAGTTTCTATTTTATTTTTGATTGATATTGACAATATCAGTTGTATTTATTTTCCTTACACTATGTACTCTTTGTAAATACAGCTGACTAGAAAAAATAATTTTTTTTTTAATTATCGTTTCCATGACGACATTTTCCTCTTCTCAGTCGTTCTGATTTTGCATCAACTCACAACGCCACACTACTCTCACCTAGACAGAGGAAGGAAAAGTAACAGAAGAAAATAGGAATTTGATGTATAAAAATGACAGTATAATTGTTTGGTAAGGAAAGTAAGTGTATAGATGGGCTTTAGTCGATTAGTTGAATTGCAATCGAAACATTTGAATTAAAACACTTGTTATTTTCCATATTAATATATTCAGTTTCCTGTAACGTGTTTCAGTTAATTACAACCATTATCAAAGAATGGTACAGTGAATTGCAATCGTTACTGCCGTTAATATTTACTGTACAAACATTAGAATTACGAATGAGCCATCGAAAGACTTTTTAATGGTAGCTTTGCGTGATGGTTATGAAGGCATGTGTTTTTTTTAAATCAGGATGTATACAAGCATTGATTTAAGGTGGGTTGAGCGATCAATGTCTTCGTCTTATCTGATTGTAGACAAGGAATTGGAAAATAAGAAATTGCCTAGTAAATGCAATAGCTTACCCTAAACGTACTCTGCTGTTAGCCGAAAGGGAATTTTTAAGAAATTTCGAATTCCTATTAAAATTAAACTAAATTAAAAATTAATTTCTTTGGACCGTTACTCATTCAGCGAGAATTTACGAGGTGCTCCTATGCCATGATGCATAAGCTCGTAAATTTACTGTATTTGCGCTTTTCGGATGTAAAGGATTTGGAAAAGTACACGAGAGGTTACAATATGCCAGAATTCTCCTTTTATTGCGAAACTATGCTATCAACTTAGTTAGGGGCGTCTACTATAATGCTCACTTCTGCAACAAGATCTGGTCAACCATTCATAGTAGAGTTGATTTTTGAAAAGTGCTTATTATGACCGAACAAGATGTGTGTGCGTAATTATTAATTTTGAGTATAAAAAGCTAAAATTGTTAAAAAAAATGCTTGTAAGTGACGAACAAACGTGTTCATGTTCAAAATGAAATTATCTTAAATATATGTAAAACATAAGTGATATTTTTTTTTTCTTTAATTATTTTCTCATGTAACTCGTGGTGATATATTTTGTAATAGAAATAACACAATTTACGAACAGTGAAACAAACAAAGCGTAAATTGTGTTATTTCTATGTAAGTGATCATTTGAATGTCAACATTCAAATTTCCCTCTGATGTTCATCTTTATTTTTTTACCAATCCTCTAACACAGCAAAATGGTAATCCCGTGTAAAACCGAATCCATAAACCGAACGGTTTAAAGTTCGAGCGTAGTTTCTCGAGCCGACACTCATGGTCAAATATTCACAAAAACGGAAGAAAGTTGCAATGACTGTCTTTGAAATATCGTTAGGGTGAATAGGACTTTTGTGGTATGTCGTAATCAGATCATAAATCATAAATCATATGATAAATTTGATGTTCATCTTTATTTTTTTACCAATCCTCTAACACAGCAAAATGGTAATCCCGTGTAAAACCGAATCCATAAACCGAACGGTTTAAAGTTCGAGCGTAGTTTCTCGAGCCGACACTCATGGTCAAATATTCACAAAAACGGAAGGAAGTTGCAATGACTGTCTTTGAAATATCGTAAGGGTGAATAGGACTTTTGTGGTATGTCGTAATCAGATCATAAATCATAAATCATATGGGTATGGGTCTGGAGTTGTAACTGTATTCATTTCACAATAATCGTCATATAGGCACAAAGAGCCATAATTTCTAATAGTTTAAGTTTTTAAAGTGTTTTACCGGTTTTCCGAAAGCGTTTCGCACCAGACTTTTCTGGGCAATACCAAAAAATCTGCATCTAGAATTGAGTGGTTTAACAATAGTTATTTAAGGTACAAGTGTAAAAAGTGATGCTTTATTGCACGAACTGGCGTTTAAAAACACGAGCGAGGAACGAGCGATTTTTTTAAAGCCATGAGTGCAATAAAGAAACTTTTTACACGTGTGTCTTACAAAATTTTATCTTCGATCGTAAAGGATTTCAAAGAATATATTCTTATGAGTAATATTTTAATGTCATCTCAATAATTCAATTAATGAAAACATATTTTACCCGCAGTGCACTAATGAAAGCGTTACTTAGCAACCAGTAAACAAGTTGCACAAATGTCGGCCGCCATTATTATTTATGGAAAAATGTTCGCTTTATTGTAATCGCTTCGACTTGCATTAAATGAAATCTTCAGAGTTCTTAAATCTGCCTTTTCGTTTGTATTATCTATTTTATTTATAGTTTATTAGTTATTTGTATCAATTAATAAAAAAATAGGTCTTTCGTCGAAACTTTGTGCTATAATATATTCATTTGTCAAATTTGACGTGCAATAAAAACGGTTTGACATTACCGTGCAATAAAAGCACTAGTGCTTTAAAAAGCCACTTTTACAATGAAAAATGATGCAAAAAGCGTCTACTTTCTGTACGATCATAGATAATAGTTATTTAAGGTACAAGTGTGAAAAGTGATACTTTATTGCACGAACTGGCGTTTAAAAACACGAGCGAGGAACGAGCGAGTTTTTTTAAAGCCAGGAGTGCAATAAAGAAACTTTTTACACGTGTGCCTTACAAAATTTTATCTTCGATCGTAAAGGACTTCAAAGAATATATTCTTATGAGTAATATTTTAATGTCATTTCAATAATTCAATTAATGAAAACATATTTTACCCGCAGTGCACTAATGAAAGCGTTACTTAGCAACCAGTAAACAAGTTGCACAAATGTCGGCCGCCATTATTATTTATGGAAAAAATGTTCGCTTTATTGTAATCGCTTCGACTTGCATTAAATGAAATCTTCAGAGTTCTTAAATCTGCCATTTGGTTTGTATTATATATTTTATTTATAGTTTATTAGTTATTTGTATCAATTAATAAAAAAATACGTTTTTCGTCGAAATCTATTCATCTGTCAAATTTGACAATTCTGTGCAGTAAAAACAGTTTGACATTACCGTGCAATAAAAACGTAAAAAAGCACTAGTGCTTTAAAAAGCCACTTTTGCAATGAAAAATGATGCAAAAAGCGTCTACTTTCTGTACGATCGTAGATAAAAATAATGATTGGAGTTAATTCAAAAAATCAACAAAGTGATGTATGAATGCGTATAAAAAACAATTACTATTAAAAATGGCGCAAGAGAAAGTTAACTCTAGCAATCTCAGAGCTAAACAAGCTCACTAAACGTGACATAATTGAAGTGTAAAAGATACTTTATTGCACGAACTGGCGTTTAAAAACACGAGCGAGGAACGAGCGAGTCTTTTAAAGCCAGGAGTGCAATAAAGAAACTTTTTACACGTGTGCCTTACAAAATTTTATCTTCGATCGTAAAGGACTTCAAAGAATATATTCTTATGAGTAATATTTTAATGTCATTTCAATAATTCAATTAATGAAAACATATTTTACCCGCAGTGCACTAATGAAAGCGTTACTTAGCAACCAGTAAACAAGTTGCACAAATGTCGGCCGCCATTATTATTTATGGAAAAAATGTTCGCTTTATTGTAATCGCTTCGACTTGCATTAAATGAAATCTTCAGAGTTCTTAAATCTGCCATTTGGTTTGTATTATATATTTTATTTATAGTTTATTAGTTATTTGTATCAATTAATAAAAAATTACGTTTTTCGTCGAAATCTATTCATCTGTCAAATTTGACAATTCTGTGCAATAAAAACAGTTTGACATTACCGTGCAATAAAAACGTAAAAAAGCACTAGTGCTTTAAAAAGCCACTTTTGCAATGAAAAATGATGCAAAAAGCGTCTACTTTCTGTACGATCGTAGATAAAAATAATGATTGGAGTTAATTCAAAAAATCAACAAAGTGATGTATGAATGCGTATAAAAAACAATTACTATTAAAAATGGCGCAAGAGAAAGTTAACTCTAGCAATCTCAGAGCTAAACAAGCTCACTAAACGTGACATAATTGAAGTGTAAAAGATACTTTATTGCACGAACTGGCGTTTAAAAACACGAGCGAGGAACGAGCGAGTTTTTTTAAAGCCAGGAGTGCAATAAAGAAACTTTTTACACGTGTGCCTTACAAAATTTTATCTTCGATCGTAAAGGACTTCAAAGAATATATTCTTATGAGTAATATTTTAATGTCATTTCAATAATTCAATTAATGAAAACATATTTTACCCGCAGTGCACTAATGAAAGCGTTACTTAGCAACCAGTAAACAAGTTGCACAAATGTCGGCCGCCATTATTATTTATGGAAAAAATGTTCGCTTTATTGTAATCGCTTCGACTTGCATTAAATGAAATCTTCAGAGTTCTTAAATCTGCCATTTGGTTTGTATTATATATTTTATTTATAGTTTATTAGTTATTTGTATCAATTAATAAAAAATTACGTTTTTCGTCGAAATCTATTCATCTGTCAAATTTGACAATTCTGTGCAATAAAAACAGTTTGACATTACCGTGCAATAAAAACGTAAAAAAGCACTAGTGCTTTAAAAAGCCACTTTTGCAATGAAAAATGATGCAAAAAGCGTCTACTTTCTGTACGATCGTAGATAAAAATAATGATTGGAGTTAATTCAAAAAATCAACAAAGTGATGTATGAATGCGTATAAAAAACAATTACTATTAAAAATGGCGCAAGAGAAAGTTAACTCTAGCAATCTCAGAGCTAAACAAGCTCACTAAACGTGACATAATTGAAGTGTAAAAGATACTTTATCTACGACTAATATATAATGTATGTATTATACTTGTGATTTTTGCAGTATAATGCCATATATTATTCTCTTAGGGAATAATGACGAGGGATTAATAGTCATTATTCCCTCGTGCACTCCAATCAAAAAATTTCTCAAATTAAATACCATGGAAACAAAATACACAAACTGAAAACAGTCAGTGTCAAGCGCGTAGTGTTTGTGCATTTCTAATGAGATGGATGAAAATGAAGAGTCTTTTACTTGTACACCTCCAGAAATTGTACAACTAGCTGCAGCAACAACATCTACCTTGATACCGGAAACATCGAAATCCATTTATAATAAAACGTACGCAACCTTCAACGAATGGCGTCTTCGAAAGAAAGCAAACTCATTTTCCGAACATGTTCTGCTGGCCTATTTCGCTGAATTAAGTGCAAATTACAAACCTTCTTCATTATGGTCATTTTTTTCAATCATTAAAACTATGTTGAGAATAAATCATGACGTTGATCTGGAAAAATATTGCAAACTACGAGCATTTTTAAAAAGAAAATCAGAAGGATTTCAACCAAAGAAGTCTTCCACTCTGACCCCGAAACAAATAAGAACATTTATTGACAAAGCTCCTGATAAAGTTTTTCTTTTACATAAAGGTAAATATACCGAATTTAATCTGACTATTCAAAACTCATATTCTTATTTGCTTCAGGTTATATTAATTATTGGAATTATGGGTGCATGCCGCTCAAACGAGCTTTATGAAATGAATATTGAAGACGTGAAAGATCATCAAACACAGTTATTAATAACAATACCCAAGACTAAAACCAAAATTGCCATAAACAGTACGTTTTACAATATTGTAAAGAAGTACATCAATCTCCGTCCGTCACATGTAAAAATTAATTCATTCTTTCTAAATTATCAAAAATCAAAATGTACAATACAACGTATAGGAAAAAACAAATTTGCAGATATTGGTAAACAAATTGCCAAATATTTAAAATTGCCAAATCCTGAAACTTATACCGGCCATTGTTATCGCAGATCATCTGCCACTCTGTACATTGATGGAGGAGGCGATATAACTGGATTAAAGCGTCATGGGGGCTGGAGATCTACACAGGTAGCTGAAAGTTACATTGATCAGTCTATAAGAAACAAGACAACTACAGCAGATACTATTGCTAAACAGATAAATAGTAATGAAGCATCTTCTTCCTCTTCAGCAACCGAAATTCCAAATATTTGTATTGAAAACTCTTCCAAATCTATTGATAGTTCTCGACCAATTCAATTTATTAATTGTACCATTGCTAGTGTTAATGTTATTGAAAAATAAAGTTGTTCGTTAAAACAAATTAATAAATTAGTCATAGATAAAGTAGAGTATACTACTCGCAATAATGGCTATTATTACCTCGGAATGTTACTCCCTCGCCGCTTACGCGGCTCGGTTCGTAAATGTTCCTCGGGAATAATAGCTATCATTATTACTCGTGGTATAATCTACTATTATTGCACGAACTGGCGTTTAAAAACACGAGCGAGGAACGAGCGAGTTTTTTTAAAGCCAGGAGTGCAAAAAGAAACTTTTTACACGTGTGCCTTACAAAATTTTATCTTCGATCGTAAAGGACTTCAAAGAATATATTCTTATGAGTAATATTTTAATGTCATTTCAATAATTCAATTAATGAAAACATATTTTACCCGCAGTGCACTAATGAAAGCGTTACTTAGCAACCAGTAAACAAGTTGCACAAATGTCGGCCGCCATTATTATTTATGGAAAAAATGTTCGCTTTATTGTAATCGCTTCGACTTGCATTAAATGAAATCTTCAGAGTTCTTAAATCTGCCATTTGGTTTGTATTATATATTTTATTTATAGTTTATTAGTTATTTGTATCAATTAATAAAAAATTACGTTTTTTGTCGAAATCTATTCATCTGTCAAATTTGACAATTCTGTGCAATAAAAACAGTTTGACATTACCGTGCAATAAGAACGTAAAAAAGCACTAGTGCTTTAAAAAGCCACTTTTGCAATGAAAAATGATGCAAAAAGCGTCTACTTTCTGTACGATCGTAGATAAAAATAATGATTGGAGTTAATTCAAAAAATCAACAAAGTGATGTATGAATGCGTATAAAAAACAATTACTATTAAAAATGGCGCAAGAGAAAGTTAACTCTAGCAATCTCAGAGCTAAACAAGCTCACTAAACGTGACATAATTGATTTGATAAAAACAACAAAGTGTACATCAAATGTTTAAAAAAAATACTATTTGAAATTATACCCGAGATATGGACGATTCGTGAAACAAGGGGAAAATAACCTCCAAAGACGAATGCGATCGTAAAATATGTAAGTCACACTTAAGCCATATTAGTATACTAAATAAGCTATTATATCATCTTGAAAAACGCATCTGCGATCAGGAAACAATTGCCGGATTGTTAAATCGAGATAACAATACTAACAAATTATTCAACCCCACTAAGAACAATAACAATCATGAAGTTGGCGACATATCCAAAAACAATACATTCAAAATATGTGTAGCATCTCCCACTCCAAACAAGGCAGCTGCTATCTTACACCATATTATAAAGCGTGAACCAAATCAATTTTTTTATTTACTTAAAAGTAATTAGTCTTGTGGAGGAAACTTGGTGAAACATGTCCAATAAGTATATTTAGCAAATTTTATTTACTGCACATAATTATTAAAACAAACAACAGTGTTATTTGTCAATTCTAATATCTTAATGATTAACTATTGTAAAAAAAAGTAACCCAAAGTAATTTCTACTGTACCTATACAGTATACATGTATCAGGAAAAAATAAATACATAAGTAAATTAATAACTGCATTACGAATTTTAACATTTAATTCGCATATTTATTTATTGTCCAGAAAACAAAATCATTTTAGTTAGTTTGCTCCAAACTCTATCAGCAATGTTATTTTTACTTTCACCCAGATGATATAATATAATACTGCAATAATGGAAACCAATAATTTTAACTAAATTTATAATGCGGTTAGATTCAATATCATTATCGTATATGTGTCCCTTGTAAGCATCGAAAACTGCACCGCGGACATTGCACATAATATTGATAATTAATTTCGTCAATATATTATTTCCGTTTAACATCTGTATTTTGTCCTTAATTCTGATTTTACTTTTTGCTATTTTACAAATGTGAATCACATCCTCAGATGGCTGAATTAAACCTTGTTTAACATTACTATAGTTTTTGCTGATCATCAGGGTTGATTTTGAAATGTCTGACTGGATCGCGCTTAAACAAATTTCACAATATATTTTTTTAAATACAAAACCCAGCTAGGTACATATTCTACAAAATCATTTACAAACAAAGATAATTTATTGGAATAACTTAAACTAGTTAAAGCGTACAATGGTAGACGTTCTGATTGAATATCTTAGCGTAAATGCGCGGGCGAAAACTTTATAGTCGAAAAACCTGATTCCAAAAGTGATAATTGTAGCTTCAAAGTAGGAGCTAACATTAATTTATTAGGTAAATTAAACGATCCAGCTTTTTGGGCAAAAGGTATTATTGTTAAAAGGTTTCAGTTTTTTTCGATGAAGACAATTTAACACACAATAATAGTGTTAATAAATATTCTGATAAATTAATAATATGCAGTGTAAATTTTCAGTGCCTAACCAATAAAACGGATAATTTGGATATATTTGCTAACCAACTAATAATATTGATTTTATGAACATTAAAAACTACCAGATTAAATCATTTGATTGTAGACAATTCCATGAACATGGAATTGCTTATTTATATAAAAGCAAATGATTTCCTATTTCTACTCAAATTAAGTGAGATAGTTTTAATCTGCATTGCACATTTGTTGAACCAACTCGTATCTCTATTAATAACATTAATTCAATGTCCAATTCAAAAATAGATTATATTGCCAGAAATGTTAGCGACATACTAGGTAATACTACGGTGGTACAGCCCAATACAGGTAACCACCTTGCATTATTACATGAAACGATAATTCCTAACAACATAACTAAGTCAAATGAAAATTCTGACAATACATACCACCGATCACTAATGAAATAATAATAGCAAGCAACAAACTAAAAAAAAACATTTTGGCTCCACAAACAAATTAAAGATGCCAAGTTTCATAAATTATATTCTGATAAAAAGAGAGCCTACGAAGAATTAATAAAGTAAAGAAAATCTGAATATTTCGGCAAATTCATAAATAATTCTGAAAATAAACAAAGAAAAATATGGAATATAATTAATAGCGTGTTAGGAAAAACTAAACAAAAGAAACTATTATTCTATTATAAAACAAAATGGAATAGAAATTAGGGATCCAAACAAAATTTACGATATATTTGTAAAACAATTCTCGAGTATCACTGAAACTAATTTAAACAATCATTTCAAAGGCAATGGAACTGTAAACAGTTTTTACTTGAGAGAAATAACGGCAGACGAATTACTCCAAATTATCAAAACCCTTAAAACAACCGAATCCAGGTGTTGTAGATATACCGACGAAAATAATAAAAATAAATGCTCCTGCAATTGTCACACTACTAGTGCATATAATAAATATTTGTTTTATCAAAGGAGAATTCTTCACTCTTTTAAAAGATGCACTAGTATTACCTATGTACAAAAAATGATAGAAATAACATTGATAATTATAGACCCGTCTCGATCCTAAATGCATTATCAAAAATAATAGAAAAAAACCATTTATATTAGAATGACCGAGTTTTTAAACAAATGCAACTTATTTTCTGAAGTACAGCATGGATTTAGGGAGGCTAGGTCAACGGAGAATGCAGCACATACCTACGTCGATCACGTATATAAATGCTTGGATAAAGGTGTGCATGTAGCTGGTCTCTTTTTTGACTTAACAAAGGCCTGACTGTCTAGAATTAAAATCCATCATTGAAAAAGCAGAATCACTGGGCTTCATGGGGAAAATATCTAAACTGCTAACATCATTCTTAAGCGGCAGAAGATTATGCTTCAAAGTCTCGAACAGTTGCTCGTCTTTTCACAACATTGTGTTCGGGGTCCCCCAGAGATCAATCTTGGGACCTCTAATATTTTCTATTTTTATGTATGAACGACATTGCTGATTTCGTATATGGTTATCCAATGGTCTTATATACTGATGGCATCTCAGCTGTTGTTTTAGGGTCATCACAAAATGATTTAGAACAAAATATAAAAACTTCAAAAGAATATGAATATTATAATAAAAATAATTTCATCCTCAATGTTAACAAGACGGTATACATTCATTTTAAAAATTGTAAATTATAAAATCATATATCCATTATAAGTAATAATATGATACTTCAATCTCAAAATCATACTAAATTTTTAGGTGTAGATGCCCAGAAAAGGATATTAAAGCTTATATATAATTTTAAAATTTCTGATTCCTGCAAATCAATATTCTTAAATAATAAAATTTTAACAGTCCAATCTATTTATATTTCAAAAATGCTAATTTTAACTAAGAATAATGCTCAAAAATATGCGAAAAATCAAGATTTTCACCGCTATAATACAAAAAATTCAACTAATTTTGTCACAAAACAACATAAAATAACTAAATATGAAAATCACCAAGTTACATAAGTAGAAAACTGTTTGCTCATTTACCTAAACGCATTCAAACCCTAAATTCGAAACAATTTAAATCAAACTTCAAAGCATTATTAGTAGAAAAAAGTAATTATTCTGTGCGAAACAATTATATAAGTTTTAACGGGTTATGTATTTTGTGTTACATTTTAATCTGTATGTCATTAATATTTATATTTATTCCGACTTGTATATCCGTTTGTAATGGCTTTGATATCAAATATACATTATTATTATAATTATTATTATTATTATTATGGGCCTTTACAAATAGCGCAAGCAGTATGCTTTTGTACCTTGCTATGAAAATATAAAAGTACTAACAGTAAAAGAACAATAATTGGGAAAATTAGAATAGTAAAAGTAATTATTTCTGGAAATATGAGGGGGCTCATAACTATCACCTGTAACATTAAATAGGTTTGTTTGTGGAGTTATCAGACTTTTACTCGCTGATGTCCTATTTTGTGGTTAGGCTGGCGACTATTGTTAAGTTTTGTGACGCTTCGGCTCCCGCTTGCACTTGACGAACCGCGGAATTTTTATCGCAGCTTAATGTTCTAAAAAGACACATAGGTTGAAAATGTGTATAAACATGTTTTTGTTATCATTTCCGCCATTCATTCCTCTCAGCCAGTCGTATTTTGCTTCGACAAATAAATTTACAGTGATATTAGTATCATTTTATTAAGCTTAAAGTAACTTTCAAATTCAAGTGGACTTTCATAGTACCGAGTAAGTATTTATTTTCTTTGGAAATCCGCAGAAGTATTATTTGTTATCATTATATATATAACCAAGGAAACGTGAATTGATGAATTCTAAAGAATACCTAACCGTTATTTGTTAAGCCAAAAAATAGTTTTTTTCATATACTGAAAAAATACCATATATTTACGCATTCAAAACCGTTGAGGAAAGTGAAATTTTGTTACATAGTAACACTTTATATAATATAAATAAATGATCAAAATTATTATTCTTGAAAAGTTTAACCGTATCGTAATTGAAATGAGTATGTACTAAACAAAGTAAAACCAAATATTCTAACCCCAAGAATTCGTCGCTCAATTTTTATGAAAATTTCAGATAATACGTAAATAATCCACACTAAGAAATGATTAAAATTTAAATAAAAAATAATGGTATATTTTTCTTTAATTTTAATAATGAGTTGCTCCTCCATGATTTCTGGAGAACTCAGTAACCCGTCTAGGAGAAATTATCAATGTCACCCTTAGGTATTGTATCCCAAGCTTCTTGACTTTGCATCCTAAAATCAGGTAAAGTGAGTGGGGGTGGCTGAAGATGGCCCAGTCTTCTGGAGAACGAGAAGTCCATGGAAGTAAATCAACATTACCTAGTTACAGGAATTCCATAGTAACCCTAGCTGCATGCGGCTTTATATTATTCTGTTGGAAACTGGGATTTTCCAACATTCTCAGATAGGGCATTAATTTTGGTTCTAGAACTGTGTTAATGTGGCGTAATCGGTAAATTTCCTCGTTCTCCTCGGCAACGTATAATCATTTTACCACCATCGTGGGAAAACAAAAATATCGATTCATCGCTAAAGATACTTGCCTCCATTGATCGACCCATTGTAGTCTCTCATTGCACCATTCCAGACGGCACATATGGCGGGGAGTTAAAGGCAAACAAAGAAAAGGACGGTGCGACTTGAGAAAATGATCGAATTGTCAGGCAAATTGATCAAATGGAGATTCCTTGGTCGATCTTCTCGTTCTGCAGTGAATAGGGCGTCCAGGTCGTACTGTCCTCCGTCGTTCCCTCGGTCCATCTAACATCGAGAAATTGTACTGATGCTTCTGCCAATTCTTTGGGCAATATCACGAATTGACAAACCTGCTTCTCTGAGGCCGATTACTCTACCGCGTTCAAAATCCCTTAATTGTTGAAATACGCCACGCTGACAAACTCGGGACATCTTTTGATTTTAATGGGGAACCAATTAACTGATTTGCATGATAAAATTTGCATTATCACTGCTCAGATAGTTTAATAAAATAACAATAAAATTTCTTTCATTTTTTATACTCAGAGGTAAATTGATCAAAAAGTTACGATGTTTTTTTTGCTGAAATTTTTATCATTTCTTAGTGTGGATTATTTACGTATTAGCTTCTACTTAGGCTTTTACTTCGTTATGCATATTTAATCACAAATTAAAGAAAATACTTACTTTGTTTTGTATAACAGTTATTTATTTACATGGTTACCAATGGTTTCAATACATTCACGTATCACTTTCGGTTTGAAAATGATACGTGAATGTTTTGAAACCATTGGTCACCATATAAATAAATAACTGTTATACAAAACAAATTAATTATTGTGTTTAATTTGTGAGATTTTTAATTTTAATTCTTGGTGTTCTTTTACTTATGGTGGCCTGTATATACAAAACACGTACTATCAGTAATTATAACCTAATTAAAATTTCCACATTTCATTTTTATATGTCAATGTTAAAAATGAAATCTCAAATATATGACGGACATATAAACAAACTGATAAATAAGAACTCGACCATAATAGCAAATCTGTGGAAAATCAGAAAATACATTCCGAAAAAAAAGGAAAAAATCAGTTTACATTGCATTATTTACAAGCAACATAAATTATTTGTGCTATATGGGGAAACATTACTAAATATAGGAAAACTGCAAAGGCAACAAAATAAAATATTAAAAATACTATACATTCATGACAAAAAGACAAGCACTTATTATGTATAGGAACACACACAAGAACTAGATATAGAAAAAATAATAGTATATAACAACATTTTACTAGCATATAAAATATATTTAAAACAAACAAAGAAGTACAAAATTACAAAACTAGATGAAAATCAGACCTCAGAATTAATAAATATAACACCAGAAAATACACGCAACACCTGACGACAGACATAATACACAAATACAACAACTTATCCACACATATAAAAACACTGAAATTATTTCCGATTAGACTCAAAATAAAAAACAACCTGATAAACAACAAAATAAAATAAGGAAACTAATTCAAGAAACACAACTAGGTATCCTTCAATACCAATAGCCCGTGATCGAATTGATATTTTATATTTATTTAAAATTATTAGTATAAAGATAAACTAATAATATTACTGATCAAAATATGGGAGACAAATAACATACGAAAAGATTGGCAAACAGCTCTAATTGTTCCAATATACAAGAAATGCGACAAGACGAAATGCACCTGTAGGATTTGTGTAATCACGTCAAACCTCTACTAATTTACCGATACGAGTAAAATTATTTATTACTCAGGGAATAGAGATAATTTCTTTATTTAAATGTAAGGAAAATGTAAACTAACGTTTTTACATTAAACCAAAAAGCTCTGTCTATCTAAATTATTTATTATTCGTTTCCATGGTTTTTGTCCGCCTCCCTGATGCCTGGAGCTCGTTGTTTGCCTGGAGCTCCTTGTTTGCCGCGCTCTCGCCTGTACATTCCTCGAGGGTACGCCACACTACCCCCCCCTTAGAAAAAGGAAGTAAAAGAGAAAACTAGGCAAGGGGAAAAGAGAAGGAAACCCCTCTAGTAGGAGTTGTTTTTTTGATTACAGATCCATGACGTTTAAGAATAGACCGAAGAGGTATAGTAGGGAACGGAGAAAAATGTAAAGAATTTGAAGATGAAGAAACAGAAAATGTTGGTTGGAAGCTAGGCTTTAATCGGTCAACGGTAACATTTGTGATTTTTCCGTTAACAGAAATCGTAAAAAATTTTGATTGTCGCTTTAAAATTTGAAACGGTCCGTCATACGCGGGTTGAAGAGGATGCTTAATACAATCCTTCCTAATGAAAACGTGTGTGCAATTACTTAAATCGGGGTGCACAAAACTTTTGCGAGAGGCTGGGCGGCTTAATGCAGGTCGTAGTATCTGCATTTTGACTCGTAAGTCATCAATAAATTTAGAGCCTGAAGGAAGGTAACCGGAAATTGAACTTGGAAACAGGAAATCGCCTGGTAAACGTAATGTTTTACCATAAACGTATTCGGCTGTTGTGGCCGAAAGTGAAGTTTTAAAAATAGTGCGTAAACCTAATAAAATTAAAGGTAGTTGTGACACCCAGTTCTTTGGATCGTTACTCATTCGGATCGAGTCTTTAATTTGTTTATTGAGCCGCTCTACCAAACCGTTACATTGCGGATGATAGGCGGTTGTGGATTTGTGTGTAATGCCAAAAATTTTGCAAAAATGTTTCCAAACGTGAGATTGAAATTGACGTCCACGGTCAGTGAGAACCGTAGATGGTATACCGAAGCGTGAGATCCAACAATTTAAAAAAGCTTGAGAAACAGAGTCTGCAGTAATTTCGACAAGTGGTTGGACTTCAGGCCAACGCGTGAATCGATCGATGCAGACTAAAAGATATCTGTATGTGTGACAAACTGGCAAAGGGCCGATAATGTCGATGTGGATGTCAGTGAATCGGTCGTCCGGATCAGGAAACTTAGCAATCGGGGATACTGTGTGACGGAAAATTTTGACTTTCTGGCACTGCAAACAGGATTTGACAAAATGTGTGATATGGTGGTTCATCCGCGGCCATACATAGCGTGAATTTACAAGACGTTTCATTGCTCGAACGCCAGGATGAGTTAACCCGTGGAGTGACTGCAAAATGTTAAGTCGTAATTCTCCGGGAACATAAGGTCGTTTCGAAACAATGTCAACGTAAATGGGTGTGCTAGTGCCAGGCGGAGTGAACTGCTCCAGTTTCAGTGAAGTTGTGCCGTTTGTTAACAAAAATTTAAGCTCATCGTCTTCTGACTGAAATTTGGCTAGGTCCGGTAATTCTAAAATATTAATTTCGACACGCGATAACGTATCCGCGACGTCGTTTTCTTTACCGGGAACAAACCTAACGTCAGTAGTGTATTGCGCGATAAAAGTTAAATGTCTGTGCTCACGTCCTGAATAACGATCTGAAGTTGAATTTATGGCAGCAATCAATGGTTTATGGTCTGTAAAAATGATAAAATTACGACCTTCGAGATAATATTTGAATTTTTTAATTGCCAAATAAACGGCCAGTAATTCACGACCGAATGTACTGTATTTGCGTTCAGTTATTGAAAATGATTTAGAAAAGAAAGCTAGCGGTCGAAGAACGCCAGATTTTTCCTCCTTGTCCGCCTCCCTGATGCCTGGAGCTCGTTGTTTGCCTGAAGCTCCTTGTTTGCCGCGCTCTCGCCTGTACATTCCTCGAGGGTACGCCACACACCTATAGAGGTATAACACTAATAAGCATAGGAATGAAAATATTAGAAAAAAACAATCAACAAGAGGATAATAGCAAAAATAGAACACACTCTAGAAGAATCACAATGCGGTTTTAGAAAAGGAAGATCCACACAAGACAACATCTTTACAATAAAACAAGTCACAGAAAAAATAATCGAAAATAATAAAAACACATATCTAGGATTTATAGACCTAGAAAAAGCATTGATACCAAGAAAGAAACTGTGGAGAATACTTTACAAAAGAGGTATAAAAGACAGTCAAATTAATACAGAACATATACAACAACAAGAGTAATGCGGTAATATACAAGGGGCAAATATCAAAAACATTCAAGACAAAAAATGGACTAAGACAAGAAGGAGGACTAAGGTCAATATTTTTAAACATATATACAGATGAAATAATGAAGAATATGAAAGCAGAAATCATAAAAGCAAACGTAGGATACAAGAATATGCAAGTGGTCAAAATATCAGAAGGAGCATACGCGGACGATATAGTAGTGATAACAGAAAATGAAAGAAATTTGCAGCACAACCTGAAGGTATGGAATAAACATCTAAAGAAATATGACATGAAAATGAACTACAACAAAACAAAGGTAATTATCGTGGGAAAATAGAAAGAACATATAAATATAAAGATAGAATAACATTTGATAGAACAAGTGGATTAATTTAAATACTTAGGAGTAGAAATCACAAAAGATGGAAAAATGGAGGGCGAATTAAGCAACAGAATAAACAACACAATAAAAATGTACTATGCAATGAATAATATACTTAATAACAAAAAAGAGATAAGTAGAAAGACAAAAATGAGTATATATAAAACAATTTACAGACCAATTCTGATATATGGAAGGGAGACTTGGAAGCTAACAAAGAGAGATAAAAGTAGACTACAGGCAATATATATGAAATATCTAAGAAGAGTAAAACAAGTAATGAGAAGAGACAGAATAAGAAATAAAGACATAAGAGAAGAACTGAAAATTGAATCATTAGATAATTTTATAGAAAGGAAACAACTCAGCTGGTGGGGACACCTAATCAGGATGGATAGCACAAAGCAAAAACAGGAAACAAAAGAGGAAGAGGAAGACCAAGAGAAAACTGGGACAACAAACTATAAAAAAATAATAAACAATAGAGGAAGGATAGTTAAACAAGCAAAGGAACTGGCAAAGAAAAGAAGAGAGTGGAAAGAGTTCGCAAATAAATCAAATAAAAGTATTGTAACAAAGTAATGTAAAATTCATAGCCTACACCGAAAGGTAAATGGAATTTTGGCGTTCTCCTTTTGTGCACCTCTTGATGCTTTACTCCCTGTGTACTCTTGTGTCTTCTATGAAGTCCAAGAGTTTCAGTCAGGGGATGCTCTTTAGCTGTTCTACAGGAAGCTTAAGCTTGCCGAATTTCACCGTGCATTCTCGTTTATGTGCAAGTATACGGTGGGTATTGGGGAGTTGCTTCTTCTTCCAAACACGCACGACATAGGGGGCTTATCTCAATTCTTACATATGTTTGTGCTTATTTAGGTCACAGTGTCCAGTGATTAGTCCTGTAATTTTTGCCCATTTATGTGCATCCTATAGGCTGCTTGTCTAGCTTCCATCATAACAAATAGATGTAGTGGTGGTAGCGGCTGCCGTGGGCGTTGTCCTCACTACCCCAATTATCAGCAGACACGCCTGTATTTGAACTCTTTCAAGTTTTACTGCTGCGCTTTTGAGTCTTTGTGAAGGGGACGATCGCTGTTTTGGCCGGGTTTACAGTTAACACTTAATTTCTGCACCATCTTTCTACGATATTTAGTGCCCTCTACATCAAGTTTGATACAGTGGTCCCAAACTTCCCGCTTACTAGAATGGTCAGGTCATCTGTTTACCCTAGTGCCCGCTATGTCCCATAATGGGACATATGTTGCAAAGGCATTAAATTCAGTTCATGTTTTACTATTATACATGTACGTGGGTTTTACAACGACAATCAGTCGTCTGCCCTGTATGTTTAACCCCTTTACTATTCCCTTTTGATGCCATGGCTCTTGTACAAGTGCAATGTCAATATTTTCTCTTAGGATATTTGCACTGAGAGCAGCAGATACCTTACAGCGGTGTATATTAATTTGTAATAATTTGAACATTACTTACCCTACCGTCATTTGGGCAACGGACTGTCATCTGCTTCCTCTCATTGCACTAGAATGACTTCCATTGCTTCCTCTTCGGTCTCCTCAGGTTTTTGCTACCAGAGCCCCGAGGGTGATCATTGAAAGGCCAAAGTGCAACTTCTTCCTTTCGTTCACTTTTCCCCAGGTCCATCAGTATGATGTAGTGAGTTCCCTTGCTCACGTTATTCTGCACCGACATTCTTTTGATAAAGGTGGTTGCCTCTATTGGTGGTCCTGAAGCTCACGTTAGTACTCTCCTGGGTTCCGGTAGGTCCTTCAGATCAATTATCTTTCTTCTCTTTCGTTCCCCAGAAGATAAAAATCTTTCCTTGGCTATGCTCTAGAGCTATGTCCTGGTTGGAAGGTCAAAGCATGCTATTCTAAGGAATCCCTCTTTGTGGGTACATTCCAGAAATTTCGGCGAGGCTTGTCCTTTCACCGTAGCATCCAAGCTTTGGATTATCCAGGCTTTAGTAACCTCGGCTTCCTCTGCATGTATGTTTGTCTCTGGGAATCCCTTCGGTATTATAGCGAGCGCTAGGATATCGCTGAAGGTCCTCTTTGATGGAGGCCCTCTGTCCCCTCTTAGGGTTTTTGGTGCTTGGTATTGCGGATACATCCCCTCCCCTAACGCTTGCTGACCGATTTTTCGGTCCACCACCTGGAGACGCACTCGGTAGCCTCTGCCTTCGGCTGTCAGTCGACTCAATTGCTGGTGCCGACCAATTTCAGAGTATGATATTATATTTAATTCAAATTCATCATATTTTTTTAATGTTAGGACGGTGCATCTGGAGAAGGAACTCTCAAGTTTGTTTCCCCCTCTAGTCAGTTGGCATCATGCTGTGGTTTAGACAGCAGCGGGCGTTCGCCGTCAATAGTTTCTTTTCTAACGGTCGCTCACTTGTTGGTACGTAACGTGCCTTCCGCGCTCGCTTTTAAATTTCTCCTCACAGACTCGTTCCTGGCCTTAATAATTCGATTCTGTCGTGGGTTCACTCATTTTAGGAGTGTGGAAGTGTCGCTATACCCAGAAATGGACATCAACGGACCACCAGAACTCTGGAAAATGTCGAAAGAGTCTGGCAGTCAATTTTGCGTTCTCCCCGGCGTTCGGCTCGCAAACATGCAGCTTCTCTGGGAATTTCTGGCACCACTGTTCGACGAATTTTCCATGAATACCTTCAACTTCATTCCTATAAATTGGTTGTTGTGCAAGAATTAACTGAACGCGATTTTGTTGCCTGTCAAAATGCATGTGAAGTGCTGCTTGACAACCTGCCTCAAGACGCGGTCGTTTTTTTCAGTGACGAGGCTCACTTTCACCTTTCTGGCTCCGTCAACAAGCAAAACATGCGTTACTGGAGTGGGGAAAATCCGCGTGAACATCACCAGAAGCCACTTCATTGTGAACGAGTTACTGTCTGGTGTGCGATATCGGTAATGGGAATAATTGGTCTTTAGTTTTTGAAATATCTCTCTCAGAGGTGATCTCCTATGGCCGCCACGCTTTCCAGATTTGGCTCCATGCGATTTTTATTTATGGGCTTATTTAAAATCCCTGGTTTATGTCAATCGACCACGGACCATAGCTCACCTCAAGAACAACATTCGCGACGCCATTGCCAACATACCGATTGATATGCTGCGAAGAGTGGAGATGAACTTAATCGACTTTATAAAATAAACTTGGGATATTGTATTCTCAAATAAAAAATAATTAAAACAATAACTGAAGTACTTTTGTTTTTATTGACCTTTCAAATAAGTAAGTTTTACTGGCGCACCCTGTATAAAAAATATCTGCAATCGTAATGTCTCTTTTGAATAAACGATTCTATTTAGAATTTAATATTAATCATTAACAATGAATATTTGTCATGATTGAATTTATTTGGATAATCTAAAGTCTATTTAATAATACATTGATTAGAAATGTAGTTAGTTAATAATAACGAGTGGGAGAGTTATGTTTTAAAGGACATATATCACAAAAAAGAGCAAAGGACTGCCAAGGGGAATAAACCCAGAATGCTACTGTCCTCGAAAGTAGATTCGTTTAGTACACAGGCAATGTCCTCTGTTCTTTTCCAGAAGTCCTATAGACCACTCTAATCATTAAAATGTTTTTTACAATTATTTTTTTTAAATCATTAAGTTTTGTGTTTAAAGTTCTTATAATACAAACATTCTTTTAACAATGTGTCTATGTTGAATAATAATTATGTTATAAGAATATAAATGTGACAATATTATTAGGTGAAAATTATAAGGTAATGCTTTATTATATTTGACATTTAAGCAGCGTAATATCGTTAAGTTTACTTTTACTATTTCTTATTTCTTCCAAGATTAAGCAGAATACTTTATACTTAACGTTGATTCATTTAATGTTTGAAACTGCTGTCGTTTGTCCCTATTAGTTGTTTCTAGTATCCATGCAATTCATAAGCTTAAATCTATTTTTGGTATATATGGTAAAATAACAGAACAAGCTTTTTACCGATATCTATCTTTGTAACGTTTATTTTATTTCGATTTTATTTACTTTATCTTTGTGCATTTTACTGGGGACAACAGACAATATTTTATTATTTAATAATAATTCATCTCATATGCATAATTAACTTCGTATTTATTTAATGTGCAATTATGATTCATCATACGTCATGTGCTATTTTGACTAGTTTAGATTATTATAAATAGGACCCATCGCATTTATTCAAAAACATTATTATATTAGATTTAATACTGTATTGTTGTATTATTCATCGTTATTTATATCACACGTTATTAATGTAAAATGTATTAAATTTCGGAAATAAACACATCAGTGCATGTTCACACTTTAAATTACATGTATAATAATATGAATGTGTTTTACTCGATAGAAAACACTTCACATCGTCCTTTGTATATTAAAGTTGTAAATAACTAAGATTTTCAAAATGTGTGTTTATTTTCACTACAATTGTTTCGCACTACAATTGTCACATCGTCCTTTCTAAATAGATGTACAGTTAAAAACTAGGACATAATTAAAATGATAATGTAGTAATTTAATATTTTAGAAATGCGTACGACTTTTGATTATATTATTACAGCAATTTTGCAAACTATAACAGCTAGCTAGATATTTACCAAATATTTAGCCCATACTTAATACAATGCTTAATTTAAATTACGGTATGCGCTTTTAATATATTACAATTATTTTCAGGGCCGATTACTTGGGAAGGTGGATGCATACTTCAGCTCATTCAGACGGTGCAACTATCCCAGAGTTGGTCCCCAGGGCGTGGTGGAGATCGTGGAGGAATGTGGACGATATTCGAGGTAAGAATATATATATATACAGGGTGTCCCGTTAATGTGGGGAAATGGCTGGACCATAGATTCCTGGGGTTAAAATATGGTGATTTAACACAACTTATCTATATCCAAAAATTTATGGTTAAGCCGGAATTGGTCTTCAAAGTTTCAAAACATTTTATTTCTTTTGTTTATAACAATTGAACGCTTTATTCGATTTGAATGAAATTTATTATTAGTAACTACCATAATATAATACATAATTTCAGTTAATTAATTCATTAAATTAAATTAGCCAAAGCAATTAAATTAATTTAATTTCATGAAATCAGTTTAACATTAGGGGAATTAAAACTCTTGTTCTGCTCCATGTTTTTATTTCAGGTACCTGACACTTGTTTCGATTTTACAATCATTATCAAAGGTATATTTAAAACTAAACTAAAATTACGAATGTGTACACTTTATATGGATCATACTATGGTGGGAGGTCTACGCTAATGATGTTTTCGGATTTAGTTAATTCCTGTTGATTATTCAGAAGATTATAGCCCTTGATGATTGAATAATCAACAGGAATTAACTCAATCCGAAAACATCATTAGCGTAGACCTCCCACCATAGTATGATCCATATAAAGTGTACACATTCGTAATTTTAGTTTAGTTTTAAATATACCTTTGATAATGATTGTAAAATCGAAACACGTGTCAGGTAACTGAAATAAAAACATGGAGCAGAACAAGAGTTTAAATTCCCCTAATGTATACATACCGTTCCATCAAGAGTGTAGCGTAACAAGTATTGAATTTATAAATCAGTTTAAATTCATTTTTGTGCATAATTTTTCATGTTATAGTCATATTTAAACAATCTAAAATACATTTTATCAATTATTAGTTTATTCAACAGAAATAATTTCATTCAAATTAGTGTTGCTTTGATAGTTGTACTATTCGTAACACGCAAATTAACTTTGTTTTATTCAACGTCTGTCGAGGTACTAGCCAGAGAAGTGGTTGTTTCAAATTAATTTGTTTTGTAGGCTTAGTAAGACTCACTGTTGTAGATTCACGAAATGTTTTCGTATTTTGAAATTTATTATTTAAATATTTGATGGTTTCGGCGTTTACTTCGTGGTACATCTTGAATGAGTGGTAATTGAAACACGAATTAATTACAATTGAACACTTACAAAACTTGAACATTACGTCACGAATAAATTGAAAGTTTTAATAAACGAAAACTTCCAAAATCAGTTGGAAAAAACCCCAAAATAAAAAAAATATAATAAATATGTAATAAAAAATGAGATTTAGTAAGAAAAATTAAAATTTAGAAATTACAAAAAAATAATAATTTTCCTTTTTTAAAAACAGTTAAAATTTTATGAAATCATAAAATTAGTAAAAAGAGTTAATCTAAATAGTTTATCCATGCGAAATAAAACAAACAAAGTAAGAAAATGAGTTTAAATTTGTTTTAAAATAATTGGAAATTAATATAAACAAAAAGTTGTCAACAAAAGAACGATATACTAAATACTTGTTGCGCTACTTTCTTGATGGAACCATATTTTCAAATTGGGTAAAGTAGAACACTTGTTTTTTTCCATAACTTTATTATTCGTTGTTTATTACTGGATTCTTTCAGTTTATCTAGTTTTTTCTTTTGAGTAGTGTAGTGTTGGTGTGAACATTCGTTGACGTGTTAAAAATAAAAGAACGATAGGAAGAAAATATTGGCACTTAAAAAAACAATTGGGACTGCCAGTAGGAGCAATTAACGATCAATTAAATCGTGATGAATGAAAACTATTGAAAATTGATAAAAATAGTTAAAATTACTAAAAAATATATTAGAACCTTGTAAAAGACACAGATGGCAATTCCTAAAAACAATTGACGATGAATTAAAGTGTGCCGAACAAAACAGTTGACGATTAAAAATATATTAGAAACTTGTAAACAGTTGACAGTCCCGGAAAATAATTGACGACAATTAAATCCTGACGAATGAAAACTATTGAAAATTGATAAAGATAGTTTAAAATACTAAAAAAATATATTAGGAACTTGTAAAAAAAAACAAGTGGCAATCCTTGAAAACAATTGACGATCAAATAAAATAGTCAACATCACCAAAAGAAAAAAATTGTTAATATGTAAAAAATATATTAAAATTTTGTAAACAAAAACAGCTCCATAAATGAAAACAATTAAAAAATGATAAAAAATAGTTAGATATACTAAAAAATATATTAGAAATTTGTAAAAAAGAAACAATTGACAATCTCCAAAACAATTGAAAATTAGAAAAAGTAGGTTAAATTGGAGAAATTTTCTAGAAAAAAAAAAATAAAAAATTGACATTTGTCAAAATTAAAAAAAATATTTTATCACAGTTGCATTAAATTTGTTTAAATTGAATTGAAAATGAATCAAATCAGTTGAATATTAGCAAAAATAATAGATAAAAAAAACAATTGAAAATTATTAGGAGAGCTTTTCAAAATTGAAAATTTTCTAGAAAAAAAAAAAAAATTGACATTTGTCAAAATTAAAAAAAAATATTTTATCATAGTTGCATTAAATTTGTTTAAATTGAATTGAAAATGAATTAAATCAGTTGAATATTAGCAAAAATAATAGAAAAAAGAAAACAATTAAAAATTATTATTAAAAAAACGTTTATATTGAAAATAAAGTGCTCAAACAATGTCTCTATAGAAAACAATTCAAAACGTTAAAAATGATATAGTGTTTGTCAACGAACGGTTTTCTTTATCAAAACGCAATAAACAATTGATAAAATCTGTTAAATGAGCTAAATAAATAAACAAATTGAATAAATAAATGAATAAATAAATAAAGTAAGTATTTGTTTGTATCAATGATAAAGTTTAACGTGTTAAAACACATTAAGCGAATGTTCTAAAATTGTTAAGATAAAACAATTGTCAAACGATATAAGCAGTTGGTCACTGTCAAAAAATGACGAACGCAAATAATTCAAAATTATAATATAATATATAATATATAATGTTGAAAAAAAAAGAGTAAAATTTAAAAACAAAACAAAACAAAATAAGATTTTTGATGCTGTTTACTGACTTGAGGGTGGGATAGAGGCCACCAACCCACCCTACATGTAGCTAATAACGTAAATTAGAAAATTTGAATAAAAGAAATTGACAAAGTAAATTTCTTGAGTGTGTTAATTAATAAAAATTATATACATGGCATTAAATCAAGCTTAGATAAGATTAGTTATAGAAGGTCATTTATATTTAAACTTAAATTTAAATTATGCTTTATTTTATTATTTTTAAGCAAAAGCAAAATCATCAACGATTAGTATTTAAAGTTATCATGTATATGTAGGGTGGGTGGGTGCTCTCTACTCCTCCTTTTAATCAGTAAATCATAAGCGAGAGTTTTAAAATGGTGTTGTGGCCATCATAGTAATTTCCTTATATTTTTCGCAAAAGCTATGAAGTTTACGAATAATGGCTATTCTAAACTATTTGCCCAATTTTGAATTCCTTGCTATTAGCAATAGGCAAAAAATATCAAAATTTTTAATTTTTAATTTTTTTCTAGTAAGTTGAGAACTTTACGAAAAACATGTTTTAATAAAACAAATTTAGAAAAATATTGACTAAAAACCAAAATTCGCCTTTAGTAAACACCCACCGGTTTATGAATGTTTACCAAAAGCTTTTCAGTTCCAGTTTTTAAAGATAAAACCTTAAGTTTAAAGTTTCATCTCAATCGGATGATTCGTTTTTGAGATACTGCGCCCACAGACATTTTCACTCACGAAAACAATAGTTCCCCTATATATACCATATAGGGAAACTAATACAAGTAGTGCAAATAGTGCAAAAAATTGGGTCCATGCGGAAAAGTGTTACTATGGAACAAAATTTCACTTTTCTCAACGGTTTTGGATGCAAACATGTAAGGTCTTTCTACTTAGTATATGAAAAAATATATTACTTTGGCATGTACGGCAACTGACACAAATGTCAAATATAATCAACTGATGGTTCGAATATACAGGGTGGGCCACGAATAACGACCATTAAAAGTTTACGGGGTTCCTGCAAGAGGAAAAATCTGAAAATATTCAACATTGTACGGTTGATTGCGATCTCCTCATGGAAATTTTTTTTGACTTTCTATCACTTCCGGTTGTACCGGAAATGGCTACCAACTTTGTTATTTTAAATGGAACATACTGCATATTATTTTTTTTTAAATTCTTTGTTCGATTGCCTACCTCTCCATATGGGTTTATGTCAACTTAACTACAGTTTTTGATTTAAAAATTTATTTGTCAAATATTGTCCTCAAATAGGCGTTTAGAAAAATGCCTACAACTTCTAATAGGTACAAGATAGACACACGTGCGGCATCTTGTTTTGTACCTAATCGATTCCTCTACAACGGAAAAACATTCATTCACATGTGTCAATTTTGACAGTTGGTATTTCAAAAATATCAATATTTCAGCGCCCACTTAAAAACATCATATTTCAATTTTTTCAAATGGAATGACCAATATTTTATCTTTTAGGCTGATTCGCAAGACAATTTTCTACAAAAAAGTATTATACATCACTGTATCTAGAGCCA
Source organism: Ontholestes murinus (assembly GCA_963969525.1). Classification (NCBI taxonomy): domain Eukaryota; kingdom Metazoa; phylum Arthropoda; class Insecta; order Coleoptera; family Staphylinidae; genus Ontholestes; species Ontholestes murinus. Next base: position 570,964 of record OZ018398.1, read on the forward strand.
GTAGTTTCTAAGTTATTTCTAAATTTATTTCCTCTCACACTTCAATAATTCCTCTTATATTCACACAGGCACTATAGTAGACTTCTTTCTGTCAATATTTATTGAATCGAATTAGGAAAAATTCGTCCGAATATTATTAAAATGAATAGTTATCCCCAGTTACAACTTACAAATAAAACTGAAACAAGAAGACTGGAATAAAATAATTTTTAAATAAGTAATTGGATGCATGAAAGAACTGAAAAAAGTTGTCAGAAAAAAAAAACAATTGTTCAAAATGATAACCATTAACATGTAAACACTGTGCAGCACGTGTTGCGTCACCCTCTTATGTTGCTTGCCTATTTTTTTCTGAATTAAGATTCCGCGAATGCAGCTCGCACCCTTTCTTCCAATTCTTCTCGGGTATTGTCGGCATTTGCATAAACTTTATTCTTTATACGACCTCAAAGATATATGTGGATTTTCAATTGACACACTATTGATTGGATTTTCTATTGAAAATACCTTCATGAGAGAAACTTGATTCGTTTGTCCAAATTACATTAATTTTAAGCAACAACAACTCACAAAAATCAATCCTGTTCTCTGCATCTTGAGAAAATAATTTATATTTATAATTATGCATCCGATACATTTTCCAAATTCTTTGGAGTGGGGTCAAAACATTTACTTGAATTTCCTCATTCTCGGTTATTGGCTTTGGTTGATTTTTTTCTGCGTTTTGTTTTCCAAATAGTAGAAAATTTGACTCCAGTCTTCGAAACTTTTTTCTATCCATCGGCGGTAAGTGTGGATAAGTTTCGTTGAAAGTTTTGCAAGTTCTCTCAACAATTCTGTTGCACTGGCCATATATGACAAATAAATTCATAATTTCTTTATTGGTATAGGTAATTATTTTATTATTACTCGAAAGAAGCGTACACAAATAATAATACGTTGGATTCAACAAATATTGACAGAAGCCTACTATAGTGCCCGTGTAAATAGAACAGGAATCATTCAAATAAAAATTCTGAGAGGAAACCAATTTCGAAATAACTCAAAAACTACTGGCTCTAGATATAGGGATGTATCATACTTTTTTGTAGCAAAAGGTCTTGCGAATAACACTATGAGATAAAATATTGGTCATTCCATTTGAAAAAATTGAAATATGATGTAGGCGCTGAAATATTGATATTTTTGAAATACCAACTGTTAAAATTGACACATGTCAATTATTTTCCTTTGTAGAGGAATCCATTAGATACAATACAAGATGCCGCTCGTGTGTCTATCTTGTACCTACTAGAAGTTATAGGCATTTTTCTAAACGCCTATTTGAGGTCAATATTTGAAAAATAAATTTTTAAATCAAAAACTGTAAAATTAAGTTGACATAAACCCATATGGAGAGGTAGGCAATCGAACAAGGAATTTAAAAATAAAATAATATACAGTATGTTCCATTTAAAATAACAAAGTTGGTAGCCATTTCCGGTACAACCGGAAGTGATAGAAAGTGAAAAATATTTTTCACGAGGAGATCGCAATCAACCGTACAATGTTGATTTTTTTCAGATTTTTCCTCTTGCAGGAACCCTGTAAACTTTTACTGGTCGTTATTCGTGGCCCACCCTGTATACCTGATACAGATTAGTGAATTCTACAGAAACACTTACTTTCAGGATTAAGGAAAATACCCACCTAGAGCATAATTTGATAATAAAATATATTTAAGTCCTTTTCTTTGTAGAAAATTAACTATTAATTAGAAAAACAATGGGAGTTACTAAAACTACAAACCAAACCATTTATTGAAACAACTAATTTATATGTGTAAATTAAATTTATATCTGAGCTGCATTAAAATTCCGATTGCGCGCAGTAACGTAACCACCTGAATAGGCATTTCAGGCGCTTAGAACTTGTAGATTTGGTGGCTCTTATTTCAGTATACAGGGCGACCAGAAAGCAATAAACATCTCGAATTTTTGAAATTTTGCGGGAACTCTATTTCACACCCCGATCTTTATGTAATGTGTACGCAAAAATACGCACCCAATTGTATTCTTTAATAATGGCGGCCATAACTGAACGAATTGGATTTTATAGAATGACATATAATATAATAATAATAATATCGCTTTGAATATTCTTTAGTTATGGCGCATACGTCGATATGCACATACCTTTACGTAGGCATTCTCATATGCTCTTATTACATTCTTTGGCGTACAACTCGGATTAATAATTCCCGAACTTCCGAACGAAATTTCAAAATTAACATTTTTTCATATCTTTGTGTGGAGGCTCGGTGAAATATTTTGCAATATTACTTTTTTAATATTTTCGTGTATTACCTGAAAATTTTACCTGACTTTTTACACTTGTAAAATTATATTTCCTAAAAATTCGTAATTGTGTAAAATGCTAAAATTTAATTGTAGATAATAATATTACTTAGCACTATTTATTGAGATATTTACAGTTGTTGGTGTAATAAATTATTAAATTAATCTAGTATGTGTTTCTCAGATCAAATCCAAGAAGTTATTTATAAAATGACGTCATCATTTAAAATTTATTATATCGTCCAACATCTAAAGTATTAACGAACACATCCTATTGCTATTTGCCGATAATAAATTGCTAAAGTTGAAAAATCATAACTTATTTTTAAATGGACCTTGATCGCATATTTTCTTTTTAAATAAAGTATTGCTACAATTATAGTTGTAACTAAAAAAATCATATTCATATTTAATACAAACAGTGCTATCCTTTAATCAGGCAAACATTTATAGTATTACTTCTATGTCCACTAATGAGATCTTTTGCGATTATTACTATTGATATCTGGGTTTATATGTACTAAATTATACAATTAGTGAACGTTTGATATGTAGCACAAAATAAAGTGGAATTGTACTGTTTCGGACCGAGCATTTCTTCTGTACTATTCATTTATTCATTCTTTATTAATTGTTTATTTACAATATCGTGTTAAAATAAGGTAGGCAAGATTCAGATATATAAATTATAAAATGGTGATGTGACCATCATTAGTACTTTCCGAAAACTATGAGGTTTACAAAATTCTTAATAATTTATTCACTTTTTAATTCTCTACAATTAATTGTTATATAAATTTCATGTAAGTCCAATAGTTTATTAGCAATTGGAAAAAAATGTCAAAATTTACAATTTATATTTTTTGTTTCTCGAAAGTTAAAATTTTTATGAAAAATATGTTTAAATAATATTTGTTTATCTTCTCATTTTCTTTAATTTTAGTTTAAAATGTTTTGTAATATTGTTTATATTAACAAAAATATCGCAAAAAAATCAAAAAACGGCCTTAAGTAAACACCCACTTCCGGTTTATGAATGTTTACCAAAAGCTTTTCAGTTCCAGTTTTTAACGATAAAACCATAAGTTTAAAGTTACATCTTAATCGGATCATTCGGTTATGAGATACAGCGCCCACGGACAGACATACGCACAGACACAATTTTTTTTTCCAGAAATCAGTGCAATGGCCTCAGGGGAACTCAAAACGCATATTTCCACAAAAAAAAATTTAAAAAAAATCTGGTTACAGTACTTGCGGGCGGAGTTTACCATGTGTTCTTCCACTCATGATCCTTCTGCTTCATTCATTCTCTGCAACGTATTGTTTACCATTTAGGTAATATATTAGCCATTACTGGCATATTTATGTCCATTTTACATGAAACAATTTTAATTACTATAATATCTGTCAGTATGACATTAGTTATTTAGCAAACAATATAATATTATAGAAATATCTAACCTTTTCTCTTCACCGAACATTAATTAGAATGTTTATTCAAGGACATAAACAGTGTAGTATTAATGAAATTACTTCAGTTGATAAACAGATAAAATAACTTGATCTGATTTAGAGAAGATAGACGTAAAAGTGTGTATTATAATATCATTGACTTATATAACAAACTGTCCTATATGGAGTTATTTCAAAACAGTTTAATAAACAGAAGTTATATTCCATAGATTGCTTTCCTTTTATATCTTGTATACCAATTTAAAATAAAGAAGTCACAATTACATATTGAAAAACAAACTAATCCTAAAATTAGAAAAACATTAAAATATTTCGTAAATCTACAACAATAAGTTTTACTAAGTCTACAAAATAAATCATTTATTAAATTAACTACTTATTTGGCTAATATGTTGACAGATTGAATTATACAAAAGTAATTTTCTGAAAAGTATCAGTCAGTAAGTACGTTCTAAACAACTAAAAGCGTCCCTGCACTGCGGTTTCCGTGCTCCTTTTGTGCGCATCTGGATGTTTTACTCCCTGTGTACTCCTGTGTCTTCTATGAAGTCCAGAAGTTTCTGCCAGGGGATGCTCTTTAGCTGTTCTACAGGAAGCATTGTCTTCCCGAATTTCGCCGTGCGTTTACAGTAGGAGAGTTATTATTTAGGTTTTCTTAGTTTCAATCTGCTCAATCTTGACAGCATCAGCATGCAGTCAGGTATGGAACCATTTAGGAAGAGTATCATATGCCTCATTTCGATTTGGTTATGCCATGCCTTTTTTTTGGCGATGGGCTGGAATGAGTCGGTGGGTCCAGCGCCCCTTAGATGATAAGTCCCAGTGTCGCTGTCACAGCTCCATCCTGGCCCGTCCGATCTCCGCTGCTATGGTGCGTCAATCATCAGGTAGCGAAGAGACGGCTGCGAGATCTCGCATCCTCCGACTCTCAGGGTGATGTTCTGCCTGGATTCCTCCTGGTCACTAGGATTGCCACCGTTTTGTGGTCTGCCAGCTGCAAACCGTTCGCTGCAAGCCAGCCTCGGATCTTCCTGACGGCCTAGTTCGCCGACTGCTCGATCTCCTCTAGGTACTTGGCAACCACTACCAGTGCGACGTCGTCTGCCAAGCCGATCGTCTAGGTCCCTGAGGGCAGTGGCAGTCTGAGCACTCGTACATGATATTCCAAAGCAATGGGCCGAGGACAGAGTCTTGAGGAACACCTCCCGAGATGTTGCGGGTTTTGGGTCCCGTAGCTGTGTTGTACATCAGGGTTCGATAACTAAGATATCTAACGATAATACGAATGATGTACTGCGGGACTTCCCTTCCCCTCAGAGAGTCTAAGATGCGATCCCAGTTCGCTGAGTTAAATGCGTTCATCACGTCCAGAGTAACGATGGCGCAGTATTGCTTGGCTCCATACCTCCATCTTCAGCCAGCGATGGGCTGGCGCGCAATGTCTACAACAACATCAATGGCATCCACGGTAGACCTGGCTTTACAAAAGCCGTATTGTCTATTTGACAAGCCGCGGTTTCCCTCTGCGGACTCCTCCAACCGGTTGCAGATGATCCTCTCGAGCACCTTATCTATCCAACAGGGCTTTACCTCTCCTGTTAGTCTCTCTGCTGACCCATTCAGTTGCCCATGCGTTGTAGTCGCCGACGATGACATGGGGTCGTCGTTCTCTCGCGTCCTCAGCTAAGTCGTTCAACAGGTTCAGGAACTCGCTCAGTTGGAGACTTGGGGGGCGTAGATGCTGCAAATGTATATATTCGTGTCCCTCAATGTCTTAGTACTGCTCCGACAGAATAGCAACGCCTATGTCGAGGTCGCGCACAGCTTGCATCAACAGGTCTTACGTTGCCTCACAGTGGTTTAGGTTTAGCTGGAAGAGTTTCATCTTCTATTGTTCGCTGCCTTCGCCGCTGCTTGGTACACTGGGCACCTTAAGCTCCCCATTGGATGGTTCCTTTTATCCGTGCAGAGGACGCACTTTGCCTCTTCAATCTTGCACGTTGCGCGCAACGGATACAACACTTGGACCTGTCCATCCCTTTGCAATCTCGCGCCAGATGCCCAAAGGCCCAGCACCTATATTCTCTCTAATGCGGCAGTTGGTCTAGCCGATGCACACTTGGCTGTTCTTCTTTGCCAAAACCGTTGGTAGTTTAACCACGGCCGATATACTTGACAGCTGGCCCTGCAATGGCTGCCTTTAGCTTGCTGCCTAGAGCGTCACAGACATCACTTGTTGTGGTCGACTCATCGAGACCCTCGATTTCGATGGTCATCTCGTCGACCTAAGTCTCGATGCTCGCTAAATCGCCCAGCTTCTGGGAGATAACCTCCGACACCTAGGTGGCTTCCGCGGACTGCCTCAGTTCTAGTAGCAGGTTTCCAGCTGCGTTTCTCCTTACCTTTGACACGCTGTCACCGACTTCCTTCAGGGAAGGGTTGCTTTTCAGCTGTGTCAGGATGCTGCGTAGGACGGACCTCCCTCAGTCGCCTTTACGATGACCGCGTCTGGTCGCTTGGATCGTGGCTTCGAGGACTTACGCTTCGTCACTATCTGCCAGTTCATCTGCTTTTGAGGCTCTCTGTTTGAAGCCGCAACGGGTGTAGACGGTGACGGGTGAGATCTCGTCGGTTTCACGCGTTTCAACACCTTGTTTCGTGGGTTTCCGCGGGCTTCCTCTTCTTCGAGGCGTCCTTACCGCGGTGTGCCCGCAAACCAAGTGTGGTCTGCGTGTCTGCAGCTGGTGTCGCTAGTGCTATGCGCCTTTCAGTTGGTCCCAGACTTGGAGACGTCTGTGTGTGCGCTGCTGCTGTTTCCGGCCGGTTTGCAGGCTCCTCAACCATATTTGCGTACTCCTCGTACAGCTTCTTGACGGACGTTGCCAGCCGCTTGATTTCGTGGTGTACGTTATTCCGCGGTTTCACATACTCCTGGAGCTCCGCGATCTTCTTCCAAAGCGTCTTAAACGCCTTCCTCCTTGACTCAACAGAGTCCCTCTCCTGTGGGTTAACAATGTTATCCATGTAATTGTTTTGTCAGCGCTTCGTACGTAAGGGGGCGGGCCGGAAATTGCTGGGAGGGGGTATATCCTTGGTTCATCGCACCTACCCCAGTTCCCTGAGGCCCAACTTCCCTTTGCCAGTCCCGGAATATACGGACGCCGTGTTCAATACGTACTACCTGATCAGGGCCCGAAGGGGCTGGTCACTGGACATATGCTGCAGCTACCACCTTGGCACCACCACCACCCTCAAGGGGGCACTCCCGGTGGACTACAGCGCAGACCGATCGGTGTGTATGTGTATCTGCAGGGGTGTGTGTATGTGTATGGGTTTGTGTGTGTGTGTGTGTGGTGTGCAGTGTACGGCTCGGGTACGTGGGATTGCTACTCCCAAATGGCTGTGCACGTCAGCCACCCCTGCGGTAAGGCCTTACTACTCCTGTGTGATAGCATAGTAGCAGCCTATGAGAGAAGCTGCCCGGTAAAGAAGGTAAACTTCTCGAGAAATTTTCCTTCGTGGAACAAGGAATTGGTTCGACTCATGACTTCCGCACGGAAAACCTTCAACAGAGCCAAGAAAACAGGCAACTGGTCAGCCTACCGTTGATGCTCTACATCACCACATTAAAAAGGCAGAAGAAGCCATCCTACACAAGGAAATAGCAATCGGAATATTTGTAGGCATAGAAGGGGCCTTTGGCAACACCTCATTCTGTGGAATAAAACGAGCGGCTATAAATAAAGGATTATATAAGATAAGTGTGAGCAATGCTTCAAAGGCGACTAGTAACAGCTTCTCTAGCAAGATCCATAGTATGGTCTTCAGGGGGGAGTTTTGTCCCCCACACAATGGTCAATAGCGGTGGATGGACTCCTGGATGAACTGCATAGAAAGGGCTTTATAACCGAAGGCTATGCAATTGACATCGCCGTAATAATCAGGAGCAAGCATGAAGGCATTCTTACAATCCTCTTGCAAAAAGCACTGAATAGCATCAATAACTGGTGTGTTCGGGATGGACTAATTATCAACCCGAATAAAACGAACATAGTTCCATTCACGCGTAGGAGCAGGGCTCCCTCGCTGAATGAAATAGAAATAAATCTCTTCAAATGGTAGAGGGATGTCTAAAGTCATCAGGCATCCTAAGAGTCCCTCTTGCACCAGTTCCGGCGATTGCTAATGCCTTGGGTTGGCTTGACCATAGCAAAGGAATACGTGCAGTGGAATTCTCTGCTCTCCTATCGAACAAATCCAGATCCCAAACCAAAACCACATTTGTAATGAATAAAGAGCGGATAATAAAGCCCCAAAAATGTGAAAAAAGGCACTTAAAAAGGCACTAAATTAAAAAAAAACATAAATAAGCATAAAAAAAACTATATTTTCTTAATATATAACTCGTTTATTAACATGTTTTACAGAGAAATTTTACTTAAAACTAAAATAAACATACTTTCTGTATGCATAATATAATATATTGTAAGAGTATTCAAAAATTAAATTGTAATTTTGTATACATTTCAAAATAACTAAAATTTTTCATGAAAACAGTCGATCACTAAATGTTTTGTAGGTGTTCAATTGTAAAATTATTATTTCTGTCGCTCAATAAATTTTTAAAAGGGTATAAGCTTCTTTTCATTTTAAATTATACCTGGATCCATTTTAAAGTTGAGAAAATTGTTGCCATTCAAAATCAAGTTTATTTTATTTAATACATATTAAAAATCCTTCATTTTTATCGAATACTTCTTCCGATATTATTTTGATTTTTTGGAGAATGCTTCCAGGTATTTTCTAAATTGAATCTGCTTTTATAAAGAGTGTATTGTGTAGCTCACAAAATTTAAACGGGATTTTATGTAACTAAATTGTTTTGAAGGTCTTGTTTCTTAAGAACTAATTGACAGTCATTAACTGATTTGCTTGTCGCCTCAGGAAAGTCTTATTAAATCCTTCAAAATTTTTCGCATAGTAACCAAGTTCCCCATCGTAAGCACTGGCTTATGGGGCAGTGACGTATCAGGTAGTGACTCCTTGAATAATTGTACTCACAGAGGAGTAAAAGAACTATATTTCCATTTTTAATTAAATCTACCAATGGAAATTTCATATAGTTTCAGCAATTCGTTTCAATCCATGTGCTAAACTTGTACCATGTATAAAATGCATTATTAGTAATATTTTGTAACTTTTGAATTTTGCATAGTGTTATTTTCAGTTTTCTTCAATTCTTTTGTATATATCAAAATACTGTTGGTCGGGATGTCTTTATGCAAAATTCCTATAACTAAATTAAACAAGCGTATGTGGTTTCATCCACAAAAACCACACATAATTATTGTTAATAATATCTTTAATTTTTTGTATGCAAGAGCTACATATTTTTTTTCTCTGGAATGCGCATTTTATAATATTTTTCCAAAAAAGATTTAAATGCATTATTTTGTAATTTTCTTAAAGGGGATTGATACGGTGGTAAACACCTGATTATCACTTAAATTTGTTTACATTTAATACTTACTGTGACCTCTATTTGGGCCTAGCCTAAAGATGTTTACATCCGGAATATGAGGTGTGAATCCTATGAAGCGTTCGTCTGTTTTATCTGAATAATAGAGACGGACTATTATATCTACTTATTTATAAACGAATCAATTGTTATTGTATTGTAAAATGGTAATTTCTACTAATATTTATTAATACTCATACTCAGTTGGTACAATTTTTATAATTATACAAAATTATAATTATTGTGGCATATTATAAACAGCTTTTATTAAATATTCATTAAAAGTTTAAGAAAATGCTCTCAATAAGCATAATAATCTAAAAAAAAGCATGAAAATAAACACCAAAAGTCAAAATAAGCAAAAAAAATCTTAACGCTAAGTAATCACAATTTTCAAGATTCGTATACATATTTAGACATTTTTTTGATGCTATAAATATTATGGATAAGCATAATGGCTAGAAATCCGAAAGACCATAATATGACTACCAATATAGAGGGTGTCGGTTTAATGTAAAAAAATTAACACAACATATCTATATCTAAAAGTTTACGGTTAAGCCGGAATTAGTATACAATGTTTCAAAAAATAATATTTCTTTGTTAATAACAATTAAATGGTTTATTCGATTTCAATTAAATTTATTACTAATTATCATAATCTAAACGTCATTTCAATTATTATAACCATTATTGGTTGACAAGTATTAAAAAACAGTAGTACCACAACATATAAATTGAAATATTTTTGTTATGGGTGTATGAAATACAAACTTAATATTATTTGTACGGTTTTCCCACATTTTCCTAGTATTCAATTTTTATTAACAAACGAAATTATATTTTTTGAAACTTTGAAGGATTAACCGTAAACTTTTGGATGCAGATATGTTAGGGAAAATCATTAAATTTTATGATAATATTTAGTAGAAAAATATTTGTGTCTATTATAGTATGTGCTATATATTGTAATTAACTATAATAAATACCTAATATACAATGTGCCCCAAAAAAACTTATTTTACATTATTCTATTTCTTTAGCCTCCTGCGTAATAGTATCAAGTTCTAGAGGCTCTTGGGGATATGGCAATCAGAGCGTTTCTCGGGTGCGGACCGTTCGTTGTTTGTGCAAGAGTTTTACAAAACTTATGATTAGGTAACTACAGCGTGTAGAATGTTATCTGCAATATTAGCCTATTTTCGCTATTTAAATGAGGAGGCAAGGTTCAAGATCATCAAGAACGGTAGAGAACGTCAGCATTGTTAACCACTCTATGATCTAAAGCTGCACCCCTATAAAATTTAATTGGTTTACGAATTAAAGCCCCAGTATGCCTAACAGAGGCTTCGTAAACCAGGTTAAGTGCATTTACACGTTTACTAACATTTTCTTCTCGAATGAAGCTTAGTTTCATCTGAATAAGCATGTCATTAAACAGAACTATCGCTACTGGAGTTCACCAAATCCAAAATTCAAGCATCAAACATCTCTATATTCTCTAATTTATGATGTGATATTGGCCCTTAACAAGCAAGAAGACGTGCAATTACAGTCAATTCGTGGCGTTGTATGAAGATTTTATACAATTTCTTGCTACAAAAATTGCAAATGCATGGCTGCAGTCGTACGGAACTCCGTCACAGACATCCAATACGTTACTCTCACAATTTTTTTCCTAACAAATTTATCTCTAAGAGAGATATCTAATAGATATACTCGAGATAATCCATTTTGCCGAAAAAGGGTTCAAAATGGATTTACTCGAGTCCCTAGAAATTGATAAAGCGAAGAGTAATCCGGAAATCCCAGTAATTAATGACCCGATAGACCTAGTATTTTCCTCCTTATTTCATTCTGTATAAATAAGTGTTTTGTCGTAGATTAATTTACTTTAAGTTTGATAATGATCAGTTAATGATCGAAACTCGAGTCACTTAAAAATAAAGTGTGATATCAACAAAGTAAACGTTTTTGTTTAACTATACATATGTTATTTTAGTGAATCCAGTAATTAATGTTTTTGGTATTAATATTTAGAATGTACAGAAGAGGGGAAACGTGCAGAGGGAATATTCAATTTGTGTTTACTGCTTGTTGTAGGATTGAGTTTATCAAGAAAAGCATCTTGAATGTTTTGTTTTGAATTGTTTGAGGCTAGTTAGACTTTACAGCGTACTTATACAAAAATCTGTCACTCATACCTCGTATGTAAGAAATAAATGACACCTATCGGAGATTTTTGTTTGAATGGTCGTTTTCTACTGTCACAGTATTCAAATCCAATGCAATTCGGATATCTGCTTCATTGCTTATTATTATGTTGTCAATACTGATTGCACAACCAATTGACCTCTATTTCTTTTATAATCACTCTTGATAATGCTGTAACAAGCGAAATTAGTCAAGTAAATATAAAAAATCATTTAAGAAACCAAACATTTAACAAGTATTTACCTATTAACTTAATTAGTGTTTATGATTGTGTTTAGTTTTTCATAAAAACAGAAGTCAATTATGCCACCTTTTCATTTGTGCTACTAAATATCTTGGGTTATAGGAGTGTTATTAAGTTTACCTATTACTTTTTTTGCCAAGACATCATAATATATGTCTCTTATTTTTGAGCGTTGTATCTACTTGATGTTTTTATAAGTTCTAGATAATGCAATACATTTCTTGTTTATATTAAGGTTTGAGGTATACTAAATTTAAAAAAATACAAAGCATTATTAAAAGTGATAGTTTAACAGATATCATTTTAAAGTATATATTAAAAGTCGACTTAAAAAAAGAATTATTTTATATCAAAATGAAAAACAAATTAATAAATCACATAATTAAACACTGGTATAGCGTGAGGTTTCAAAAATTAACCTTAGGCTATACCAGTGTTTTATTAAGTGATTATAATGGAGTTTCAACAAGTAACGGCCTTGTATATTCAAATTAATAAATGACAAAATAACCATATTTCAATACAGTGATAAAACATTAGGATCAAGGGAATAAAAAATAATAATTTTAAAATAATTTAATATTATTTCTGCTAGATTTTTACTCTTTTATTTCTGCATAATTAAGATTAATTATTCTAAATGTGAATGTTACTACATCAAAACCCACCTATTGTAACCAACTCCATGAAACTAAAGGTAAGGTAATTAGCATGCTAATGTGAGGTGACCTATTTCGCAATTTATTAAAATAATTTCAATCTAAAGGGTCACTTAATCCTTTTAGGTGAAGGTTGCATTCTAATTTACCACATAAATTTATCAAGGACATCTAATTAATATATATCCGGGTGTATAATCTGAACAATTAATTCGGAATCTCTGCACGATTCACTTCCGCCCTTTCTAAGTAATGAGTTTGATTAACTGTAAAAGTTTTGATCACGATGTTATTAGCCCGAGGATTCTACGCCGTTTATGCTGTGGCCATGTCTTAGGCTATTGTGAGCGGTTTTCCAGGAAATCATCTTATAAGATAAATTATAGTATTGCGGTTTGTATTGTTACACTATATTTTATTATTATCAATTAAAATATTTATTTTTAATACTTTTGTAGTTATTTACAAGGGGGCAAGAGTTTCACAAACTATTCATGTAGGCTTATTATATACACTATCACTATTATTAAATACTAAATAAATAAAATGCTATAAAACAACAACAACAAAAACTACAACAAATCAAAATAAAAGGAGCGAGACAAGAGATACTCAAGAATTATTTTCAAACATTTTGAAACATAACATAACACACAACCGCCTACATATATGCAATCAAAATTCACGATTTCTAGACCAAACATGAATAACGCTACACCAAATATAATCAAATGAATTTGTATTATTCAATGTCTGTCGAAGTATTAGCTAGAGAAGTAGTTGTTTCAAATTAATTTGTTTTGTAGTCTTAGTAAGACTCATTGTTGTAGATTCACGAAATGTTTTCGTATTTTTAAATTTATTATTTAATTTTCTACAACGAACTAAAGGATTTTAATACATTTTATTATTCAATTATGCTCCAAGTGGGTATTTTTCCTTAATCCCGAACGTAATGATTTCTGTAGAACTCACTAATCCACCTCAGGTATAAAATCAGACCTTCAGTCGATTATATTTCATTCTTGTGTCAGTTGCCGTACATATCTGAGTAAGTTATTTATATTTCATTATATTTATTATCATATTTCATTATATTTATTTTAGTAAGTGTTTTTATTTGTATTTAAGATCAATTTTATAATAAAGCTGTACTGAAGAGAGCGAAAGTTCGAAACACGTGTCTGCAGATGATTATAAACTTGAATGCTAGATTTTTTAATTGCTTTTGCTAATTTAATTTAATGAAATCAGTTTAAAATTCATTTTTCATAATTTTTCATGTTATAGTTACATTTAAACAATCTAAAGTACATTTTATCATTTATTAGTTTGTTCAACAGAAATAATTTCATTCAATTAGTGTTGCTTTGATAGTTGTACTATTTGTAACACGCAAATTAATTTGTATTATTCAATGTCTGTCGAAGTATTAGCTAGAGAAGTAGTTGTTTCAAATTAATTTGTTTTGTAGTCTTAGTAAGACTCATTGTTGTAGATTCACGAAATGTTTTCGTATTTTTAAATTTATCATAAAATAAAATTAACAAAACAAAAAACAAAATGACGATGCGAATATGATGCAAAAAAAATAAATAACCAACGAAATAAGCTGTTCAACCCAATAAACTTAAAATACAAAAATTAAACACATAAATTACACTGAACAAAACTAAATGGGGATGATGGCTGGATAACAGTGCAAAATGATGTGTGGCCTATTGGGTGCATGCGTTTGATAGATCCTGATATACGGAGTTGAGGTATGGGGGACCAGAATGTACGAAAGGTTGGAGATAGAACAGTGGTAGTTTCCGAAGCAGATGTTAGAAGTGGAGAAATCCACTCCGGGATACATATTCCTTCAAGAAACAAGTAGGGCGAGTGTGTGGATTGGAGTGAAGCGATACGGAAAGCGGAAAGAAGGAGAAAGTATGAAAGGGTGATTTTGTCAGAGGAGATTATGAAGGAGTTGGTGAAACGTGGGGTGAACCTGGCGAGAAGGATGCATTAAAAGCCTAAGCAGGTGAATAGGTAAGACAGTCAAGGAGAACGGTGAATATAATGAGAGCTATAGGGTACATTGGAGAAGGCAAAGGTGCTTGAATGAGAACCATTTGAAAAGAGAAAAGACTGTTAACTTGGTAAGGGCGGGATGCGGGACGGAGGTGATAGGAAGAAAGAAATTGAGGCGAGGTATATGGATAATGCGTGCTGTGAAATTAAATCCTATGTTAATTTTGTTGTAAATAAATATAAATTGACTCGTATGCCTGATGAAGTCGCGATGTGGTAAAACAATTGTAGTAGTGTCTCTTTAATGAAGCAAAACTCAGCGACAGAGACGTTCTGGTAGGCCTAGGATATACAGGGTGGTCAAGAACGGTACCTAAAACTGTTTGTGAAACGTAATCGTTACGACACTTTGCGGCAAGTTTGAGATGCCTTTGTTGAAGCAACAAGCCGTGAGGTTTCTAGTCAAACAGTTTATCGAAGAGTTCTTGCTATAGGCCTTTATGCGTTCCGTCCATTTTGGGTGCTACTAATGACTCCGCTCTACAAAGCTCGTCGCTTGGAATGGTGTCAAGCCAGATTCAACTAAGATGTAGAGTGGAACTTTATTTGCTTTAGTGATGAGTCCAGCTTCTGCTTAGGGGCCCTTGATGGACGTAGAACTGTCCGTCGATTTCCCAGTGAAAGGCAAAATGTAGAGTTTGCCTTAGAATGCCACATAGCCAATACCCCTGGTATCATAGTATGGGGCGCTATATGTCTTGGAAGTAGATCCTCCTGGTGTTTATTAGAGGTTGTCTAACAGCCTAATGGTACATAGCTGAAGTTCTACAACCTATTACAATACCATATATTGAGACTATCCCAAACGCCATTTTTCAAAAAAAAAAAACGCGAGACCGCATACGGCCTGCCAAACCATGGACTTTATACAAAATTCTGTCGTAGAGCTTTTAGATTGGCTTGCAAGATCCCCTAATTTATGGTCAATGGAACATGTATGTGACAACATTGGAACAACACTTTAGCGATTGCCACAGCCACCAAGAACTTTGGATCAATTGTGCATCTATGTTCAACATGTCTTGGACCGCTTGCCACAAGAAGATATCGACCACTTGATTCGGTTTATGCCTCGCCGAATTACAGAGTGCTACAACAACCGCGGCGGGAAACATTATTGATTTTTTGTCAATATTTTTTGTTCAACATCCACCAAATTGTAGCAGTTTGTTCTGACCCGAAAACTTAACATAAATTTAATACAAAAACATTTAAATTTCAGTTTAAATTAAATTAATTATTATTAAAAAAACTTTTTTGGTAAGACCTAACACATTTATCATAGATAGCGGAAGAAAGTTCTGTTAATATTTTGATTTCCTTACTCTCTATACGATCATTTGAATTTGATCCTTAAATGTATATATTAATTTATTTATATATAATAATAAGAATAATTTATTAAATTAATTAAAACTGAATTTTTACATCCATTTACAGGGAAAATATATTGAAAATACTTAATAAATAAATAAATAAAAGGAATATAGAAATAAAATGAAAAACAAGGCTTAAAATAATACAAAATACAAAACGGTCATAATAAATCAAAAGCAAAATCATACTTAAATATAAAGGAACACAAAAAAATAAAGTTAATGTGAAAATGTGTATAATATAATATTGGATATTTTTGTTATGAATTCTTTTGAACTACACATAAATATATCTGCATATTATTGAACATCCAGATGCAATATTTTCATGTAGTTAGTTGGCGAATAATAATATAAATTAGTGTAGCTATGGTTACGTATAAATGAGGTACAGTTTCTACTAAACTCTCTGGCAACATATATATTTATTAGTGCCAATAAGTTTGGATCGGCAATTTCGTTACGAATGATCTGATTTACGTTTTAGAAGTAACATTTTACGTCTCGAGTCCAGTTCTTTTAAATCAAACATTGACAACAGATCATTATAAGAGATAGTAGTGTCAGGGTAAACCGTATGTTTTTTAAAATACAAAAATTTTACAAATATTCTTTGTACTCGCTCCAATTTTTGCATATGCACATTGTAATTCGACGCCCAGACACAAGCACAATATTCTAATTTTGGACGCACATACGTTTGATATAATTTTTTTATTGTATAGATATCCCGAAAAGGTTAACTGATACGCCATATAAAACCTAGCATCTTTAAGGCATCTTTCTGTATTGTATTGTAATGGGGTATATATGACTTCTAAATCTTTGAAAATAGTTACTCGTTCCAATGTGATATTGTTTAAGTTATAATTAAATGCTATATGAGGGAAGGTTCTAAAAAAAAATGAGATATACTTGCACTTAGATATGTTTAGATGTAAACTATTAACGTTGGAGGCTTCTACTTCGTTATACATAATTCTTCACAAATAAAAAACTTTTTAACTTTGTTTGTATAACACGAACTTTATTTAGTGACTATAGTTTCGACAATTTTAGCGTGTCATTATCAAACTAGTTTGTGTTATACAAACAAAGTTAAAACGTTTTTTATTTGTGATGTTTAGATGTAGTTGATTATTGAAGCTCCATTCCATTATTTTGTCCAAGTCATTTTGTAACGATTGGCAATCATCTAAAGATCTAATACAGCTAAATATTTTCACATCATCAGCATACATCAGGATTTTAGATTGTATGTTTCTGACTATATCATTTATAAATAGACTAAACAATAAGGGACCAAGGTTTAACCTTTGAGGAACCCCGCTGAAGGGACAGTATGGATGAGATTTATAGTTTTTGTATTCTACGTATTGTAATCTATTATATAAATAGGAGCACATTAATGAGACCATACTAGTACTAAAGCCCCATTGTTTTAATTTGCCCAGCAGAATATTGTGATCGATAGTTCATTAAATTTAAAATCGATTAATGATTTTAAATCAGCGCCAGCACCAGTGATACTATTATCAGACATCATAGCGGTTCTTTGTGTTCCAAAGTTCCATGTCACGCTGCAAAACCATTTTTGTTCTCCACATCTCGATAAAACTTTAATTCTTTATCGCTCATATTTATGCAACTTCTATGGAACCACTGTGCACAGTGTACATTGCATTTTAAGGCTGTGTTTACAGCTTTATGATGGATAAGTACGTTACATATCTTACAAGTAGGAAACATTATTAAATGTTAATGGGGGGATTCAATATGGATTTAATAGTGATAACGAACGATAAACACAAATTCTTCACCCGGCCCTTCGTAGTGCCTGACAGATTTAACAATACGGCGGATTAAGATTCGGCCACGGAAGGAGTCACATGAGAGAAATAAAGGTCAGAGAACGATGGTGAATAGATATGCGAAATTATATATCACATAATCATGTCCGTTAAAGTTTGAATGGATTAATAAATGAATGTGCTCTTGCAAAGATGTATTTCTAAAGAAAACATATTTCGATTGTTTTGAATACTTTATAATGGGTATGTAGGAGATATCAGATAAATAAAACGTAAACAAATTTTAGCCAATAATATTTGAAAAACTATCTTTGTATAAGATGCAAGCACGTAATAAAAGCCGAATTAATAAAAACTACTAATTAACCTATACATTAATGATAAAAGAAGAGATCTTATTATTAAAAATTAAAACAATAATAATGTTCTATAGAATCTTTCGGACTTCTTGTTTTCAACTTAGCTGTTGATAGAACAATAATTCTATGTAAAATTATTACTGTAATTAACAACAGAATAAGGCTTATTATTTATTAATAAAATATATTAATTCTTTTGCGTTGCACAAAATAATTGAAAAATACGATTTGGCAAATCTACAATAGGATCAATTCCTAAATGCAGTATACCAAAGCGTATTTAGAGAATTATATAGTAAAAGTAAACTTACATACGCCTTATATACAATTATAGAATTTCATAACCGTAATCTATAGCAATTATTATATTTATTTATTCAAGTCGTTCAAGAAGGCATTATTATAAAGTTTGAAAGTGGGAATTTTGCGAAATATTTAAACTAATATTTAACCAAAATAAGAAATTAATTTCAAAAATTTCTCTGAAAATTGCGTTTTACTTTTCAATTTTAAATTGTGAAAATTCATGTAACGTTTCCACTTGACGTCCCTTTAAAGATAACTATTCTTAACATGCCTTTAAAGAGATAAGCATTTATATAATAAAACGTATACGCCATCGCTACTATATTCTGACGATCTTAACCAGCATGTTTATTTAGCGAGGCATCATACATTCCGCTTTCTGGAACATATATACATAAGGGAAGACTTTACGACTTCCCTGTTGCAATATCTTAATGATGTTTGGGGCCAGATGGCGTTAGATAACAAACCGTCTTCCTGGAGATACAACCTTATCTGCAACCGTCGATACGATTCTCTTGATAACGGGCTGGATTCTGAATACTTCCAAATAGAATCAAATTTCCTCAAGAATTATATAATTAATTGTAATTATCTTAATTGAAAATGGTTCAGTTTGCAAAATACATAAGAATAAACAAATAATTATTTAATAATCAAAAACTACGAAAACATTATGTAAATATACAACAAAGAATCTTACTACAAAATAAATCACTTATTGTAACAACTACCTCCCTGGCTACTGAATTATACAGAAGTAATTTGTGTGTTATAAAATAAGAATGCTAGCAAAACTACACTAGTTTTAATGTATTTATTTCTGCCAACTAAACTGCTAATAAAATGTATTAAAATGTAATAAAATGCATTAAAATCCTTTAGTTTGTATTATTCAATGTCTGTCGAAGTATTAGCTAGAGAAGTAGTTGTTTCAAATTAATTTGTTTTGTAGTCTTAGTAAGACTCATTGTTGTAGATTCACGAAATGTTTTCGTATTTTTAAATTTATTATTTAATTTTCTACAACGAACTAAAGGATTTTAATACATTTTATTATTCAATTATGCTCTTAGTGGGTATTTTCCTTAATCCCGAACGTAATTATTTCCGTAGAATTCAGTAATCCATCTCAGGTATAAATTCAGACCCTCAGTCGGTTATAGTTCATTATTGTGTCAGTTGCCGTACATATCTGAGTAAGTTATTTATATTTCATTATATTTTTATTTTAGTAAACGTTTTTATTTATATTTGAAATCAATTTTATAATAAAGCTGTACTGAAGAGATCGAGAGATCGAAACACGTGTCTGCAGATGGTTATAAATTGAGTATTGAATTATTTAATTGCTTTTACTAATTTATTTTATTTACATCAACTTAAATTAGTTTTTTGTTCCAAATTTATCATAATATAGTCACTCACAAATTATTTAACGTACATTAAATCAATTTTTTTCATTTTACAGAAAGAAATACGTTCAAACTAGTGTTGCTTTGATAGTTGTACTATTTGTAACACGCAAATTAATTTGTATTATTCAATGTCTGTCGAAGTATTAGCTAGAGAAGTAGTTGTTTTAAATTAATTTGTTTTGTAGTCTTAGTAAGACTCATTGTTGTAGATTCACGAAATGTTTTCGTATTTTTAAATTTATTATGAGTTCAAATCACTTATCATATCTTATTGGAGCATATGTTTAATAAAAGAAAACACAAGAATATCGAATAGTAGTCAGTCGTGTATAGATAACATAACTAATTTTCAACGTGAATTTAACTATCTAATAATTAACAAAGGATTTTCTGATCACTTAGCTCAAATTGTAAACATTGCGCCTGTACCAATGAGTTCAAAAGTACAAACAAAGAAACGTAAATTTTCAAATAAGAACATTGAATACTTCAGTGCTTAAATAATGTGGATCAATAGTCTGAAATATATAAGACTAAAAATGTGGATAACCAATTTAACGCATTTTTAAATATATCCTTGCAGCACTTCAACAACTGTTTTCCTTTTAATGTAATAAGACAACGTTCAAAGGAATACATAATTCCAATGTCGTATAGAACAAATGAATCTAAAAGGTTAGTTTATATGACATCATATCTAACACCTCACCTGAATACAAAACTATATTGCGATATTATTACGACAATAAAATATGCTTTTAAGAGAAGACCGGTCCAACTATAATAATAATAATAAAATAGCATCTTCCACAAATAAATTCAAAACTGCATGGAATACGGTTAAGGAAATAAATCAGCTGTTGAACACTCAAGTAAAATAGGGCCTAATATTGAACCAAATTAATTAATATTTTATAAATTCATCTTTAATGATTTTAAAAACATTACCAGCGGATACCAACATTAATGCGACGGATAAAATAGACAGCACAATGTACCTACATCCAATAACAATAGATGATGTTATGTTTCTTCAAACATACTTGAAAAATGCATTCATTATATGGCGGAACAATTATGCTTCTTAATAAATGAATCGTTTCAAAATGGTGTTTTCCAAAAAGCATTAAAATTAATAAAAGTATTACCACTATTTCCAGCCGGAGATCCAGAAGATGTAAGTAACTATATGCCAATAAGTCTCATATCCATATTTTCAAAAAAATCTGAATATGCAATCATTAAACAAATTAATTATTTTCTGAATATTGTTCCAGAAAAAAACAGAAACTGTAGTACAGATATTTATTCATTCACACAATTCATTTACTCATCAATGCAGGAAGGACAAGTGTATTTCTAGACCTGTCGATTCCTTTGACCGCATTGACCAAAGCTATTACTATAAAAATTACACGATGCCGGTTTTAGAGGAGTTAAGCATAAATTGCTTGAGTCGTACTTGATTGAGAGAAAACAACAGTCAGAGGTGTTAGATATTGTTAGCGGGATCCCACAGGGTAGCATTTAAGGCCCACCATTGTTTAATATTTTTATAAATAATTTATTTCAACTCAGCGATAACACATATTTTAAAATTTCCTAAATCTACAACAAATGAGTCTTATTAAGACTACAAAATCAAATCACATTCGAAACAACTACTTCTCTGGCTAATACAAAAGAATGATACAAAAGTAAATTGCGTGTTACAAATAGCAAAGCTATTAAACGTATTTATTTCTGCAAAATAAACTAAAAAAGGTTGAATATACGTTAAACAATGTGTGAGTGAATATGGTGTGATAAATTTGGAAACAAGAAATGAGTTTAGGTTGATGTAATTGACATGAGGTAAAGTAGAACACTTGTTTTGTTCCATAATTTTATTATCAGTTGCCTGACACGTGTTTCGATCGGTTAGGATCATTTTCAAAGTTAAACTAATTTAAAATAATGAAATGTTACAATATATATACAGGTAAGGCATGCCGATCGAAACACGTGTCAGGCAACTGATAATAAAATTATGGAACAAAACAAGTGTTCTACTTTAGCCAATTTAAAAATATGGTTCCATCAAGAAAGTAGCGCAACAAGTATTCAGTATATGTAATTGAAATGTTCTAATTATTAGTTAATTTTCTACAGCGTAAAGGGTTTTAACACATTTTTATTAACATATTTTAAACTTATAAACTACGCTGATGATACAAACATATGTATCAAATGTCAAATATGCAAAATATGAAAGAATTCTGCGTTTGCATTAAAACTAGTATTTAATTGGTTCAAATGTAACAGATTGACTGTTAATAATAATAAAACTAAATGCGTTTTATTCAAGATTAGTGAGTTTACCAAAACACAATTAAATATTATAATGGGTGATTTTCATCTGAAAATTTATAGGTTTATTTATCGATGATATATTAAAATGGTCGTAGCATATAAATTATATTTCTTAAAAATTAATGACAACTAATTTTATGATCCGTTCCCGAAAATACTACGTATCTTTTGAAAATCTAAAATAGTGTATTATTCTAACTTTGAAAGTATTTTAAGATACAGAACCATTCATTATATAAGTTTTAATTTTAGTAGGTATGTAATCCACATGATACTTGTTCCGTTTGACGCACATTCCTATACTTAGTATATTTATATATGAATATTTTACAACATTGTATATTTCTATAGGAATAAAGATTATTATCATTATTATTATTATTTCAGTTTTAATGGCCATCGTTAATTGACGAAAAGTATAAAAAAAATACTAGTACTACAAAATAAAAACTAAAATATTTTTAATGATTCCTTACAATTATTTTAATAATACTACAAGAATGATTAAATTATTTGAACCTTTTTTTTGTTTACTAGAAATGTTTATATGCTTATTTCTTTATTAGCAGTTTAGTATACCTGATATTTCAAAAATTTATCTATAAAGTTAAAAAAACATACATTTAATTTAAATTATAAGAAACAATCCTAGGTGGAGCAAACTCTTTATCAAAATGATATTTCGCTTAAAGCCTGTCTTTTCTGTAGTGATCGAATATGCCATTTTATTATTTTATAATAAGTTTCATTTTAAAACCAATATAATGTAAAACATAAGTGCAGAAACGCTCATAGAGAAGATTCATTTTTAATTATCATTATATAAATATAATATATATATATATATATATATACATATATATATATATATATATATATTATATTTAAGGTTTTCACGAGTGTTAGCTGTTTTTATAAGTTTTCGGGTTTTTTTCTCGTGTTGTTAGATTTGGTAAATCTCTACGTTTCGGCGACATCTCAGTTATGAAGTTTAACTTTTAAGTTTATATATATATATATATATATATATATATATATATATATATATATATAACGTTGAGGGAAGTAACGGTCGACTTGTTGGAGAATAAAATGAGATCAGAGAAATTCTCTGTAACGGGAATTCCGACCACAGGGGCTAATTACGTGTACTAATTGATCATAAACCAAGCTTTCGGATTTTATTTGAATCCTTCTTCAGGGTGTACAATTATGTTAAATTTTTCCTCCAGGCGCGATTTCGCAGGTGTTTATGTGCGTCGTTTCAATTGAAGGGCCCGTACGAGAATAAATCGATTTCAATAAATTGTGATTATCTCGGATTTCATTTCAATACGCGTTAAAAAACTATGTCAGCAAATGTGAATTGTTTGCTCTTGGTATTTTAATGTGTCAATTATATTAAGTAGTAATATTCTGATAGTACTGTTGGAAATTAAAAATATATTAATGAAATGAATTAACTCGAGCATTACATCGTTGTTCTGCAATTCTATGTCTAGTACCTAACTGTAGAAATTGGTTAAATTGGTAGGAAGTATATATTTCTTAAATGCATTGTCATTGAACTTAAGTATACTAAATTTGCAACGATTTATTAGAAACAAACGAAATTGCTAAGTCATAGTAACATAACATTTAATGACATTCCACTTTTTTTCCGTATTCACATTTTACTTTAACAAGGACATGAACATAGATGTTTGTTCATGTCCTCAAAGACTATCTATGTGAGTGCATCCATATATGCTGTCACTTTAAAACCATTAAATTGAGAAAGTTTTTATTCCAAATCGATTAACAAAAATTAGATGTCTATTTAAAAACATTGTTTTATTTTCCAATGTTTTCTTTATAAATACATTTTTTAAATAAATTTATATGCATAAAGGTTACTGAAATAAGTTCTTTAAGCATCTTGTTTTTATATTAAAAATTGTTATATTAATATTTGTATCAAAAATGTAAATAATAAAAACCTTCTTTTACCTAAACAGCACAATATATTACAATCAAAATAAAATGAAATGGAATTAAGAAGAAGCTTAAATAAGGCTATTAACTGAAGCTATCGTTGTATTTCTTAGAGTTTCAATATAAGTAAATTATTATTTTATTATTTACAAAAATGTAAATAATAAAAACCTCCTTTTACCTAAACAGCACAATATATTACGAACAAATTAAAATGAAATTGAGTTGAGAAGAAACTTAAATAAGGCTATTAACTGTAGCTTTCGTTGTAGTTCTTAGAGTTTCAATATAAGTCAAACTAAAGAGTTTTTCTATAAAGCAAGCAACTAAAATGTAAAGGCTTTGTTGAAAAGGTATCCACCGGAAGTGAAATCATTTTTAATTTTCTAACATATCCTCTAAAACATTATTATTTAACTGCATTTTTCGAACGAAGCAACACTATAATATGATTCTAATTTGTTTTATTAAGGCAAGTATAAAAATGTTAGTTTTTTCTACTACCCTTTATAAAAAGACAATTTTCGTCACCGAATACTCCAGCGAAAATTTGAGTTCCGTCACTAGTGAGAGAAAATCCCATAACGCTAACTTTCGTCACTAGGGACGAAAGTTACCTACAAATTTTCACCTCAGTCTAGTTGCCTGCTGTCACTATATCGTGTCATTATTAAACGTCAGTTTTTGAATTTGTACTGTTCGTAACTTCATCATATCATGATTTCTGATTCAGTAAGTGATTTAGATCTTTCCAATACTGCACCAGAAATAGTAAATCAAGCTGAGAAAACCTATGTGGACTTATTATCAGAAAAATCGAAAAAGAGGTATGTAAAAATATATGCAAAATTCATGGAGTTTAAGGCAGATAATCGCGTAAATTCATATTCACTGTGCTGTTTGCATATTTTGCAAAGTTGTCGGTAAGTAATTTAAATATGATCTGTAGTTTTGTAATTTTTAATTCAAAATAAAGTATTTGTTTATATAATAAAAGTTTGTTAGTATCATAGGTAAGGTAGTAGAAAAAGTATAGTGTTTAACTCGTCGAAAGCATTTTTTAAGCTCGCGAACTGTTCTCTCGCTTAAAAAAATGTTACTTTCGTCACTCGTTGAACAATATACTATTATATAACAACATTTTTTTTGCATATTTGCGTTTCGTTTAATTCAGGACAGAGCAAATAGATTTCAAGTCTATAGCATAGATCAGTGGTTCTTAACCTGGGTTCGACCGATCCCCTGCGGATCGGTGAGTCAGTCTCAGGGGTTCGGCGGAGGTCAACCACCTGACGTCATCGTGACGTAGAAACCGTATTGGTTTCTAAAACTAATGCTACATAACGTGTGTTCTATTAGGAAACTAACTTCTCTTACTCTCTAACTTCTACTACTCTCTAACTGAAACGAAGTAAAGAGGTCCCAATCGAATACACGTATAAACGACCTGCAAGACGGTCAAACACACACCCGACTCATACGTTCGTGATGACACGCCCCACTCGGCTATCATTGGCTGCGGGTGATCACGCAACATCACTTGGCCTTTCTATGCTGCAGGAAATTTGGTGCGCCCAGTATTCGAATTGTTATTGTCGTGATTATACGTCGTGTGATTTCTCTTTTAATATTTCAATCCTTTCATACTATGCCGAACAAAAAAAAATAAAGTGGTCAGACGAATATGTACAATATGGATTCACAGGAATAACGGAACGTGATAGGAGTTTATATAACACTCGCTGAATTCAAGGTGAAGAGGGCCAGATTTGATGAAAAGGGTAGTCTGCCTGTCCTCAGCTTTGTACCCATCAATAAACCGATCCTTACAGCATCGTACGAAGTCTCTTACCTTATTGCAAAGCAGGGCAAACCACACAATATTGGTGAAAAACTCATAAAACCAGCCGTGTTGAAGATGGCGAATATCATGCTGGGATTAGCGGCTGAAGTTATGTTATCCCAAATTCCTTTTTCAAATGATACCATCAGTGACATAATAGTCGACATGAGCAAAGATATCTTGGCCCAAGTAGTTACAGATCTGATTTCAAGCCCAGCAAAATTCAGCCTTCAACTCGACGAAACTACAGACGTTTCCAGTTTAAGTCAGAAGTATTTGTGCGCTATGTGAAAGATGACGTTATAAAGGAAGATTTTTTTATTATGTAAGCCTTTTACAACAACTAAGGCAGCCGGTGTAAAGAAACTTGTGGATGACTTCTTCAAAGAAAATAATCTTTCGTGGGATATGGTTTCTGCAGTTTGTTCGGACGGAGCTCCAGCCATCCTGGGAGGAAAGTCTGGTTTTGGTGCGCTAGTGAAAGCCGATGCACCACACATCGTTGTTATACATTGTATTCTACACAGGCATCCGTTGGCAACAAAAACTCTGCCTCCAAAACTGGCAAAAGTCTTAAAAATTGTAGTGGAATGCGTGAACTATGTGCGAAATAGTGTTCTGAGGCACCGCATCTTCAAGGAGTTGTGTAAAGAAATGCGGTCTGAATTCGAAGTACTTCTGTACCATTTAAACGTTTGGTGGTTATCCCGGGGACAGGTTCTGAATCGTGTTTTTGCCCTACGTGTGGAATTAGCCCTATTTTTGCAAGAGTACCAACTTGATCATGCAGATTGCTTCAAATATTCTGAATTTATTTTCATGCTTGCGTAAATGGCTGACATCTTCGCAGCTCTCAATCATCTCAATCAACAGATGCAGGGCGGTGGTGTCAACATCATCGAAGTGGAAGAAGCCCTGAAGGCGTTTCAAAAAAAGCTATGTTTGATGCTGAGAAAACAGATGTCAATGATACATACCTGGATGAAATCATTGAAATCAGCAAAGCTAGGTTCAGCTGCAACTCTTTAAAACAACAACGCTCTCATCATTTTGGTGCCAAATAGTAAAGTACTCTGCAATTGCGAAGAAAGCTCTGGAGATTTTGATACCGTTTGTGACAACATATCTTTGCGAGCAATCCTTTTCGATGATACTGGACATTAAAACGAAGAAAAGAAACAGACTTATTTGCGAAAATGATATGCGAGTGGCATTTTCCAAGGTAAAACCTCGCATTTCCGAACTGGTGTCTAAAAGGCAACAGCAGCAGTCACACTGATTTTAAATTTTGTTCTTTGTTTTTAATGTTTTATTCTTTGTTTGTAATGTTTTGTTCTATAATGGTTTTGTTTATTTTGTGGACCAATAAAACATATACCTATGTTTCGAATTTAAAAAATTATATTTTATTTTTCCAATTAAAGGGGTTTCGGTGAATGCTTATATGAAACTGATGGGGTTCGGTACCTCCAGCAAGGTTAAGAACCACTGGCATAGATGGACTAACACCATTTATTTATATTCAAGTCTATTATTTTTATGTATGTATTATTATATAAATAAATATTGTACGTTGTGTACGTTATAGCAAAAAATTTTATAATCAGTTTAAGTCATAATTATAGAAGAAATCTTTAATTAGTATAACTAATATAATGGTACTTAATTTATTTCCAAATGCCTTAATTCAATTTTCAATAGAAAATATAAGCATAGCTAAGTCTACACTGTAAATGTAAAAGGGTCATCAGAACTATAATCTTTCATTGTATCCAAAGGCGGCAATAATTTGTTGATATAAATAGAAACTGCTTTTCTTCTGCCGATATTTGGATAGGGGTGTGTCATTAAATCTTGAAATCTTACAGAATTTTCATGTTTAGGTGAAAGAACGCCATGCAAATTAAATATTCCTAAGGTATTAATTAAATGCCTCGATTTTTCTGTACATTTTATGCATAAAACTAGATTCAATAATTTTATTAAAGGTATATTAATGGGTTAAAAACAAGATATTACAATATATAATATAGCATATAACTTGTGATTGTAAAACAAAATTAACAGTTTGTCATGTATCCACGTTAGAAACTAATTTATAGAAGGTAAGTACTAAGAGCATACCTTATTTATACCCTACGTCATTCCTTTAATATACAGCAGTAAAAAATTAAAATGAATATATAGGGATAACCATAATCATAATTCAAGTGGAAATAAAAGTAAAATACGCAAAGTGTAAAAGAAAACGGCAAAGTGCAGTAAATCTCTGTGCGTCGCCGAAATCCAGAATACAAGCTCTCGATGAAACTTAACCTTATCATGATACAAGTTTTGAAGCGACATTCATCAAATTTTAATCCAGCATCTCGGCCGTTTTGGGTGATCTTTCATCTTCACGCTCCGAGGCATCCGCGTCCCCCTCTCGGGCAATCTACCCTTTCTAAATCATCCAATGAACTATGAACGCGCTCGCTCCCTCATCCACATCGATAAGGATGTGAACCATCGATGAGGATAATTGAGGGGCGCACATGCAATTTATTAAATTAGGAACGGTGTATATATGTGTGTGTGTGGGTTTTACTATGGATCCCGAATCGAATCGATGAGTCTGCAATTCCCACAGCAAATCATATTTATACCACCTGAATAGAAATCGGTGAGTATTGTTAATGGATTACATGTTTATATAGTTATACAATTCAATGCTTGGTGGTGCTCAGAGTTAATATGTGAAGAAGTTGTTACCTGTAAGTTCTTACATATTTCTTAGAATATTAATTCTTCTCATTTCTTGAATAATTTCACACTTACAATTAATAAACACTCGTTTCACTTTTTTTTTAATATTAACTAGTCGAATAAATATAAAAAAATAAAAACCTACTTGTTATAAATTTTCCTCAATAATATGTCTAATTTCCAACAATTCTGCATCGGTAAATCACTTTTAAATTTAATAATTAAAAGAGCCTTTTTACCCATGCTGGTATTGTTTTTATTGTTTTATGCACAATGAAAAAAAACTCCATCGTTGATAATTAAATTTCCTTAAAATTGACTTATTGATTATTATCCTGCAGGCATTTTAGTTGGGAAATACGAAAATAATTTTTGGCATAGCTGACGAGCCGTCATGCAGCGAAATATGTATGTGGAGTTTTCTATTATACTGAATGTAATTTTACAATTTTATTGTAAAATAAAATCACATATTTAGAAAAACAACTTGTATTCACAAGTAAAGAAATACGGTATTATTAATATTTAATATAAATAATAAGTCTAGGCACTTTTGAATTACTCTTTGTTACCGGCGCGAAGCACCGGCAACTTTCAGCAACTTGTGTTGCTTCTTTTTTACTTCCCAAATGAGAAAAATTCGCGCCGCACTATAACATGTTAGATTTCCAGAGAACAGCGCCCCTATATCATGATAGCTCAACTTCGTGTCGAAGAGCCCCTCTCAGCAACTGCAGGTAGAGACGAGTTCTGCCGCCAAGCCGTCCCGCCAAGGGTGTCCAAAATTCCGGGAATCCTGTGTTCGCCACATCTGCGAAGGGTCGCAACTACCTGCGACCGAACGGACCGAGCGGGCGAAGCGCACGTGTGAAGAACAAAAGGACGGGAAGTGACGTCACGGCGAAGTTACTTACATCATCTTCACCGTTCGCGAATATTCGCGTATGTAGTCCACACACGCGAAATCCACATGGGACATCGGATGGCTGAGAGGAAGGCGATTCGAACGACACCAAACACGGAGTGGTTAACCCTACGTCGAACGATGTTAACCACGAGCTGTCATGATATATAATTATTAATATTTAGTAATTGCAAATATGCAAATTGGGTTAATTAAGCCAAAACGGGCGCTGTATCTACCATATATTGCTGCATTTAATTAGGCCTACCTTTTCGGTACATCGAAAAGGTAAAACGTACCTGTAACTACCTGTAACTAACAGGTAGCGCCATAATTCGGGGATGCCCAGGTGTGGTATCTTCGCGCGCACCTATATGATATAAGTAAGATCAAAGCATTTTAAAAATTAATAACTTAACAATTAATTTTGCGGATCGACGAGAGTTCGGTGGTCGCTAGAGGGGTGTGAAAGGAAGAGGGATGACCACCGACCGAATAAATACCGCCTGCTCCCTAGAGTAAGGTCTCTTTAAAAACAGTATCTCTTCAGAAACAGTATTTTCTGTCGAAATCGTCGATCCATTTTAGTACCACGTAAGTTATCTGAATTGTTGTTATTATTGTCGAGACCCAGTGGTCATTGTTGTTTTTTGTGTAAGTGTTTTAATCTTTGCTTTTATTGTGTTTTGTTTCGTGTTGTAAATATTGTTTTTATTTTAAAATTGAATATACTTGTTCATTTTTGCTGGTATTCAAAGACTATTATTTCAACATTCACCTTGTTTAATAATCTTTACGCGAATAGTGCTCTACCCTGAACTGTCGAGGCAGTTGTTACGGCAGGAACATAATCAGGCCGACTAAGTATTTTTTTGATTATCGTTCCGGGAGGTATTCCTCACTTTCGGCCAAAGCCCGAAAGACCCTTGATAACAAGTGGCGCCCCACGTTGGGCGCCAAATGTTAACGGTGGACGCGGAAGACG
The DNA here is from genome assembly GCA_963969525.1 of Ontholestes murinus. Taxonomy (NCBI): domain Eukaryota; kingdom Metazoa; phylum Arthropoda; class Insecta; order Coleoptera; family Staphylinidae; genus Ontholestes; species Ontholestes murinus. The sequence continues at coordinate 601,560 of OZ018398.1, forward strand.
TCCTCGTGACGGACTGGCAAGGAAGTAGCACCGGCGGTACTTTCTGGAACCAACACGCACTGGAGGCGGCCCAGGGGTCCCTGGCGAGGCTCACCATCGATTAGCAGCCGCAGGCTTCGATTAAACAGTTTCCCTTCGGTGATACTTGCTTGAGCTTCCACGCCACGTCAACGTATGGGCACCGGCTAGCTGTGAAAAAAGTAAAGAACAAGAGAAACATGTGTAAATTAAATACGGGGCCAGAGAAGAAGAAAATATATTACAACAGAATAGACAGAAAATAGACATAGAAAAATATACAATATATACAAGAGCAAGAGGCTTGAATCGGCGGAACCGACCAGGCTGACCACCGCTGCTGATGGCAGACGACTGGTAAAGATCGATGGCCGGAGCCTGGTTTTATACGGTGATCTTGATTATCGCGGCTTTGTTTCGGTCACGTAGACCCCGCAATTCCAGGAACAGGTAATGATCCTCTTCGCCGAAAAAAGGGCCGGTCTTATTGTTCCACACTGGCAGCTGCACATTTTGGAAAATTATCTCGTTTGGATTATTTCAATAATGCGGAATTTATGCAAATTATTATTAGGAGCAATGGGTAGCTCGTAAAATGGATTAAAATATAATTACGCATTTGTTACCACGTTCAGGTAAACTGAACGCCGGTAACATCTTGTTAAATAAATTAAACATAAACACAAGTATAAAATTAATAGACAAAATATTAGCAATTATGGACAGATCTGAAATCAAGTTCAAAACCAATTTAATATATTAAAAATTGTATTCACTATTACCTCATTCAAACTAATTTCAAACTTATTAGATATTTTGTATAGATAAAATATCGAATTATTGTTTTAAACTAAACTTTAAAGCTTAAAAATAAATCCTAGGTGTAATATGGAGTAAAGGTCTGCAACTAGAAAAAAAAATTATAATATGATATAATAATTTATTTTCAAATAAAATTGTTGGTTATGTTGACATATTGATATCATATGTTAATAATAAATGATATCTTTTGAAATATCAATAATTCATTTCTATACAGTTTATATAATAAGATTTGTAAACCTTCTATGGAATGTACACTATGGAAACCAGAATTTTTTATCACAAATACGCAAAGGGAAGGGGTAACAAATTAAACACATACAAAACCAGAATTGGTTCTAATTACATTTTTCCGCGCCATAAAAGAAAAAACACAGAAGTACATAATTCGGCAATTAAGCTCTTTAATGTCTCCCGGAGCATATAAAAAGTTTAAAAAATAATTTGAGGTTTAATAAGAATTCAAAACAGCCTTATTAAACTATCTAATTAAGATGGAACCATATTCACTTCAAGACGTATTATAAACAATACTTTTTAAATTTATAAATAAGTAGTTTCTAAGCTGAATGTATAATATGTATTTGTAATGGAATTTATTGTAATTTCTATTTTGTAATTAATTGTATATACAACTATCGTAGTATTATCTAACCTGACGCAATTTTCATTTTTTGACACTTTGAAAATAAACACACATTATTATTTTAATAAAAAATTAAACGTAAGGAAAAGGTTAAGTATACCTACTATAAATACGATAGAAGGATTAGATTACAATTTTTGTAAAAAAACAATCTTTATAATAGTATTATGTTATAATTACTATTATATTTATGTAATTTTAGTTAAGAAGAAAATAAATGGGAATATAAAAATACTATAATTTGTACCTTTTACTAGATATACCGAAACACCTTTTTATAACATAAAACGTGAATTTAATTTGTGCAGAAAAAAGCAACCCCCGATAAAAGCGCGTAACTAAATTAAAAAAGGAGGAAGGTTAAAACCTATTTTGGTGAATAATTTAATTTGCGCATCCGCCTAGAGTCCCGGCGAGGGCTGGAATCACTCCTTTTTATTTGCATTTTTCCAGACCTCAATTACGAGGGCACAATATGTTTTCCATATTAATTAAGGCTTAAATTATGTTTTTATTGTTTACAACCGCCCATTCTTTTACTTTTAGTGTTAAATTATATGGCACTTGTTTAAACAGGTTCAATAAATGAACCAGCAATATTTATTCTGGCATCAATATATATGTTCTATTCATACCATATGAACGTATTTAAATATGTTAATAAATATTTTATTGACGTGCAGCAACGTTGATTCGGGTCAGTAGTCAGTAGACGGGGGCGATCCTTTATAGTAACAAGCTTATTGACACACACACAAATACACAAATGACACATGGCGGAAGGACCACGTGGTCGATAGCCTAACACTACTACTACTACTACTATTTTAGCAATTAGCTTAAATTGCATTTCATACACTGAATTCGAAAAAAAAAAGAGTACAATAATAGTAGAAATATTAATAGAGTTAGGCTATCGACCACGTTGACCTCCGCCATATTTTTGTGTATTTCTGTTTGTATATTAACTTTAAAGTATCACCCCTGTGGGGCGTGCGGTTATGGATCATACACAAAAAGGGTTTTAGAGTCGATTTATTTACTATTTACATATGTACAAATTCTGTGTGTGGGTTCCGGTAGCTCTGGTGCACTCTGGTGGCGTCGTGGACCGGTGGCCGTCCTCCATTTTGGGCAGTGAGGGCAGTGGTTATAACGCGGGCGGTATCGTGGCGTACCGGCCGGCACGTCGCCGAGCGTTCTTAATCGCCTTCTTCTGTCGGCGCTGGTTACCCGCAGTCGGCGGAGCTTCCTCGGTCATCGTAGGTTTGTTTGGATTATCGCAGAACTATGCTGAGCTCTTTGATCTTGTAAAGGGCAGGGTAGATGTTGAATTTTTTATACAATTTCTTGAATTTTTTTTCTAACGTTGGTACATAAATAAACAAACATTCATACAAACACAGAATAAAATCCATAACTTGTTTAAACTAAATTAATGAATATGCACCAAAGAAATATTGTAGATTAATTTATGTACCAACGTTAGAAAATAAGTTCAAGAAATGGCATAAAAAATTCAACCTTTACTCAGCCAATTACACAAACACACAATTAAAAATATTTTATATATTATACTCAAAAAATTGCAAAGAAATTTAAGCACACGATTTAAAGAACACATCTACCAGGTCATGGATTTTCAATAATCAATACAAAATTATTAAAATTTTCATCATCTTACAAATTAAATATGTTGTAAGCAATCGAAATGAAACAGCATGAAAACAAATTACTTAATTTTGATTTAAGTCAGTTCAATAATCCACTACTAGAACTAATACATGCATTTTGTCTAAATTAACAATATTGTAAATCTTTTTCAGTTTGTACATCATAACTTTTAAATTATTTTTATTTGATTAATTATAATAATTAAGTCGCCTAACTTTTTTGACTTTTGTGAATATTATATTTTTTTAATGTCATTTAACTATTGATAAGGAACACTTTGTGGTCGAAATGTATATTTAGTTAATAAAAGCAATTTTGTGAAGAAACTGATAATATTTCGAATACAATTTATAATGTATCGAATACTAATAGTCTTAACAGTAATGGTCTTAAAAGTAGAATTAAAAAATAAACCTCACTCTACTTATTTATTCAACAAGGCCATTGAAACGAACTCATTTCCTAAAGTACTAAAAATATCTCGTGTGGTTCTGTAACAGGGGGGCACCACGCTAGGCAAAAATAATAGAAGTTGTGGTGCTTCCTGTTAACCTCCGGCTAGACTCACTTGATGAATATTATAAATTCAAAAACTGTTACTTACCCTTGTTGCCCTAAACCCTTAGGTTTAGAGTTGCTGTCTTCTTCCACACCAGGATTCTAACTTGGCTTGGATGGCACGAACACACAACACATAGATTTAATGGCTTTAATTGATTTAAAGGATTGCAAAATGAAAAGTTCCTTCCGTGGTCAACAAATAAATATTTGATTTATTCAAAAAAAAAAAACATAAACAATTAAAATCAACAAATAACAACGAATAAAAAAAAACATCTATGAAGATTAATAGCAAATACAAATTACAAGAGAAAAAAAATGTATCACTATTAGAATCAGATTTTACACTCGTTAATGATTCGACGTTCACTTAATTTAATTTTAAAAAAATAAAAGAATTAAATCAATAAATTAAGTTGAATTACAACGACAAAAAAAAACTGTGGATTAATTATATGCAAACCACTCTTCAAAAAAAAAAAAAAAATCGTAAAACCACTAGTTCAAAATTTGAAAACCACTTTTGTCAAAATTGAAAAGCCACTTACTCAAAATTTTAGAAACCACTAACTTAAAATTTTAAAAACCACTCACTTAAAATTCAAAAAAAACACTGACTGTTTCAGGGCAGCTCCAACAGTTTTGTTACAGGGAGAAGGCGGTGGGGTAGCTCTTCTCCCATTGGTTAATACCAGTGGCTGGGGACGTATTTGCATCCCTTCTCGTAACGCAAAGGGCGCGCGCATGCGCCCTTCAAAATGCCTAACGCCGGGAACCAGTACGGAGCTACAACTGCGTAATCAAAATTAAATTTGATTACAAAAAAAAATAACAATTACAAAATAATGTTTTATATGTTGCAGTTGTAACCACCGTATCAACGATAGGACTTCTACCATTTTTAGTAGTTAATCGACGATGTTCCCTTTTATAAATTTTCGACGATAATTGTGTGGTTATAAAAAAACAAAATACATTTTAAAATCATGTATACAAAAAAAAAACTTGATTGATGTGGTATTTGTGGTGGTAGTATTTGATGATAGTTTGATCGCGTACTTTCTCAAAATTACGTCGGACAATAGGCCGGCTGTCTTTAAACAGCCGAGCGCTGTAAAAGGGATTATCAAATTTGTCCGAGCGTAATCTTGGGGCGTAACGAATACCTGGAAAAATATTTGGTACAGCTTTCTTGGGCGTAACGCAAAAACTTATGTAAATTTTACGAGTGTAAATCTTTCAAGAAATCCTAATCCTAAACTATTTATCTAAACTTATATTAAATATATACAAATATACAAATTAAACTCTCAATGTATGCAATACTGACTTTACTCATTTTAAAACTAATTTGATTTAAGAAGCTGATTTTAACAAGTATAAACATGTGGGTACCGATGTAAAAAGATAATCAAAATTATGTTGCCCGAAAATAATTATATAAAAAACTGATTAAATCAAAGTTACGGCGATTCCGTTGAAGCGCCGGTAACAAACGGCCCCGGAAAATGAGTGAAGTTAGCTTACATCTAAATGGAATAAAATGCAATGCTATAACAAACTGCGATAGTTTACATACATTGAAAGAGAGCAAAATCATAAAAGCACAACAAAGGGCATAATGGGGTTGTGTTATTCGAATGGTCATACCTCAGCTTCACGGTAGACAAATTAAGTCCGGGTGGTTCCATGTGTCCGGAATGTTGAGTGGTGTGATGTTCTGACTTTGCCTTCTGCTACGGCTGCTCCAGGTAGGCATATGTGTCAGAACATCTTAATTGGGCGCCACGATGGGATTACTGCCCATCGACAGTATGGCTGGCTGCTTGGCGAAGGGTGTCTCGACGCATTGGGTTTTGAGACTTTTCCATATATCTGCACCAGCTGGAAAAGTGGAAATGGGGCCTCGCTCTTCTGAATAAGACGGCGAATTTGTATCGCAGTCCAGCGTCACAGAACGTTTCTTGATGTTACCCTCGTCCTGTAGGGTGGAGTCCAAGGTACACGCGTTGTCCGTCGCGGTGCCGTCGGCTAAGGGCGGGCTTGGAATCTAAAGCACATAACTGGGGAAAAAAACGTCCACAACTATGTCAAAGAAAAAATAAAGTTAGATTAGCACTACACAATCGCACAGAGGTACTCGAAATTTCAGTCTAATGTATTCCACTACCGAACAAAATTCGCGCACAAGAGCGTCCATTTATAAGTGTCTTTTCACTGGACATAGCGTCGTCGACGGTGGAGTTGGCGTCGAGGCTCTGGGCTTGGATCATCGGCATTAAAAATGAAACGGTACGGTGGAAAGCGTCTTCAGTGTGGGTTTTAGGGGCAAATGCGTTGCACAAACGTCTATTTTAAAGTCTAGGGGGGAAAAGTCACTATCACACTTTCACACTATTTTTGCACTATCAGCGACCGTTAACATATTCCTTTTTGAATAGCGAGAACGTTTTCGGGAAACAGTCGGTTCCGTTGGGTGGCTTAGGACAGGTTTTGCTGCTGTTGGCCGCGCTGCATTCCGTTTCCCTCCTGTTTAGGGCAGTCCTTGTACCAATGTCGCCCTTGACGACAGCGTTTACAAAAGGGCGGCTTCCTAGACGGGGACAGGGGTGGCTTGGGTTTTCTCGCAGGCACATTTGTGTTGAGGCGATACATTTCCGCACGCTGCTTTTTCGGAGTTTGGGCGGGAGGTTTCAGGTTACGCGTGAACGGGTCCTGTGGTTGAGGTCGTGGCCTACGTGAATTTTCCTCATTATAGTGTACCCGTTGGTCTTCGCGATTTTTCCTCCAATACTGATTATTCCGGCTTTTCTGTTTGTTTGGGGTCGATGGTGACCGATTAATAGTGGATACGTACTTGGATCCGTTGTTAATTATAATCGGGATCGGCTTGAATTCTGTTGCGGAGAGACGTGCTGCTTTATATACAAATTCGTCCACCGTTCTTGGGCGAAAGAACAAAGCTTGGCGAAGAGATGGAGACGAAAGTCGCCACATTACTTTCGTCATAAAATCTTCCGTCCAATCATTCGCAGCAAAACGGTTAAACAAGGTTTGTTTACGCAACGCGAATACACTTGGTTGAGTGGCTCCTTGCGGTGTCAAGAGCAACTCGATGGCTTCGTCGTGGGCTACGGTGTCGGGATCAAACGAATCGCAAAACAGCTCCTTGGCCTGACTCCAGGGGATGTCGTCCGCGAAGTAACCGCCGAATTTCGTGACATAAGTCGCATCTAGCCTGGCAAGTGCCCGTCGATTCTTCTCCATGTCCTCCAGTCTTAGGCCGCTAAACTCCCTCTCTAGGCGAGCAATGAATTTAAATGGATCACCACCATTGAACATCGACGGTGCCTCTGGTTCCATCCTCTTCACTTCTCGGATAATATCCGCGATGTCCTTAGCAGCGAATAAATGATCAGGCCGCTCATCACGCTGAGGGGATGTTTGATCAAGCCGCGATTGCCTTTGGTCACAATCGCGATCAAAGTTATAATCCCTAACATCCCTCTCTCTGCTGATTTCGCTGGGGCTACGATTATTTCTTTCGAGCAGCTGCTGAATGTCCGACCTAAGTTCCCGTTGCTCGCGTTGAAATTCCACTCGCATCTCGCGGACTTGCTGCAAGCAACTGTCGCGGATTAAATTAATGAGCGACATAATACCTAGATCGGAATCAATGTGAGTTGAGAGCTGTTGAATGGTGCGAGGTTCTGACGAAACATCTACATTCATGGTTTCCGTTACTTCCCGGAGTTGATGTTCATAGCGCGCCTGAATTTCCTTAAGTTCGCGCTCTTCGCGTATCTTGCGCTCAGCTTCACGATCCAGATTGTCTCGTTCAAGCCGACTCTTCTCCTCACGGAGCTGTTCCTCGTACCTAACAATCAACGCTTGCTTCCTACGCTGAAAATCGTTGTCTGTGGCGAGGGGTAGCGAGTGACGAGAAGACGCGTTTGATCGAATATCGTCTCCCGACGAAACATACATATCGCGAGAATTTTCTTGAGCAAAGGTTTCTTGGTTTTGGCTACTCATTTTTAAAATTTAATTAAAAATTATGAATTCAAAAATAATCGGCCCCGTAAGAGTTATTACCAAAAAAAAAATGAGTGTTGTTAATAAATTAAATAATTAAAAAATATATAACCAAAACAAATACAGACAAGAGACAAAATTAAAATTCCTTTTTTTAAACCAATCAACAAAATTGAGTAAAATACGAAATGATAATGTGATTACCCGGAATTAAAAAAAACTATCCCCTTATATTGGAACTGAAATAGCTAGTGGCTAAGAGTGTTAAAAAAAATACGATAGTTGCAATTACGGTTTTGTCGTGATGTATAAACCAAAATCAATATAATAAATCCAATGAAAACCAAAGTAACCGGTTAAAAAGATTATTAAATTTGCTATGTTTTTAACTCAAAATTATTTAAAATTAGCACAAAATACAGCCCCGTGGCGATTCAAAAATTTTAAAAAAATCACGGTTTTAATGGTGCGAAAAAAAACTACGGCCCCGTTGTGATTTATGAACCTAATAAATTACGATTTTACTATAAGAAAAATAAGTGTTAAGTTTTAACAATGCAAAAACTAAATATATCAATGTTGGACTACGGCCCCGTCGCGACTAAAAGATAATGAAAATGTTGCAAAAAAACTATAAATTCTACCTAAAATAAGAAATATTACAGGTCAGAGATTCTTAGTTCCTCTTTAGCATAATTTGTATAAAAATTGATCAAAACTCAAATATAATGTCTAAAACGAAATCGCAAAAAAAAACGGAATCTACAAATCGCGGCAACCCTTGGATCGAAGTGCAGGACACCAATTGCAACAAACGGCCCGAACCTTACTGCTGCTAACCAACAAATTATAAAATAAAAAAGGATATCGATCCAATGGAGTTGGGACATAAACCGTAACAGGCGTGCAAGAATCCTAGATAAATAACGTCCAAATATTAGCAAAATATAAACAAATACAATCCTAAAAAAAAATAGAGTTCCTGTAGCAGATGAATAACTTACGCGAACCCTAATAAAATTAACCTTAATATAAAAGAAAACAAAACAAAGAAATACACACAGGTCTTCTGTTCTCAAGGATGTTGGCGTTTTCTCGAACTTCCAGTTGGGCGCTAATTGTAACAGGGGACAACTTAAGTAATCCCTAAATAAATTATACTCCACCAAATGAAAACAAATTAAAAAAAATCAAATAGATGATACACTCAGGGTCGTGGGCTTTTATTCTCGACCAAACAAGTTGGGCGCCAATTGTAACAGGGGGACACCACGCTAGGCAAAAATAATAGAAGTTGTGGTGCTTCCTGTTAACCTCCGGCTAGGCTCACTTGATGAATATTATAAATTCAAAAACTGTTACTTACCCTTGTTGCCCTAAACCCTTAGGTTTAGAGTTGCTGTCTTCTTCCACACCAGGATTCTAACTTGGCTTGGATGGCACGAACACACAACACATAGATTTAATGGCTTTAATTGATTTAAAGGATTGCAAAATGAAAAGTTCCTTCCGTGGTCAACAAATAAATATTTGATTTATTCAAAAAAAAAAACATAAACAATTAAAATCAACAAATAACAACGAATAAAAAAAAACATCTATGAACATTAATAGCAAATACAAATTACAAGAGAAAAAAAATGTATCACTATTAGAATCAGATTTTACACTCGTTAATGATTCGACGTTCACTTAATTTAATTTTAAAAAAATAAAAGAATTAAACCAATAAATTAAGTTGAATTACAACGACAAAAAAAACTGTGGATTAATTATATGCAAACCACTCTTCAAAAAAAAAAAAAAAATCGTAAAACCACTAGTTCAAAATTTGAAAACCACTTTTGTCAAAATTGAAAATCCACTTACTCAAAATTTTAGAAACCACTAACTTAAAATTTTAAAAACCACTCACTTAAAATTCAAAAAAACCACTGACTGTTTCAGGGCAGCTCCAACAGTTTTGTTACAGGGAGAAGGCGGTGGGGTAGCTCTTCTCCCATTGGTTAATACCAGTGGCTGGGGACGTATTTGCATCCCTTCTCGTAACGCAAAGGGCGCGCGCATGCGCCCTTCAAAATGCCTAACGGCGGGAACCAGTACGGAGCTACAACTGCGTAATCAAAATTAAATTTGATTACAAAAAAAATAACAATTACAAAATAATGTTTTATATGTTGCAGTTGTAACCACCGTATCAACGATAGGACTTCTACCATTTTTAGTAGTTAATCGACGATATTCCCTTTTATAAATTTTCGACGATAATTGTGTGGTTATAAAAAAACAAAATACATTTTAAAATCATGTATACAAAAAAAAAACTTGATTGATGTGGTATTTGTGGTGGTAGTATTTGATGATAGTTTGATTTAAATTAATAAGAACATATAAACAAATAACGCGTTAAATTAAATGATGTCGCAGCTGTCCCAAGGTTTTTTTCGCGTACTTTCCCAAAATTACGTCGGACAATAGGCCGGCTGTCTTTAAACAGCCGAGCGCTGTAAAAGGGATTATCAAATTTGTCCGAGCGTAATCTTGGCGCGTAACGAATACCTGGAAAAATATTTGGTACAGCTTTCTTGGGCGTAACGCAAAAACTTATGTAAATTTTACGAGTGTAAATCTTTCAAGAAATCCTAATCCTAAACTATTTATCTAAACTTATATTAAATATATACAAATATACAAATTAAACTCTCAATGTATGCAATACTGACTTTACTCATTTTAAAACTAATTTGATTTAAGAAGCTGATTTTAACAAGTATAAACATGTGGGTACCGATGTAAAAAGATAATCAAAATTATGTTGCCCGAAAATAATTATATAAAAAACTGATTAAATCAAAGTTACGGCGATTCCGTTGAAGCGCCGGTAACAGTTCCTATCAATAAAAAAAAAACGATAAATCTGATTTAGGTAATTATCGACCTATATCGATTATTCCAATTTTTAGCAAAATATTCGAAATTGCTTTGAAAACTCATGATAATGGTTGCACAATAAAAGCCTTGGTAAAATTTCTGACTTTTATGTACAAAAAAAGCATTAATGATGACAAATATGTTAGTGCTATTTTATGTGATTAAACAAGAGGGTTTGAGTGCGCTTCCCATAAATGATTAATAAATACGCCTTTAATTTCTTGAATTAATACTTTTCTGAAAGATACCAGTATCAAGTTAAAAAACGAAAAGTAATCACCTCTAACTTGATTAAAACAATTAGAAACCATCCTTTACTAATTTATTTGTAACCCAATGTACATTTCGGATACAAAGTGCCCATTATTGATGGCTCGATATCATTTGTACTTCCACCGCGAAATTTTTTCAATGTTCAGTTTTAGGGCCATTATAATTTATAATATACATAAATAAGACAAACTTATGTAGATGATATATCAGCTTTAACTGCTAATGTGAATATGAAAATCTATATAGTGAAACCAATAATAAAAAATGAGCTGCTAATTCACCGCAAAATGCTTTAGAAGTTTAACATACAAAAACAATGACATCAATACAAAAACAGCCGTAAAAATTTATAAAATGACCTGCCGTCCACTACTTGACTATTGTTGTGCCCTCTATCCCAATCCCAGCAATCCAAACTCCCATAATATTGAAGTTACGAGTACGCATCCCTTCGTACCCTAACAAAACTTCGTTATCCTCTTAATCCTTTATCTCTCTAGTCAGCTCCTCTCTGATACTACTTTAATTATACCCATCAAAGAACGCATTCCATTCCTCAGAGAAAAATTCTCCATAAATCCTTTCAACATCCTTATACTGTCTTCCTAGTAAACATAGTATTAACTCTAAATTGAAAAATCCGATTTCAACCATATTTGATTTCATTTAATCCTTTCATTTATCCACGCATTAACGACTGACGCCGTATGACTGGACAGATCAAGACAGAAATACCTCTGGTCGATAGCCTCTTGACAAATTAATACATTAATACCTCATTCATTATTCATCATTTTAATGTAAATATGTACAAACTTTATCAATAAATATATGTCACTACTAATTCGAATTATATGTGGAGTATATTACAGTGAAACAAAAGTTTCATTTAAAAAACTAAAAGATTTTAGAAAAAACACGAAAATATTTCGTAAAATCTACAACAAATGAGTCTTATTAAGACTACAAGAACAAACCACTTTTGAAACAACTACTTCTCTAGCTAATACTTCGACAGACATTGAATAATACAAAAGTAATGTGCGTGTTACAAAATAGCAAGTCTATCAAAGCAACACTAGTTTAACCGTATTTCTTTCTGTAAAATGAACTAAAAATGATTGACTGTACGTTAAATAATTTGTGAGTGACTATATTACGATAAATTAGCAACAAGAAATTAATTTAGGTTGATGTAATTAAAAATAAATTAGCAAAAGCAATTAAATAATTCAATACTCAATATATAACCATCTGCAGACACGTGTTTCGATCTCTCGATCTCTTCAGTACAGCTTTATTATAAAATTGATTTGAAATATAAATAAAAACGTTTACTAAAATAAATATAATGAAATATAAATAACTTACTCAGATATGTACGGCAACTGACACAATAATGAAATATACCGACTGAAGGTCTGAATTTATACCTGAGGTGGATTACTGAATTCTACGGAAATAATTACGTTCGGGATTAAGGAAAAATACCCAATTAGAGCATAATTTGATAATAAAATATATAAGTCCTTTACGTTGTAGAAAATTAACTAATAATTAGAAAAAACACGAAAATATTTCGTAAAATCTACAACAAATGAGTCTTATTAAGACTACAAGAACAAACCACTTTTGAAACAACTACTTCTCTAGCTAATATTTCGACAGACATTGAATAATACAAAGGTAATTTGCGTGTTACAAAATAGCAAGGCTATCAAAGCAACACTAGTTTGAACGTATTTCTTTCTGTAAAATGAACTAAAAATGATGGACTGTACGTTAAATAATTTGTGAGTGACTATATTACGATAAATTAGTAACAAGAAATTAATTTAGGTTGATGTAATTAAAAATAAATTAGCAAAAGCAATTAAATAATTCAATACTCAATTTATAACCATCTGCAGACACGTGTTTCGATCTCTCGATCTCTTCAGTACACCTTTATTATAAAATTGATTTGAAATATAAATAAAAACGTTTATATTTCATTATTGTGTCAGTTGCCGTACATATCTGAGTAAGTTATTTATATTTCATTATATTTATTTTAGTAAACGTTTTTATTTATATTTCAAATCAATTTTATAATAAAGCTGTACTGAAGAGATCGAGAGATCGAAACACGTGTCTGCAGATGGTTATAAATTGAGTATTGAATTATTTAATTGCTTTTGCTAATTTATTTTTAATTACATCAACCTAAATTAATTTCTTGTTGCTAATTTATCGTAATATAGTCACTCACAAATTATTTAACGTACAGTCAATCATTTTTAGTTCATTTTACAGAAAGAAATACGTTCAAACTAGTGTTGCTTTGATAGCCTTGCTATTTTGTAACACGCAAATTACTTTTGTATTATTCAATGTCTGTCGAAGTATTAGCTAGAGAAGTAGTTGTTTCAAAAGTGGTTTGTTCTTGTAGTCTTAATAAGACTCATTTGTTGTAGATTTTACGAAATATTTTCGTGTTTTTTCTAATTATTAGTTAATTTTCTACAACGTAAAGGACTTATATATTTTATTAAAAGATTTTACTTTTCCAATTGTGTATATATATACTGCATGTCCTGATGTATGCGGATATATATACTGCATGTCCTGATGTATGTGAGAAAAAAATATTGAAATTGAAACAGTATCCAATAGTAATAATTATAGTATACGAACTAAACATGCTTCGTATATAAAAACGCACTCATGGGAGCGTCAACTATTACTATTATTTAGTTCACTTCCTGAACATATGAATAAGCTAAATGTTAAACATTTCAAAAAATCCAAAAAATACCCTTATTTTATACTGTCCACTTTCTATATATGAGTTTATTAACAACATTAACTACAAGAATATGAAATATTTTTCTCTTTGTTTGGTAAGTGTAAATATTTTTGTAAATATTTTGCAAAACTAAAAAAGAAATACTTATTTTTATTCAAAAGTTTACGGTTAAGCCGGAATTATTCCATAAAAATAATATCGTGCTTAATATCGTTTTTATTTTATTATCTGTTATGAGTAATAATCTTCTCTAATCATGTAAAATAATAAAGAATGTCATTGTTTGCAATATACCTTTGAGTAATTAAATTATGTGGTGTAGTTAGAGGAGCGTTGCAATTTTTTAATAAATTTCTGTTTTTGGTAGTGTTATTAAAATCGTTCTTCTTGTTTTAATTACATCAACCTAAATTAATTTCCTGTTCCAAATTTATCATAATATAGTCACTCACAAATTATTAAACGTACATTCAATCATTTTCAGTTCATTTTACAGAAAGAAATACATTCAAACTAGTGTTGCTTTGATAGCCTTGCTATTTTGTAACACGCAAATTACTTTTGTATTATTCAATGTCTGTCGAAGTATTAGCTAGAGAAGTAGTTGTTTCAAAAGTGATTTGTTCTTGTAGTCTTAATAAGACTCATTTGTTGTAGATTTTACGAAATATTTTCGTGTTTTTTCTAATTATTAGTTAATTTTCTACAACGTAAAGGACTTATATATTTTATTCTTTTTTATTTACAATTTTTTTTTTTAATTGTAGAAAGTATAAATTTGTCGAAACTCACTGTATCCTATTTCTACCTTTTAGCCATTTAAATATCATTTTACGTTATATTCTCACATTTCCACACGTTTCGCCCTTGTTAATGTCCTATTCTTGTTTCCTTTTTTTCTATAGAGTCTATATATCTCAAACTTCTGGGGACGAATAAAAAATATATATAAAGAGCACTTCGAAAGAAAAGTTGATTGTCTTGTGTTAAAACTAGATGCGGAAATAAGCGAGATACAGCACCAAAGGTTATTATATATATACAGGGTGGGCCACGAATAACGACCATTAAAAGTTTACGGGGTTCCTGCAAGAGGAAAAATCTGAAAAAATTCAACATTGTACGAGTGATTGCGATCTCCTCATGGAAAATAATTTTGACTTTCTATCACTTCCGGTTGTACCGGAAATGGCTACCAACTTTGTTATTTTAAATGGAACATACTGTATATTATTTTATTTTTAAATTCCTTGTTTGATTGTCTACCTCTCCATATAGGTTTATGTCCACTTAACTTTTACAGTTTTTTATTTAAAAATTTATTTGTCAAATATTGACCTCAAATAGGCGTTTAGAAAAATGCCTATAACTTCTAGTAGGTACAAGACAGACACACGAGCGGCATCTTATATTGTACCTAATGGATTCCTCTACAAAGAAAAAAAATTGACATGTGTCAATTTTGACAGTTGGTATTTCAAAATATCAATATTTCAGCGCCTACTTAAAAACATCATATTTCAATTTTTTCAAATGGAATGACCAATATTTTATCTGATAGTTTTATTCGCAAGACCTTTTGCTACAAAAAAGTATTATACATCCCTATATCTAGAGCCGTAGTTTTTGAGTTATTTCGAAATTAGTTTCCTCTCAGAATTTTTATTTGAATGATTCCTGTTCTATTTACACGGGCACTATAATAGGCTTCTGTCAATATTTGTTGAATCCAACGTATTAATATTTGTGTACGCTTCTTTCGAGTAATAATAAAATGAATACCTATACCAATAAAGAAATTATGAATTTATTTGTCATATATGGCCAGTGCAACAGAATTGTTGAGAGAACTTGCAAAACTTTCAACGAAACTTATCCACACTTACCGCCGATGGATAGAAAAAAGTTTCGAAGACTGGAGTCAATTTTTCTACTATTTGGAAAACACAACGCAGAAAAAAATCAACCGAAGCTAATAACCCAGAATGAGGAAATTCGAGTAAATATTTTGACTTATTTTCAAGCAAATCAACGCGCATCAGGTTGCTAGGAGGTAAGCAGAACCCCACTCCAAAGAATTTGGAAAATGTATCGGATGCATAATTATAAATATAAATTATTTTCTCAAGATGCAGAGAACAGGATTGATTTTTGTGAGTTGTTGTTGCTTAAAATTAATATAATTTGGACGAACGAATCAAGTTTCTCTCATGAAGGTATTTTCAATAGAAAAACCAATCACATGTGTGTCAATTGAAAATCCACATATATCTTTGAGGTCGTATAAAAAATAAAGTTAATGCAAATGCCGACAATACCCGAAAAGAATTGGAAGAAAGGGTGCGAGCTGCATTCGCGGAATCTTAATTCAGAAAAAATTAGGCGAGCAACATAAGAGGGTGACGCAACACGTGCTGCACAGTGTTTACATGTTAATGGTTGTCATTTTGAACAATTGTTATAATTTTTTTTCTGACAACTTTTTTCAGTTCCTGCATTTAATTACTTATTTAAAAATTATTTTATTCCAGTCTTCTTGCTTCAGTTTTATTTGTAAGTTGTAACTGGGGATAACTAATCATTTTAATAATATTCGGACGAATTTTTCCTAATTCGATTCAATAAATATTGACAGAAGCCTACTATAGTGCCTGTGTGAATGTAAGAGGAATTATTGAAATGTGAGAGGAAATAAATTTCGAAATAACTTAAAAACTACTGACTCTAGATATAGTGATGTATAATACTTTTTTGTAGCAAATTGTCTTGCGAATCACCCTATAAGATAAAATATTGGTCATTCCATTTGAAAAAATTGAAATATGATGTTTTTAAGTGGGCGCTGAAATATTGATTTATTTTTTTGAAATACCAACTGTCAAAATTGACACATGTCAATTTTTTTCCGTTGTAGAGGACTCGATTAGGTACAAAAAAAGATGCCGCACGTGTGTCTATCTTGTACCTATTAGAAGTTATAGGCATTTTTCTAAACGCCTAATTGAGGTCAATATTTGACAAATAAATTTTTAAATCAAAAACTGTAAAAGTTAAGTTGACATAAACCCATATGGAGATGTAGGCAATCGAACAAGGAATATAAAAATAAAATAATATACAGTATGTTCCATTTAAAATAACAAAGTTGGTAGCCATTTCCGGTACAACCGGAAGTGATAGAAAGTCAAAAATATTTTCTATGAGGAGATCGCAATCAACCATACAATGCTGATTTTTTTCAGATTTTTTCTCCTGCAGGAACCCCGTAAACTTTTAATGGTGGTTATTCGTGGCCCACCCTGTATATATAAATGTTAGTTTTATAATGTTGTATTTCTGTCTGCAAGACCGACTAAAACTTTCACTAAACGGTGTAATAATCTATAAAATTAAATACTCAGAATTCCGATTTTAGCAGGATCTAACGGAGAGCGCCCATCCTCTTTTGGTCATTGACTTCGACGGTAAGAAAATTTTTCCCTACGGCACAACTCATTCGATTGAATTAATTAGGCCAAGTAAGTATACTGTATAAGATACAATGAAACGGATTAGTTATAAGCCAGTCTATGCGTGGCCTGGCACGTATTTAACGCCGCAGCATGGCACAGAATTGATTTTATAAAATTATGTGAGAAAGAATAATAAACCTATATATTATATCAAGAATATTAAAATATTTAGAACTAAAAATAAGTTAATATTTAATATTTAATAATTGTTACATCGTGCTGAATATGATTTCAGACATGTAAAGACAGCTAACATTTATGTCATTCAATGCCCGGCGATGCTTTAGTACGGGGAGTAGTTGTTTTAACTGTTGGCTGGAGTTTTTACATTTACTGTAAAACATAAGTGCAGAAATGCTCATAGAGATTTTATTTGTCTCATTATTAATTGTCGTTAATAACTAATTTCATATACCTACATAAATGTATAGAAAATATTCATTAACAAACAAATTACGTCTGTAGTAATATTATACGATTCGTATATTTCTATTAGCATAATAATAATATCTACTCTTTCATGTATACGATAATCCCTATAACTACTCTACAAATAATTACAATTTATTTATTTATATATATATATATATATATATATATATATATATATATATATATATATATATATTTATTATTATATTATTAGATCATTTTGCTTTCCTGCAAAGATAAAGTTGATCGTCTTGGGGTTGCTTATCGAAGGTTGCTTCCCGTCTTCTACATTTGAATATGAGGAACAGCACACCAACATATATAGATTATTATAGTACTAGACCTGAAAAAGTTATAATCATCTTGGAATGTTGCGATGGGTTAAATTTTCTAAAATCTCTTGGTTATTTATTAAATAATTGTTTAATATTTGTTATTTTTATTTTGGACATCAATTGTTTTTAATCTGCCTCCTATTCTTTCTACTATTTTTCGTGTTGTCACGGAACAAATCGAATTATTACAGCTTAAAACTGCATATACGAGGGCGCCCTGAAATGTTTCCGGAATCGGCATGAAAAATACGGTATTGATGTGGTTTTTGTTTTTAATTTACGATTTAGTCTCCTTTATGATCAATACACTTTTTCAAACGGTACTCCAGTCTCTTCAAGCCGTCGGAAAAGTAGGATGTTTCGAGGTCTGCAAAATAACTATCTGTAGCGGCGATGACTGCTCATTTCTTTCCTGACAGCGATTGTGTTTTTTGGTTTGAGAATAGAAAAAAGTCATTGGGGACTAGGTCCGGAGAATATAGAGGATGAGAGAGCGCAACTCATTCAATTTGGACACGACGATGCCGGATGAATGAGCCGGTGCGTTATCATGGTGAGAAGGCACTTTTTTCCGCTGCGAAACGAGGCCATTTCTCATTGAATATTACATCGAATCAGGTCAATAGGTCGCTGTAGTATTTCCCCGTGATCGTTCTTCCTTTCTGCAGATAGTCGATAAATATCACACCTTGGAAATCTCAAAAAATGATCGCTATGACCTTTCCGGCCGATGGAACGGTCTTTCTTAGGAGCTGTTTCGCCCAGAAAATTGTACTGCTTCGACTCTTTCTTGGTCTCCGGTATGTAGTGGTGGATCCAAGTCTCATCTATGGTTACGAAACGTATGAAGAAATCCTTCAGATTGCGTCTGGCCAGATACTCCTCCGAAATGGTCAACCGTTTCTGTTTTTGCTTCGTTGTGAGCAAACGCGGTATCCATCGCGCCGAATGCTTTTTCATTCCCAAAATCTCTACTATCTCTTTCAGCTCCGGTTTTGGGCGTCCACTGCGTAGTTCGTCCCTTTTGGTTGTGCCGCCATGTTTTAACTCGCTCATCCAGAAACTGATGGTCGAAAATGATGGAGTAGATTCGCCATTATCTATCCTCAAGCAAAATATTTAGAAATTCCGTGGCCGTTTTCTCAGCCAAACGGAAGTTTTTTATCACTGCACGAAATTCGATTTTATCCATTTTTGCGAAACCGTCTGACATGCTGTACAAAACACAATCTTAAACAAAAACTATTGACAATAGAAGTCTGAAATTTTGAAAGTTGCTATAAAAAGGGTTAGTTGTCCTTGCTGGCCAATAAATCCACTTCAACCATATTGCGCCATATCTTGCCGATTCCGGAAACATTTCAGGGCGCCCTCGTAAATGTTTGGTTTCGACTGATTCCTCTTATATATTATTATTACTAAGATCACACATATTTTCAAATTATGAGCTTATTAAATGAGGTTTAATTTTATGTAATTCTAATAATTATTTAATTCAAGCGTTTTTGAATTTTAAATTATCACCTAGAATATATTTTGATATTCCGTGATGTGAAAAGAAACTAATTAATTTATCAGCAATTTCTATGGTTTAATAAGTCTCGAATTGATGCATTTATGTATATTTTGAGAATGCGTCTACAATTTATGATTTAATACAACGTTTCTATTTATTATCAACTCTTTAAATATTATGGTCATAATTGATAGAAAAGAACAATAAAAACTAAACTATTTTTTATTGACATAAAACTTTAAACAATATTAAGTAGTTTATTAAATTAACATAATGTTTGACTAATTGATAAATGAGAAACAAATACAAGATTTTTATGCATTTATTAAGATTTTGGCAACTAAATGTGAGAATTTTGTTGAGCAACAATTATTTTTTAGAAGTAATGTTCAAAAGAAAATAACTGATTATTATTCTATAATTGATACCGGTAGAGCTACACTCTTGATGGAACGAGTTAAGTAAATTCGATGGGGTAAAACACTTGTTTATTTCCATAATATTTTCATTTTCAGTTTTTTTTCATTCCTGATCATTTTCAAAGTACAAAACTAATTAATTTTAGATTTCTTAAAAGATATGTTTGAGAAGAGGTTTTACTCGCGAGGTGTTGTTCGTGGCTGTGCCAAGATAACTTGAAACCGACGTGAATTCCGAGGAACTTAGTGCTATTTTTTTACAAATAATGTGATTGATGATGTGGGTACTTGGTTAGGAAAATCATTTATATATAAGGAATAATAAAGGCCCGAGGTTTTCCCCCTGTGGTACACCGCGTTTTAGTTCTATACCTCCTGATATTGTATTCCGTAAGTTAGCATACTGCATGCGACCACTTAAGAATGAGTTAAGTAATTTACAACTACTTGGGTGGAAGTTATAATAGTACAGTTGCCTTAGAAGAATCTCATGAGAACTACAGTCAATTGCTATGCTCAGATCCATGAAGGTAGCGGAAGTATATAATCCCCTTTCAAAACCTTCATAAATCTGGATAGTAAAAGCAATGATTGATTGCATCCCTCATGGACCTACCCATACCAAAACCGTATTGGCACTTTTTATTTCATATTTTTCTAAAAAAAAAAACATTTGCTGAAATAGTAATTTTTCAAGTATCTTAGAAATAATCGGAAGAAGTGAGATCGGTCTGAAGTTATTAGTATCAGATCTGCTTCCTTTTTTGTGAACAGGTAAGACGTATGCACGTTTGAGACCATCACGAAATACACCCGATCGGATGCATGCATTAATTAACTTAGTTAAAGGGCCAATTATGGTGTCAATTATCTCTTTTAGAAGATTAGTGGTCAAGCCGTAAATATCCCGACTTCTTGAATTCTTTAATTTGCTCACTATGTTACGGACAGCTATTTGGCTCACCTCTTGAAACTTAAAGTAACAAATGTTTGATCTTAGCTAAATATCTTCCAAAAAAATATTTGGACCATTTATAAGTGACCACATGACGCCCAGAGTATTACCCGATTCCTTTAAGAATTTACAATTAGCTGCTAATCGGCTTTCATTCAAAGCCGTGCTGTAATTTTGTTTTGGCTGCCTGTAATATGTGGTTATCTCTCTGTTATTAACAGTAGCCTCTTTTATCAACAATAAGGTTCTCAGTAAACCAAGTAACTTTTCTAATTGACGAATTACTTGTTATTGTCCTTTCCAAGAAAGATATATTAACGCAGTGTTGGATATGTCTGAGGAATGTTTCAAAATTTTCATTTGTGTCATAATTCCCGCGTTAAATGAAACTAACGGGTGTCCCGGGTGGCATTGGAATCAAAAACGTAGGACGATTCTTACATGTGTCAAATAAATAAACTGACATTTTAATTGTCAAACATAATTTAAATGTAAATTTAAAGTATTGTTAACTTTAATAATTAATTAGAATGTGTTTACTCAAGAACAGAAAAGGTTCTAATTAGAAACTTATTTTCGCAACGGCCGTCATTTGGAAAACAGATGTCGATGGTTCACCTTCTATAGTGATTCTTGCGTTTTGTATAACATTTTCATTTCTTACACTAGGTCTGCCTGCACCCTTCCTGTATTACACCGATCCTGTTTCGCGAAAACATTGCACAATAGCTCTCACATCCCAAGAAAACGTCTTGTTGTTAATAATTACATGCGGAAATCTTGTATGAAATTCTCGCGACGTTAGTTCCATTGAATACTCCCATTCTTCATGTTTCAAAGTACGGCCATTGCGAAAACAGGATTCTAATAAATACCGTTTCTGTAAATATATTCGAATTACTTATTAAAGTTAACAACACTTTAAAAGCACATTTAAGTTATGTTTGACAATTAAAATGTCAGTTCATTTATTTGGCAATGAAAGAACGACTACGTTTTTGATTCCAACGCCACCCTCTCTTACTTTAGGAAATATTCAACCGTTTCCATACATATCTGCGACCCTGTATAGTTATTAATATAATGTTATATTCATTGAGAAATAATGCTGCTATTTCTACTGATAAACGTGTAAGAGATTCTATGTCTGTCGAGTGTATATAATTGTTGGTAATCTGCATCACTCCCCCATGAATAAAATGCTTTCTTGCAAAATAATTTACAACAACACAAAAAATATGGAACATATAAGAACACATAAGTTCTTTCAAACAAAATTAGACAACCTCATCGTTAGCAAGACACTGTCTCTAAACCGGCCCCCAAATTAATTTTTAAACACGAAAGTCCTAGACACGACAAAATATTTTAACTCTCGCATTATTCACGAAGCAATGGAAATTGAAATTCGGCCATTATGCATGAACAAACGAGACGATTCACAACGCCTTCCAAATTCCAATCTTTAATAAAATAGAATTTAAAAAAACAGAAACAAAAATCATCGATTTGCATTACAACAACAGTTGTAGTTAATAACACATAGCCCGAACATACAACGACCAATGACGCGTAGCCCAACTAGAATAACCTGACACATAACACTCACGCACAGTCACAGTCCCAACATACAACGACCAATAGAAAACACACCGGATGAATATAAATAAGATGCAAAGCTGATAGCAGCTGAGTAATTCCTTGTACCCTCAAGTGAAGACACCAGAAGAAGATGATATAGAGCTCATCTTAACGACGTGCGAACAAAACACACACCACACAGATAAATATCCGAAAACCCGTCATAAAATATCATACTATCATATGTGTGTGATTGTTGTTAGGTTACCGAATTTCTTCTCATATGGTTGGATTTTTCCTATAATTGCTAATTGGGGCAATTATCTATGTATTGTCGAAATCGATTCTGTGATTTTGGGCTGTTAATTAGCAATTAGAAAAAAATATTAAATCTACTTGATTTTAACAAAAGGGTTGGCGCCACTAGAGAATCATCTCGAAAGGAAAGCCGAGGAAGACGAGGAACCGCATAAATACCGCATAAAAATCAATACAAGAACAGCTGTTCAAATATATAAGATGATCTGCCGTCCACTACTTGACTATGGTTGTGCCCTCTATCCCAACCCCACCAACCCAACATCCCGCAATATCGAAGTTAGCGAGCGAGCATCCCTCCGTACCCTAACCAAACTCCGCCATCCTCTTAATCCTCTACACAATCCTTCTAACCAGCTCCTCTATGATACCACTCTAGTTATCCCCATCCTAGAATGCCTTCGATTCCTATCAGAAAAATTCTCCAAAAATCCTTTCAAGTTCCACATATTATCCTTATATTGTCTTCCTAGAAATCCTAGTATAAACCCTAAATTTAAAATTCCTAATTCCACCATATTTGACTTCATCTCATCATTTCATCCCATTACGCACTAACGACTGACGCCATATGACTGGACAAAACAAGGCAGAAAGACATCTGGTCGATAGCCTTTTGACGAACTAACTCACTAACACATCATTCATTATGTATTATTTAAATGTAATCATGTATAAAGTTTGTCAATAAAAATATGTATTATTATTACCGCATAAAACGAGCGTCGATGACGAATGAAAGGTCGCTGAAATGTCCTCCGTCGCAAATGTATTTAGATACCTAATCATAGCTTCCTTGAATTCCGTATATCTTCCAAATTTCTTATCTCTCAAAAAGTCCATGGGTTTTGTAAACAGTTGGTAATATGAAGGAGCTAAGTCTGAGCTTTAGGGTGGATGGTTGAGGGTTCGACCGTAATGACTGACAGACGTCTCGAACGCTTGTCATCACAGGTGTTATCTCTTCCTTATTTGAAATTACAACACCACCACCTAAGAGATGATCCATCTCGACTGGAGTGATTACATTTCATATTTAAAAATCCCTTTTATATAACGGGGGTTCCTATTAGACTTAAGGATATAAATTATTCTGTGAGCGTTTTGAAATTTGAAATAAGTGGTATGGTTATTAATGCAACAAGATTTGACTATCAATGCAGAGGTCGTTCAGATGAAAATATTGTTCTTATATGTAATAGTGTACAAGAAGAACTAAGCTCATCAATAAAACAAGGCCTGCAATTAAAGACCTTAAAAATTCTACTGGCCTATAACAGCGGACCGTCGGAAACTCCGTACATTTGTGAACTGGGTTTCATAAAACAAAAGAAGTGGTTGCTAATTTTCACAAGAAATTCATATTTAGCGATATGATCCATTGTCGTTCGAATGGGTGTATGAATCGCCAAAATTGTTGCATCTGGGGTAATAAAAATTACCCAAGATGCAAAAATACCCAAGAAAAAGCAATGCATCCAGAAAAATGCACTGGTTGGTTTGCGCTATAGGCTGAAAGAAATATTGGTTCATACCTTTTTGAGGACGAAGCCGATAGCGCTATTACAGTCTATCCTGTTGTGTATCAAGGGATGCTAAAGAACCTTTTTACCATAAAACCAATGATTTGTATTTAAATTGTACACAAAACGTGAAACAGCTACTTTACTTTAAACCAAATTTCTTAGCTAGGCTATATCTCACACACACCAATTTAAAATCTAAATTAACGTATTTTGTTCTGTTTCATAATATTCATAGAAATCTGAACAGGCCAAACATAACATATAGACTCAATATAATTTAATGCTATGTAGGCTATATAAATATTTAAATAAAACGATGATGTGGCCATCATAATAATTTCCCTATATTTAACTCGAAAACTATGAGGTTTATGCAAAAATGTTATTCTTAATAATTTGTTCAGTTTTAAATTCTCTATATTTATTTGTTATATAAATTTCATGTAACTTCTATAGTTTATTAGCAATTGGCAAAAAATATCGAAATTTTCAATTTAAAATTTTTCATATTTATAAAAAAATATCATCAAAACACAAAATACGACTCGAATAAACATTAACTTCAGTACTATGAATTTTCACCAAAAGCTTTTCAGTTCCAATTTTTAACGATAAAACCTTAAGTTTAAAGTATCATCTCAATAGGATCTTTCGTTTTTGAGATATAGCGCTCACAGACAGACACACAGTCAACATTTTTTTCTAGAAATCAGTGTAATTGACTCAGGGGATCCCAAAACTTTTATTTTCGCAAAAAATATTTTTCCAATAAAATTACAAAAAGAATACTTCCCCTATATATACTATATAGGGAAATTAATAATATAATTTATTCCAGTAAAGCGACAATAAAACATTTTATTTATAAAGTGATAGTAAATAGTCTCTTAGTTTATTAATAAGACAAGTATTTCATTAAGTAAGCTCGTTGATTATGGAATTTTAATAATTGACCATTATGGGTGTAAAATATTTTCACTGAGTAGACGTTAAAGTACAAAGGTCTCATATACAATATTATCGTTAATAAATATAACTTGCCTGTTACAAAGGGCATAACTATCAAATCAACATTAGTTTGAATGTATAATTCAGTATCTGTTGTGGAATTAGTCAGGGAATGAGTTATTGCAATAAATGATTTGTATTAATAAAACTCATTGTTGTAGGTTTACGAAATATTTCATATTTTAAAATTATTTGTTAATCTCCTACATCTACTTAAAAACAATAGTAAATACATTCATAATATCTACAATTTTAGGATTAAAGCATTCTCTCAGTAAAATTACTTACTTTCAATTAAATTGAAATTAAATAAATAAATAAATACTTGTAATTTTTGTTTCCATTTTTTCTGTGACTGTAATTTAAGTGCCTTTATTTAGAGCGACGTAGATTTGTGTTTCCTACATTTCTTTAAAATGTAGCATTATGACGTTTTATATATCATAATTTGAAGCCCATTATTTTGGTGACAATTTCGTTCTAATGTATATAACTCTAGTAAGTTGTATTTGATATTCATATTTTCACTTATACATAGTATAATCATTATATAATAATTACGTCGAGTTTTGCGCAAACTTCATCAAATGTCTAACACTTAAATGGTCAACATCAATCCTATACTCGAAAATCAAGAAGTATATCATATTAAAAATGCCAACTGCAACACAGATTACATCGAACAAACGAACAACCTATATTTGTATCCAGAGAAAGTAATAAATTTAAAAATTCTCTATAAATAAGAACTATAAGACAGAATAGCCTTTTGACAAATTAATACATTAACACCTCATTCATTATTCACTATTCCAAAGTAAATATGTACAAAATTTGTCAATAAATATATGTTACTACTACTAAGAACTATATTTTTATCAGCACTACCCTTTTAACCTCAGGTATATTTTTTATTTACCATTGGTATCATATAACTATAGCCAATAATAAAATGCACACGAAAAGAACAGGAATTTTAAAACATAAGAACTGTTAACGAAAATATACACCAGGGTTTTTACTGTAAACAACAAATGTTAAAAATTCATTCACCAAAGACAACTATTAACTAAAAAAATTTAGTTAAATTTTTTAATTACATATGTATTAAGAAGGAGAAGCCTCAATATTAAAAATTAAATTTAAAAAAAATACCACTACTACATACTGCTTTATTAAGAATTACACAAGATACTTGTTAAATAAATAGAGAAGGTGGCATTATTGATATTTTTCAGTTGTTAAATTAAAAATAAAACGATGTTGCTGCGGCATGGAAATCTATTACGCAACCAACTGGATCAGTCTGGTCTTTGACCCTCCCCGATTGCAAATGACAGAACTGTGTTTCCTTTTTATTTATCTACTTTCATATAATCATAATTCAAGCAGTCATTTCCATTCTCGTTCTGTTTATATATGCATCCATAGTAACTGCAGGCCAGTTTCCATTGAAATACTGAATATATGAAAACCTTAAATACTTTCATAAATTAATTATTCAACTAATCTACATACTCTACTGTGTCATATACGTTTTTAAGATAATAAATCCATCCCTCTGTCAAAGAACACAATTGATGGGGTATATATTGGAATGCGTAACGTGTAAATATTGATTTAATGATTAAATTTATTAATATCTTTGTACTCCTTTCTCACAAGTATAGTTAAGGAAAGGTGCCATTATTTGCATATTTAATTATTTCAAGCGGTCTGATTTCGTTAATAAAGAGTGAGTGAAAGTTAGTAAGCACAGATTACATCCATGTTTTTGTTTTAATTAATTATTTAACCGTCATCTTAGTGGCGTGAAATTAATAAAGGGTTATCTTAAGTTTTTCCCGGTTCATCTTTGTAAAACCTAGCTTGGAAAACAACCTCCTCCCTGATAAGGTGTCAAAGGGGACTTAATTGAATCGTGGAAAAAGAGTAAATTGTGTTTACGCTCGGCTTAGAAGCGTTGGTCTGGCTTTTTGAGCGCAGTATTTGCGGACCATTATTCTGAACACATTTCAAAGAAGACCTAATAAAACTTGGTTTATAATATTATATTTTTTTTAGTTTTTATAATTTCCATACATCACTCATTTTACTTTTAACTAAGAGTCATTAATCTAAAAAATATTCGATTAATATCATAAAATTCCTCTCAATAAAAGAATTATTACAACATAGGTTGTAATTACTAAATGAATATGATTTTTAATCAAATTAAGTAAAATTTCTCAATTACAAGTAAAATGTATATTTTAGGTATATATACCATATTAAGCTACCATCAAATTTATAAAGAAGATATTTTATATTTTTCAAGAACGAACAACCACCCAATTTAAAATAATTTAAAATTTTCCTGGTAGGTTTCTGTTATGTCCATTCGAAGTTATAATAAATAATAGTTATGCTTCCAAAATTAATATCAAAGAAAACCATAGATATAGCATTAAATATATTTTCAATTATATAATTAATCAGGCTAATACTTGGTGAAACTCCTTTATAATCTTTATAAAACAAAAACACTGCAACAATTGTTTCAATAAATTAATTTGCAATATAAACATATTGTCCTCATTTCCATTGAGCTGAATTGTTTATATTTAAAAAATAAAATATATCTCTTTCTTATAATATTTTATAATATTTTCTTCTATTCTTATATGCATACACGAGTTCACGAATTACAATATCTATTGTTGTAAGTATTTCGATCAGAACATAAATAATCCGTTTTCAATATCGCCATCCGTACCAATCGGTTCCGATATATAAAATTATAATATTTTTGGCGTCGTTTTAGTGGCCATAATATAAATAGTCAATTCCATTTTACGATGATGAAATTACTGAAATTTTCATAAATGGATGTATTTGCGTGTATTGAAATTTTATCGGTGCATTTTATAAATCCGCGTTGGGGTTTGCGGATAAGCTATTAGGTGAATATTTATGCTCACGACAATTCGGCCATGACATTTTTACTATGAAGTTAAGTAAAATTTATTTAATAATTTTATTGTATTTATTACGCGTTCTATAAATATAATAATATCCATGTTATACCCTCAAGAATCTAAAAATCCTAGTATAGCGGAATACAATAATAAAATTGATCTATGTTATTTTACAAATATATACATTTTACATACATATATAAAATACCTACACATCTAATTAAAATACAAAAAATTACAATTCACAAATAGACTAATCTATGCGATTCAAAATATATTACAACCATTCTAATAGAAGAAAAAAAGAATATAAATTTACCCTATTAATTACTATTAACATCGGGGTTTTCAACAAGAACTCTCTTTTCAATAAGTGCAAATTGGAACAATATGACAGTTTTGATATTTAGTTTTCGCATATATCTGTAGTGGAATCTTTGGAAATTATTACAATAAATTCAATTTTGCTTGAAAATCGCATGAAATTAATAAAAATTCAATATGGATTTGGTTTATCTCTAAAAGTAGCATTTGGTAAAATTTGTGATATTTTCATTCAAAATAATCATCCTTCTAAAACCGCTATTAAGGATTTGGTCGATAAATTTGAGTCAACAGGCTCGGTGTATAATACGCCAATGTGTAACACGAACGTGTGTTCGACGGGACTGTGTGTGAAAACATCGCTGCTGTGAGCTGCAGTGTTGAAATAGATCCGAATTTATCAATTCCTCTAAGTTGTCAACAATTGCGGTTATTCACAACTATCACATGGTTTATTATTTATGATATGGATCTGACAGGGGGTTTCAACAATAAGGTACCACAAGTCAAACAGCAACCGAAACAATGAATTTATTGCAAATCAAATTTCCAGAAATGCATTTCAGGAAATTTCAGATGTATCTTCTGCCTGGACAAAGTGTTTTGAAGGATGAAGGATGCATGCAAAAGTATATAGATCTTAAAGACGATTATTTTGAAAAGCACTAGAAACATTTTTGAAAAAATTATTTGTTTGTTCTTTCTATTCTCAACATATAAATAGAAACCCTAGTTATTTTTCAAAAAGCATGAAACCATTTGCTTCAAAGTGCTTCGTGCGCAAATAACTATTGTTGGATTTGGATCACTTTGAAAGTCAACGGCTGCTTACTTTCGGGCTTGTACGTATATGTCTATAATTTGTCACCTGTTACGATGTTATAGACATGTATTTAAATACCGCAATTGTATTCCTTAACCATTTCTTTCGACGAATCGATACGAGGTTTTTTTTTCAAGAGAATGCCCGTGCACTCGTATGTCCCTCTACGAGGGACATCTTATGTCGCCCATCGGCACTAAATACTTCATATTTTATCTTTTGTAGGTATATATCTGTCAAATGGATAAATTAGCGACAAGGGGTTTTATTCTGGTTTATAAAAGCAAAATATTATGGTCGCTCGAGTTTATATAAAATAAATAATTTCAATAAAATGAATGCGTTATTAATCATCCGGATATGTTTATATTATATCCACTTTTTCTAATATAATACGTTTACTTTTTGTTTACAAATTTAGTTAAGTGTCCTAACGAACACCACCCGAGACAGTTTTGTGTTATAGTTATATAGTACTATTACTTTATATTTTTTATTTTTATGTTCGCAATGCCTAAGCGACATTGAAAATGAGTTTGAGAGCAGTGACGACGAATTTTATATAGACTATTATGATCGAGAATTGGAGTGCAATGAAAATAGTAACAAAGGCTGCAGTGAAGAAGCTGCAGAAAATGATACTAGTGGTAGTGACATTATAGCTGCCAAAAGAAATCGGGCATTACCGTTGTCCAATATAAGCAGCACAGTATAGATTTTACTTCTGGTGATGAAGCTGAAGGACCACATATTCCTGACAACTCTGAATCTTGATCTAGATTTGTACGATAGAAGGGCAGAGAGGTCCACAGCACGTAGGCCCCATTGGGTCATTGGTACGTCCTCCCGTCTGAGTTCACATTCCATGCTATGGTCGAGCCAACCCAAGGCATTGACAAACGCCAGGATCGCAGCAAGAGGGACTCTTAGAATGTCTGATGACTGTAGATATCCCTTTCCTATTATGGATTCACGTAAGTTGGAAAGAACCGTGCAGTCCAGAAGCACATGCTTGGCGGTTTCCTCTTCCTCTTCGCACCCTCTACAGGTTAAACTAGAGTATAGTCTCAATCTATTCAGGTGTGGTCTTGGATTGCAGTGTCCTGTTAGGAGCCCTAGAACCTTCTGTAGGTTTTCTCTAGACAGTTGCATACAGTATCTGGCTCTAAGATTTTGTTGTGATTTTTTTATATAGTTTATAGTTTTATATGTATAGTACCAACAGGATATTGTAAAGTTTCAATAAATGAATAAATGAGATGTTCACCTCCTCGTTGCTTACAAGCTATCTTTTTATTGCTCGTAGCCTTATAACGATCTAGTTTTGGGGTTGTTCTCATGGCTCCGGTCACGCTTAGGAAAGCACTGCGTTAGACGTGATCTAGAAGCCTTATGGCTGTTTTCATAGTCGTTCTTGAACACCATATTACTGATGCATCTGGCAACATTGGCCGCACGATGGCGGTCCGATAGTCCCCATGTTCTCCCCATAGCTCGTTTGCATTGCCAGTGCATATTTTCTTGGATCTCTCCGCCTGATGGGCATTCCAGTATAGTTTGTTATCTAGAAGAATGCTAAAATATTTGACTTCTTCTTTTGGGTAGCTTGAAATCCTTGATTTTTCTCCTTTTTGTGAACAATACCAGTACCGTTTTTGCTGGATTTAGAAATAATCCTTGGTCTATGCACCATTTGTTTACTATGTCAAGAACATCCGACATACTTTTCGTTAACATACATTCCGAGTTGCCGGAAAGTAGGACGGTGATATCGTCGGCGTAACCTACTGTATAGACGCCCTGCCTATTCAGTGATTCCAGTAGTCCGTCAACAAATAGGTTTCATAGAAAACGTGAGAGCACTCCCTCCTGTGGACAACTTTTTGCGACCCTTCATACTCCTCGTGTCACCCATTATAATATTGGCTGTTCTCCATTGCACCATATTGGATATCCACTAGCTCTCTGTCAACAGTACAAAAACCATTGACATTTTTAAACTTTTTTGTAGATGAATTGATGGAAAAAATTGTAGAAGAGATTAAGGTGATTGAATCATTGACCAAAGCACTTAGGCCTCACTAGGCCCGTTGTGCCTCCTTGACTGGGACAGCTCTGCGTTTTTCTATCATTCATTTAGCCAACCAAGGTGGCGAGAAAAGGACAGCACAACGCTTGGAGGGTTATCCCTTATGTTAGCCATGTTCGGCCAGGGCTCCCCTAGCATGGACTCTCTAAGGTGGGCGAGAGCCGGGCCGGTGGTTAACACATGTTCCACTATCTAGACGCAGATTCCCCCGGGATAGTTGCAGATAATATTCAGCTCTTTTCAGATTGGGTGAGCGTATTGCTTCCTTCGCCTGTCTTTAGCCTGAGGTGTTGTCCCAACGTTGTTTAAGCACCTAGAGAGTGTTCTGTTTGAAGTTATCAGTGTTGGCGCGATAGGGGGCCTCTCCCTGGTATCACTGAGAACCGATCCAGCTCGCGCCAACTCGTCTGCCTTGCTGTTGCCTTCTTCATTATTGTGTCTCTTAACCCAGCGCAGCTCAATACTGTTTGATTGTATTAATGTTTTCAGAGTGTTGTGACATTCTTTTACTAGTCTTGAGGTGATGTTGTGACCACTCACTATTAGTATTGCTGTCCTACTGTCTGTAAGGATTTGGATGTTCCTATCACGTATGTCACGGTGTAGAATTTCTTTCGCCCCTTGGATGATGCCAACGATCTCTGCTTGCAAAGTAGTTGTGTGCTCTGAGGGTATAGCTAATGAGATGTTCATTTGTTGCGAGTAAATTCCCGCCGCGGATCCTCTTATTGGTTCCCACGTCAGCTTGCCGTCGAGGATCACTCCCAGGTATTTGACTTCCGACAACAATGTCAAGTGGGTTTTGAGGAGCTTAGGGAGCTTTAGCTTACCTAGATTCCTTTTCTCTGTGAAGAGGACCATATCAGTCTTTGACGGGTTTATGGTCCGAGACTGGTCGTTACACCAGTGTTCAATTATTTTGAGGGCTTCCTGCATCAAGCTGCATAACACCGTCTCAAATCTTCCTGTTAGCAAGATGGTTATGTCATCTGCATATCCTATGGTGTGGAAGCCATTGTCGGTAAGTCGCCGCAGTAGGCTGTCAACAACTATGTTCCACAAGAGTGGTGAGAGTACTCCACCCTGTGGGCAGCCTTTAGCAACGATCTTTCTGACAGTAGTGTTTCCTACATTTACTGTGACTCCCCTATTCTCCAGCATGCTTTTGATCCATCCACTAACTGTGGGGTTCACACCACACCAGGGTGTGGCGTTCCCGGAGTCTTCCACCTTTCTCGCAGGGCAAGAGTCCTTATATGCTTTTATAATGGAGTTTTGAAACGTATTTACATAGGCTTCAATGTCTTCCACTGTATTAAGTTGGCCGGTAGCTTCGCAGGTTCGCAGACTCCGCGAGAGGTTGTCTATGTAGGCATTCCTGTCCGTTAGTTCCGGGTTGCGAAGGTAACGGGTTTTCTTACCGGTTGTGTGTGTTAGTGTATATTTGATCCACCTATGATCTGACATTGAAACCGACGGTGATACATGTCAGTCGCGGATTTTGTTTGAAATACCGCTAGTCGCCAATGTAATGTCTATTACAGTTTGGCTCCGAGTTATCAAGAACGTGGGTTCAGAGCCTCGGTTTAGTATTTCTAAATTGTTGCAAATGATAAATTCATGTAGTGACTTACCTCTGTTGTTGGTGTCCACGCTGCCCCACATGATATGGTGTGCGTAAGCGTCGCAGTCAATGACGAGGTAAAGTTTCTCCATCTCACAGTGTAGCACGAGTTGCTCCAGCCTCCTAGTTGGTGCAGCGGCGTCGTGAGGGAGGTAAACTGACGCCAAGATGGTGTCTTTGTTGCCGTCTCCTGACAGCCTTACCACTGTGATGTTACTGGTGGAAAGCTGTGGCATAAGATAGGATGTTATATGCTTAGGTATGTAAACATATGATCTAGGCTTACTATTTGTGGGATGTGTGAATATATTCCCATTTAACTTACCAAATCCACAAACCCTGGATTTAACAATCCATGGTTCTTGGATGACTTCTATTGTGGCGTGCATAGTGTCGAGGTGGCGGCAAAGGGTTGCCACGGCCGCCCTACAATGATGCAGGTTACACTGCATCACCTTTACGGCTGTGAAGGCTCCTCTGGGATGGAGGTGGCGCACTCCTGGCTTCAACCCAGTGTGCCTCCATCCTCCGTTTCCATCGGGACCTCCACCCGAGATGTTCCTGTTTATGGGGAGAGTGAAGAATTTATAGCTAATCCTCCCTTCCTTTTCTTTGATGAGCTGGGAATCCTTTTTTCCTACCCCGAAGACAAGTAGGTGACCCAAGGGTTTCTTCTTCTCTTCACCGTGGAAGACGCACCAGCTCTTTACTTCCATTGCGGCGTTTTGTGCCGCCAACCGCTTCTTTACCAGGTCTATGTTTTCCGGTTGCCCCGGAATCCACAGACGAGCTTTCGTCAGCGTTGGCATCTGATCGACCTGGACGACAGTCAGTTTGGCCCCTTCCCACAGTGGTGGTAGGCGGGGAACTTTGTCCTTGAGCCATTTCAGGGAGGGCTCATTATCGCAGGTGAGGCCGGTTTCTTTTGTGGTGACGGGTGGATCAGTTGACCCGCTCGCAGCCACTGTTTGTTGCGGGGAATCCAGAGACTCACCCACAATTATTGTCTTTTTCGTAATAGCAGGTTGAACTTGCGACCTGCCTGCTACTACCGTTGTTTTTATTATTTTATTTATGTCCATGCTAATCGATAGTACTTCATCCCTTTGGCTCCCTACCCGCCACTGAGCCCGCACTAGGGACGTCGATAATAGATCGCCAGGGCTACCAAGGAGATATAGTCACCAAGGACGGGTTGCACTCGAACGGGTGCCTGGCACATGTGCTGGGTCCGTTGAATGCCCCCCTCCGCTCCCAGGGGCTCACCCTGTCGTAAGCCTGAGCTTACAACGCAGCTGATTGATCGGAGTGGGTTAGTTCCGACCTCCCGTTTAGGGAGAACTCAGGGCCAAAGTGGAGTGTTGCCGCCGTACGTGACGCATCACGAGGGCGACTCCGCCACCAGGTTCCCTTAGTCCTCCCTTACGGGTCTCCACGCACGCGAGTAGCCTTGTGCACATGCATCGCGGTCACAACGATGCGCGGTTGACCTGTTATTCGTCTGGATCCTCATGTCAGGCCGCATTCCGGCTATCCGTTCAGTACGGAGGGGCCTCCCCCTCAACTGAACAGCCGGTTCTCGCTCCAACAGTCATAGGACCACTCAAACCCTCTCACCAACGTCAAGGTTATACAGGTCCTTGAGAGGGATGGTTAGCCATCTGCAGAAATATTGGACCCAAAACTTCAATGCCAAAATTCCTTTCTTTAGTGTCATATTTAGATTTTTGATTAATGCAATTTTATATGCTTTAAACGATCAAAGTCTTTGGAGTCGAATGCAAAAGGTCATTATTTAGATCGTTTGGAGAAAAAGTCCAAGGAACATTTTGTTCCGTTAAGGGAAATTTCAGTGGATGAGTCTGTAGGTGGATTCAAAGACAAAATAAGTTTTTTGACTTATAATCCAAATAAACCAACAGAGTATGGAATCGGGATATATGTGTTAGCAGATGCTAATACTGGATACATATATATTCCATTTTGCTTTAATATTAAAGCTTGACATCAGAAAATTTAGTCCTGACCTTCCTATAACTTTACGAGTTGTGCTGCATTTGTGCCAAAATTTACTGGAAGGCAATCCTGGCAGTAAAGGATACCATATATTTACTGTCAGGTATTATACAAGCCTACCACTTGCATGATAATTTCTAAAAATATAAAAATAAACGTGTACTTAACCGGAACTATACAAATTAATCTGAAATTCGTACCCAACTCTATAAAAGGCCGCAGTTTTCCGACGATAATACATTTGCTTGCAAATCGGAAAACTTACTATTATTGGCCTGGAAAGATAAAGGGGTCGTCACTGCAGTTAGTAGTTAAGATGTTTCGAGTACTCAGCCAATAAACAGAAAAGTATGTGGAGAAAATTTTAGTTAATTTTGGTACAGGTACTTACTTCTTACTAGTTATAGAAAACAGATATTATTTGGCCAACCTATGATGATTTAACCAAAACATTTCATTTCATTTCTTTTGACACGTTATAGTAATTAAGGTACCAAGAGCGTTAGGTACCATGCCCGCCGCCGACAGTGTACCGCCCGAGGGCCGAAGGCCCGAGGCATGTACGTCTTCGTGCCTTATTTTGCAAATGAATTAAATACAATAAAAACAATAGCCTGGAACAACGGATACAATAGCGAAATAGTTGACAACATTTTAAAAAAGAAAAAGAAAAAACAGTTAATGAAACATTTTTACATTCAGGAAGATAATAACATAAAATATGTGAAACTTAATTATGTTAAGGATCTGTCAAATAAAATAATAAATATTGTAAAGGGTAATGAATTTCGCATCATATGTACAAACCAAGCTAATTTAGGCAAATTATTAATAAATAACAAATCCCCATAGACAAATCAAAAAAGTGTGGCGTTTACGAGCTTAAGTGTAGTGAGTGTGATGCTTTGTATATTGGACAAACAGAAAGATCATTTCATACCAGACTTGAAGAACACAAAAAGTCAATATTAAACAACAAACAGTGTACAGGAATTTCAAAACATTGCATAAACAATAACCATTTTATAGATACAAATAATTTTAAAATTCTATATTCAGGTAATAAGGGTCTCGATTTAAATCTCAGGGGGGGCCTAGAAATAAACAGGGCAATAAGAGCTGGGAAAAACCTCGTCAACGACAACGAGGAGATTTGGAATTCCCCGATCTTAAAATCCCTCATTACCTGATTATATATAAACTTGTCAGTTTCTTTTGTAATTCACTCTTGATAATGCCGTAAAAAGCGAAACTAGTTGAGTAAATATAGAAAAATTGTGAAACAAACCAAGTGTAATTTAATTTAAACCTTCATTAGTAATGTTGGAGGCTATTCAAATGAAAAAACATAAAAATAATTGAATAATAAAATGTATTAAAATCCTTTAGTTCGTTGTAGAAAATTAAATAATAAATTTAAAAATACGAAAACATTTCGTGAATCTACAACAATGAGTCTTACTAAGACTACAAAACAAATTAATTTGAAACAACTACTTCTCTAGCTAATACTTCGACAGACATTGAATAATACAAATTAATTTGCGTGTTACAAATAGTACAACTATTAAAGCAACACTAATTTGAATGAAATTATTTCTGTTGAATAAACTAATAAATGATAAAATGTACTTTAGATTGTTTAAATGTAACTATAACATGAAAAATTATGAAAAATGAATTTTAAACTGATTTCATTAAATTAAATTAGCAAAAGTAATTAAAAAATTCTAGCATTCAAGTTTATAATCATCTGCTGACACGTGTTTCGAACTTTCGCTCTCTTCAGTACAGCTTTATTATAAAATTGATTTTAAATACAAATAAAAACACTTACTAAAATAAATATAATGAAATATAATGAAATATAAATAACTTACTCAGATATGTACGGCAACTGACACAAGAATGAAATATAATCGACTGAAGGTCTGAATTTATACCTGAGGTGGATTAGTGAATTCTTCAGAAATCATTACGTTCGGGATTAAGGAAAAATACCCACTTAGAGCATAATTGAATAATAAAATGTATTAAAATCCTTTAGTTCGTTGTAGAAAATTAAATAATCCTTAATCCCGAACGTAATGATTTCTGAAGAATTCACTAATCCACCTCAGGTATAAATTCAGACCTTCAGT